>PVKB01002626.1:175889-263753 GCA_004027205.1 Ctenodactylus gundi | reverse complement strand
CCCCCGTGAAAGCAAGGGGTGCAATGAAAATGCTGGCAACCAGGACTCTCGCTGCTTCTATGGCCTACCGAAAACGCCCTAGGCAAAATGAGACCAGGTGTACGCCTGAATCCTGTCAACTAACCCAACTCAACGCAGCTTCAGCAGGGAAGGTCAGCTCTGCTGTGTGCCTGAACCTGCAGGGAGCCTGCGCTTCACCTTGGCGATGGGTCTTACCTCCCAAAAGCATTTAGAAGAGCAACTATTTCCTGCCGAGTGAGCTGGAAGCCTTTGGATGGACTATTCTCTGGAAGCTTCTGGATTTCCTTTTCAGAGAATAGTATCTTTAAGGCAGTTCCTAAACCCTGAGTCTTAAAAAAAAAAATGTTAAATGAGCAGGTACCAACTGCAGTAAAGATTTAAAGGAATAAAGGCATAAGGCATACCCATACCATCAGATTCTCACAAAATTGTTACACCATGCACAATATAATTTCTACTTCTTGGATTGGGCATGTGATAAATTTAGCTAAACTATTAAGGGCCTGAGTACTTCTTTTTTAAGGTCCAAATAATTTTATTTTTTCTGTTTTTTCCAATATACATATACATACATATATATGCAATAAATAATGTTTACATGAACTTGAGTATTTTGTACACATATATATCACATCAACTATGCACTCCCTTCCCATTTTTGGCCCTCCCACCCCTCCCCATCCCCCCTAACTCCTGCTGTCACACCCATTTGGTTCCACAGAATGCCTGTGTTCTGGGTTTCCCAAATCAGAGAAACCATTTATCAGGAACTGAGTATTCTTAGTAGTCCAGTACTATTCCAAATTATTAAAATGCCCGCTTTTAACTGAAACATATCACATAAGTGCTAGAATGTTATTCTCAGATGATGAAGTTCAAATGGCCAGTAAATACATGAAAAGATGTTCAACCTTGTTAGTCATTAGAGAAATGCAAATCGAAACATCACTATGATATCTAACCCCAGAGAGAAGGGTATATATCAAGAACTTGAACAGCAATTCATGCTGGCGAGGCTGTGGGGACAAAGGAACTCTCTTATGCTGCTGGTGGGACTGTAAACTAGTACATCCTCTATGGAGAACAGTAAGGAAAACCCTCAAAAGGCTAAAAATTAATACTTTTAATCCAGCAATACCTCTCCTGGGAATTTTCCCAAAAGAGATAAAAGCATCATGTAACAGAGATGCATGTATACCCATGTTCACAGCAGCACAACTAACAACAGCTAAAATGTGAAAGACACCAAAATACCCATCAACAGACCCTGGACACATACAGGCTGTGAGGTAGGTACATAGTGGGTACTGCTTGTCTATACAGACACACAGGTTTGAGGCTTCAGTTGGTAAATGGCTGCAACTTGAGACCAAGTGAGCCAGACGCAGAAGGTTAAATACCAGATGAGAAACCCAGAACACAGTGACTTCACAGAACTCAGAAGGAGACAGTGGGATTTGGGGGCGGGTTAACGGGAGGGTCAAAAAAGGGGAGGGGAAGGATTCGTAATTTTGATGTGATAAATATGTGCTCAAAATACTCAAGTTCAATGTAAACGTTATGTATCACATTTATACATATTAATAAAATAGGGAAAATAAATAAATGGCAAATCATAAAGAAAAAAAGAACGACTGTGTTGGGACTGGGGCATAGCTCAGAGGTTAAAGCACCTCTAACAAGTGAAAGGTCCTGGTTTGATTCCCCAGTACTATATAAGCTGAGTGTGGTGGTACGCGCCAGTAATCCTAGCATTTGGGAGGCTGAGGCAGGAGGGCTGCCATGAGATCAAGGCCAACGTAGGCTACACAGTGAGTTCAGGACCAGCCTGGACTACATAGCAGGAACCTGTCTCAAAAAAATAAAATAAAAAATAAAAAATCTAGAATGTCTGATCTGTAACCCTGCAAGTTTCTCTTTTTTGATGGCGCTGGATGGGACTTAAGCCCAGGGCATGTATGCTAGGCAAGTAGTGTAATAGTCTACCACTGCCACTTTCCCCTAGCAACTCAAAAATCAAATTACCAGTACAATTAATAATTTCTCATTTATTAGCAGTACAGGAAAAGAAAGCTTTTATTTTTGTGTAGCCTCAATGAGAATAATTCTCATTTTGAGAGAAGATTTCACTGGCTCAAGCTGACCTGAATTCACATAGCTCAGGCTGACTTTCCAATACTCCTGCCTCAGCCTCAAGTACTGAGATTACAGGCAAGTTCCACCATAGCTTAATGTCTTAATATATTTTATCTGTGATTTATTTCTTGGACACTTGTTTTGACCACTGAAACAAATGCAATGAAAGTTTGATATTTAAGTTTTATATAACTATATTTGATCTTTCAAATATTTAAAATACATAAAAATTTCTGTTCCGAACCACCAGCATCAGAAATGAGTCTTAGGATTCTACCACAAATACAGATCAGAAACGAATCTTAGAATTGTACCACAGATAAAAGAAAACTAAAACCAGAGGCTGGGGCATCATTCAGTGACAAGAGAGCTTGCCAAGAAGCACAAGGTCCAGAGTTCAACCTCCTAGCACCACGTAACAGCCAGGCTGGTGTGCTCAGAGAAGGATGAGGCAGGAGGACTGCCCTGAGTTCCAGGCCAGCCTATCCGACACGATGATTTCAGGACCAGATTGGACTACAGAGTAAGATCCTGTTTCCTTCTCCCTCCCCGCCCCCACGAAAAAGAAAAGAATAGAAAACTAAAACCATGCTGGGCATGGTGGCACAGGCCTGTAATTCTAGTACTTGTGGAGGCTGATGCAGGGAAGTTTGCAAGTTCAAGTCCAGCCTAGCCTGGACTTAGCAAACCCTATCCAAAATAAAACAATACATTTATTAAAAAAAAAAAGTTAGCAATGTAGCTCAGTGCAAAAGCCCCAATACTGAAAAAAATAATAGAACATATAATACAAAAACATCCTTACAGATGTATACGCAACAGAGTAACACAGTTTATCGATATTTTTTCATCAGTAAAACAAAACCTGCACTTTGGATCCGGGGTATTTTTAAACCTCAATGAACAATGAGAACATTTCCTAAGAATTCTGAGCACTGCAGCAGGAAGTGGAAGCTTAGTAACAGCCTCTGGGGAAAAGACGGCCACGCACCTGTAACTTCCCCCACAGTCTGCACTTGTCACAGCCGACACAGTCCATGATCCGGGAGATGTTCTTAAAGTGTAACCGGAATTCCTCCTGACAGGCAGAAAATATTTTCAGTCTAAAGAGACTTTTAAAATTAAAGTGCATTTAGCTCATCTATAAGAATTAAAGATTTTTAGTTTATTATGAGACGGTTTTCAACATAAAGAAAAAAATCTGCATTTTTTAGCAAAACATGGTACATTAAAACAACGGACATTAACGGAAATTTATAAAAATTCAGTCTACATATGAATTCAACTTTTTATTGCAGCTGCACACACGGAGGGGCGGAAAGCCAACAACAGACGGCCCACCCTCAGCGTCCCTACGCCGCCATCCCTCGGCTGCCACCCCTCGGCACAGCCGCGGTGCGCAGATCTTCCGTCCCATCTACGCGGGTGCTTTTCAGCGTCCCGCTGGCCCTGGAGTGATGCCCAGGTGAGGTCGGTCCTCAGAACCACACGAGGCCACCCTTCCCTAGGAAAATTCAACCTGACTGACTTCAAAAAGCTGGAGATGTGGGAGAGAAAAGGAGGTCAGAGGACGAAGATTAAAATACCACCAGGAAACAGCTCTCCACCCGCCGCCAACCAGACCTTTTACCTTTAAGGACGCGGCCCCCTTCCTGTCCCCTGCGAACATGGACTTCTCATCGAAGTGCATGGGAAAGGACCTGGTGAAAGGACAACACCGTCCCGAATTACAGATGAGAGGTCCGAGGACCTCGCATCACGTCCAATTCTATCCCTACAAGTATTTAAAGTCCCTTATTATCTACAACCCAGGATCCATGACAACAGAACTCATAGAAATAAAAGAAAAAGGTGCAAGTGGCTTTGCAGTTTTAAAGACTTTTTAAAAGAAAATAATCTAAAAAATGAAAAGTAATCTGCAGAAAATACACAGTACTCTCATCAAATTCTCTTAAATTTTCATAAGTTTCTTTCAGTACATCTTGATTTCTCCTCCTTGCTCAATTTAGTAACCTGGGCACTCAGGTTTTATTCACTAATCTTTTTTTTTTTTTTTTTTGGAGACAGGGTCTCACTATAGCCCAAGCTAATTCTGAACTCATGGCATAGCCAATCTGGCCTTAAACACACAGCAATCTGCCTGCCTCAGCCTCTGGAGCTAGGCTACAGGCGGCGCCACACACCCAAGCTTATGTGCTGCGGGGAATTGAACTGAGGGCCTTTCTCCTGCTTAACTGCTGAGCTGTGTCTCAGCCCTAATATTCCCTTCTATACCCACCTTCATGCTACCACTATGGCACTGCTTAGATTTAAACAGTAACTGGAAGAATATAAAATTGATAGGAAGAACGTTAGTGTTAAACGTGACATTGGGTAGAATTTTGTCATATCTGAAAACTATCGTCTATGCTCAAGTTGGAAAGTTTCTGCCAAGAGCTTCATAAGCGTGGCGGCGTCTGCACTCCTGGGATGCATTTACAGTGCTAACTGCGCCACAACCTGGCCGCTAAGAGTCGGTGTAGGTCGCACGCCAAGCACCAACTCAGCTCGGTGCGAACGGAAGGCCTGCGGCTGTCCGGTCAATCCTTACTTCGTATCTTGAAAGATACTGAGTAGAAGGGTTTTGGTGTCAGCATCTTCTTCTATATTTCCAGTGTAAAGATCAACAATGGAGCGTTCAAAATAGGGGGCCACCTTCGACAGAGCCCGCAGTTCGATCAGGTACAGAAAGTACAGGTTCTTAAGCCTTCTCAGGCCTTCTCCCTTGGTTTCCACAGCATCAAAGCGGCGTCTAAATTCTTTGATATTAGGTCCCCAACTAGGTCTACCCCAGGTTTCTACAGAGAAAGAGAAAAACGTTGCATTATTTTAGTACAGATGATAATTTTTGTGCTAGAGCAGGGTATGGTTCCTAGCCACGACCGTTGGGTACAGAAAGGATGAGGGTTGCGCAGGTGGAGAGCAGCAAGCAAAGTCCCACCTCCTGTCAGCATGCTCCTATCATGTTCTAAGGCTACCACTGATTGACAGGAGGGGGACTTTGCTCCCCACCCACTCCGGGGCTGCTGCCATGCCAAAGCTATCCTCTAACCACCCACTGTGTAGCAAGTCCTCTGAGCCCTCTGCTGGGGACTACAACCTTCAACTAGCCCCACCCCTGGCGTCACAAGATTCAGGACCCTAGGCGCTGTTCTGGAGAATACGTATCCCCCAACAAATCTGACGGTGACAGACAAAATCTCTACTTACCTTCCAACAGGTAATTTGCGCACAGGTGTAAGTTGATACTGGCATGAAGTCCTGATATAAGCTTATAGAAGACTCTTTTTTCCAGACACAAGCCTGCTCAGAAAAAAATATGGGAAAGAAATCATGCCATTTATACACTAGAAGCACACAACCAAGAAGATTCAGTACCCAGGCTCAAGGCTAAGTTTTGAGGACGTTAAAAAATACACTAAGGAGTAATATAGGAGCAATTAGATTGAGATTGTCTCACTAAAAAGACTAAACAAGATTCCAGCTGCAGGATGGAGTTAAGTAGCTCACAGAAACTCAGGACAGGTGAGAGAAAGGCTGGGGCTCCTGAGGTCCGACACTCTGGCTCCAGCAGGCAATGGCACAGGCTTTCTGTGCTGCAGGCTAAGGACTTACTACAGCAGATGCTGCTATAAGGCCGTTGCCGTGGCCTACTACTACCAGCTGTCTCTCCGCACCCCTCCTTATGTGGCAGTGGACGAGGACAGATCTCATGAGTCTTTTGCCCTCAGCTTCTCTAACTCGATGTTCTACTTGGAAGGGGTTAAAATTTGGAAAGCGCACATCCAAAAACTTCAACTAATTAAAAAATGATGCCGACTACTTACTGTAAGTAGTATTCTATCAAGTGAGTTCAGAAGTCCAACAGAAAGGTATTTCATGCAAACTTAACTCACACAGACCTGTGTTAAACATCTAGGAGAGAGGTAAATATAATTCTACCCTAGCCCTGTCTTCATTTTAAAGAATTCTCTCTTATAATGACGGTAACGACCCTTGTGAATGTACTTACTGCCACTAAGCAGTGACCTTGAAGAGGGCTAAGGTGGCACTGGGACGCAGCTCAGCGAGACAGCCCGTGCCCAGCAAGCACACAGCCTGACTTGGATCCTCAGCATCAAACCAATGGCAGAAAAGGTTAAGGCTCCCTTGAGCACCCAACAAGTCTGTGTGGGTGGTTTTTAACATCCTCCCCATGGGGAAAAGGCTTCAGCGGTGGAAGGCAAGGTTCAGCCGCATTGATCCACTGTCTTTTTTGTAGTACTGGGGATCAAACTCACGGCCTTCACCTTGAGCTACATCCCCAGTGTCTTTTTATTGTTCAGTTGAGCCAGGGTCTAAGCTGCCTGGGTTAGGCTTCCACTTGTGATCCCCCTGCCTCAGCCTCCCAGAGCGCTAAGATTACAGATGTGCAGCACCAGGCCCGCCCACTGGGGATTCTCTTAAGTTAGAGGCATCTGTGCAGTGTTCTCCAACCTCATCACGATCTCCCAGATCGAATCCCTCTTTGTGCCTTAGCACTATGGCTCTGCAGCAAGCAGCCCCGCCTGGAAAGACGATTTCTTCTTAGATCTCATCCTCTAATTCAGAACTCCTGCTAGAATATCTGAATTGTCACAGATGGAGACCAAGAAGTATAAAATAAATTCTATTTTCTGGCTTCCTCCCAGGTTTGTGACCAGTCTTAAACAGTTACAAGGGACAAACAATACGAGTACATTTAATACATAAAGCATTAAGTCCCAGCTCTCTTCCAACAAAGGCATATCCTCAAACCCTTTATCGAGGAGCAGAAGATCAGAAGTGTAAATCCTGTTCTACGCTTCCCAACCCGCCTCTCTGAGCTGCGCTTATTTCCAACAACATGGCGAGAGGCCTCAGAGCAGCAGACGAACAAAGCTCAGACAAAGGCACAGGACTGGACTCCAGGGCCTGTAAAACTGGAGGCCGCATCTACAAAGCTCAGAGCCGCCCCCACCCCCCAACCTTTCATTTTGTTAAACAGGTTCTCAGCCTCTAGTCCAGGCTGATCCTGATCTCACTATGGAGCCGAGGCTGGCCTCTAATTGACAGCAATACTCTCGACTCAGCCTCCCGAGTGCTGGGATTGTAGGCGTGTTTATTTGGCATCGAGGATCTAACTCCGGGTCTAGTGCCAACTCGGCACGCACGCTAAGTGCGGCGCTACTCCTCCAGCCCTTTAACGGGAGGGGGAGCAGGAATGTACTTCCATGAACTGGGAAAACAAGCGGTAACCAAGATGCGCATGGGGAGCCCTACAGCGAGGCCACACGTGTTCAGCGGGCACAGCGGGGTGCATCCCCACCCGGCCTGCAGCGGGCAGTGGCATCTGCCCACCAAGGGCCAGGAACAAGCCTTCTCGGTCTTCTCTAAGGAGCTCTGTCAAGGCCGACTCAGAAGGCAAAACCTGCTCCCTTCAGGTACCAATACGCAAGAATGTCCTTCCAAAGGGACAGTCTCTACAGACATGTTGTCACTGGCTGCCAGAGACATAGTAGTGGGACAGGGAGGGGCAGAGGGGGCCGGGGAGAGCCAGGAAGGGGAAATGATGACACTGCGTAGGCCGTGCGTTCACGCAGTCCTCATTCCCAGCTAGCCACATGATTTTCAGATAATTGTATCTCAAAATCTAATGACTTAAAAAAATATTTAACAACTTAAAAAAATTTAACAACTTAAGCATCTTAAGTTGTTTCAAAGACAGTCAGGATTTGTTGTCTAGGTAATAAAATCCTAAACATACAAGCCCAACAAAGTTAAAGCAGACATCAAGTTTACCTTCTAGCCATGTATAGAATGACTCTCCTAAGAAAAAGAGAAAGAACTGGGTTAAAATACATTTCAGATGTTCATTTGTAAACTAAATCCATTAGGTCTACAAAATATTTTTATGTCAGATTAAGAAATCTCTCTAGAAATGTTCACTGCTTCAGATGGAATGCAGAAATCTGCATATAGTCCTGGAAAAAGGCCTACAAGTGACGTTCTTACAAACTATGTTGCTAAAATGTTTGAGAAGTCAGTCTAAATGTTACATAAATTTTACTTATTAAAGACTTAAATACATCAAAGCATGGGTAAAATTTAATCATCTTAAATTCGTTTGCAATAACAGTAACATTTTTTAATTCCATGGAAAAAGTGAATTATATCTAAGGCACACATCCAATTATTAATCATCCCATCTTTCCTAAGGTAATAAAGTTAGGCATAATTGCTCAAATACCTAAGACTAAATTTCAAGGGCTAGTCTTAAAAACTCTTAATTTTCTATGTATTTAATTTATTCATTTATTTCCGAGGTACTAGAGATCGAATGAATGCAGGGCCTTTTCACTGGGCTACATCCTCAGACCACTATCTGCTTTTTTTTTTTTTTTTTTTTTTTTTTAAAGACTAGGTCTCACTAAATTGCGAAATTGCCGAGATTGGGCTTGAACTTGTGATCCTCCTGCCTCAGCTTCCCAAACTTTGTTAGAAAGTGAATGCACTACTTCTAGCCTAATACTGTTCTTCTAAGGGGGGAAAAAGCAGTCAGTAAGAACTAAATTGTTACCGTACTTCTTAAGTTCCTTTCTGCTTATGTATTTATCTAAGTAACTGAGAAAAGAAAATACATAATTGGGAAAACCCAGCACACAGAGCAGTGGAGCACAGCGTGGGGAACCTCACGCCTGTGTCCCCCCTCTGCAGGTGCCACAGACACCATCCCACAGATGTCACCCAACTCAGCCTTACGCAAGACTGTCAGCACCTCACTTTTTTTCTTTTCAAAAGACCTCCACTGACAGATGTCAGCCAAAGCCTTCACTTAAGTAATGCTTGGGCTGGGCACAGTGGAACACACCTGTAATCCCAACTACTCCGGAGGCTGAGGCAGGAAGATTCAGAGTGTGAAACCAGCCTGAGTCATTTAGTGAGGTCCTGCCTCAAAGCACAGACAAAACCAAAGCAGAAGGCAGCCATGCCTGTCTTTCACTTTGCTAAGAGGGTGCCCTGACTGCCTCAGACACGTGTGGCTTGTCCCTGCTCCACTCACCCTAGTCCTAAGAGTCTGTGCTCCCTAGTTCTCTGGCCACCTCTGCTCCTTCACCCACCCACGTGGGGCACCACGTCAGCAAACTGTCTGTAGCAGGGTCCTGTGGAGCTACATCACCTACCCTCCAACTGCCACGAGCACGGTGCATGGGGCACTTCTACACTGTGTTGATGGTGACCCATGCACGGCGCACAACGCATGTTCCCACCGTGGACCAGGAGCCCTGCAGAGGGGGCTGCAGCCCCCATGACCTCCCCTCCGTGCCCGAGCACCGACACTTGACAGCCAGCAGAGCTCGGCATTCTGGCTGCATCGGGTGCATTATGACAGATATCCAGTCAGCTGAAGTAACCAAACTGCTGATAATTTCTTTGTTACATGAAGTATTACATCAAAAACAGATAAAAAATTTCAACATCAGTAAGAAAACAAACGTCACGCATTCTCTGGCAGAGCTACCTGTACTTCACTTTATCCCCCAAGACATATTCAAGTAGATTGAAACACCAGAAAACAGGGAGTGTGGCGGGTGAGCCCAGTCTCTATGCTAAGTGTTCATGGAACACTGTGTCTACACTTCTTTAAACATAGGATAACTTCATATCAATTTATTTTGTCACCATTTTCTGATATTTAATAGACATTTTCATTTGAACACACACAAAAAAAAAACAAATTTTAAGAGCTGAAAATATTTCTACACTTGGAGCAAACACAAGAATTTCAACTTACCATCATCTTCACCTAAAAGAAAAAAACAACAGAAAAGATTTTAAGAAAATGTTCTACACAGCTCAGATTCCAACTCTCCTTATTTTAGTACAGCATTAAAATGTGCTGTTTGTTAAACTATTTGTACCCTGGCCAGTGAGTGCTCACCCTGCAAACAAGCCTTCTTTGTAAGAAAGAGGCCAAGGGGACCAGACGTTGATGTATGTTGTATACAGTAAATCAGATACCAGAAAGCGACTAAAACGTTCCTAAGGACCTCAGCTCAATAACCAACACATCTGCTGGCCCCAGCCCTGTGTCCGTGCCCAGAGGACAGTCTCTCTCCCCAGGACCGCTCAGCAGCAGGGTACACCCATACATGGGATCGGGGGCCCTGCAGGGGCTGCGACAGCAGGGGGTCCGGCCAGCAGGCTGGTCTCTGCCTGTCAGATCCTGGGGGAACGTTGACAAAGGGACATTTCATCTTTGAGAAAATGGTTCAATTGCTCAAAAATGTTTAAAGTAAAAGCTGGCTCTTCTACTGCAGGCAGTGTGGGCAAAGGGCCGAGAAGGCCGAGGAGCTGCTGGTGGCGGTGGCATGCTGGCTGCAGAGCCCGGAGGGCGGCGTCCCAGGCCCTCAGCATCCTGTCTGCTTCCCTCGCTCTACTCTGCGCAGTGGCCTCCTTCCTCTTCACACCCTGACGGCTCCAATCTGGTCTGTTATAACATGGAGGTGAAGTATTTCTTGGGCCCTGAGGGTTCTATCAGGTTGAGCAATTACAATTTCTGCTTCCCCACAAAATTCTGGAAGAATTCCTTCTGCGTGCTGCACTAGGGAACTTTCCTACTGTAGTTTAGTAGCTCTGTGTCACCTCAATTTTTAGAACATTTTAATTAAAATCCCTAAGTTGGAAACAGAAAAGCTATGAGCTACAAGCAGTGACAGAGGCAGGCAAAAAGCCAGCCTTCCGCCCCAGCCCCGGAAGCACAACCTGGGGAGCAGCAGGGCCAAGTGGATGCCGCGCTGCCCAGGTTGCCGGCCTCAGGAAGCCACAACAGGCCGCCTGAGGCAGGACATCCCACTTCTCACCCAGCCCTGGCTGCCCACCATAGGGCGGCTTCCAGGACTCCATCCTCACTGAGAAGAGAATGCGGACATACCTCACGATCCCAATGACACGCTACACGTGTAACACAAGAGTTTTTCTCACAGTCACACTGTGGAAGGCCGAAGTCCCCCCGCCTGCACCGCATCACGACCCTCTGCTGGGCTAAGGGGTCCTGCGGGGTCCCGTCCACGCAGCCAGCCGTGGGTCAGGGGCAGCCAGCTTGATGCTGCTGCAGTTTTTACACTTGAATGAACACTGAGTAGCATTCAGATCCACACTGGTGATGTGGCCATGCGCTGCGGCCCGCATGGCTGCTGGAGGTGCCAGGGGATAGCGCAGGCATGGAACATGCCAAGGGCACCCTGAGCTCCTGAACTGCCACCATACTCTGAGTCACAGGGTGGTATGTGCACCCCAGGAGCCCGTGAGGGTCCCAGGCCCCACCCGAGACCTAGTGGCTTAGAGCTGGTAACCCGTATGTACACTGAGGCTTGAGAAACCCCGATGAACCACTGGTTCTCGAACCTGGCTGCACCCTGAAGCCACTGGACAGTTCAAAACTGCTGCTCGCTCTGCTTCACCTGCACAGGGCAGGCCCGGGCACCCAGATCCCAGGAAACCTGGGCAGTGGGAGGGTTACTCATGCGTTCTAACTTCTTCTGAATAAGGTTCTAGTTTAGGATCTGCCAATAGCAAGCACTCAACAAATGACAATGATAACAGAAACATGTAGAGAAACCTTATGACTAATTATACAATTTACATAGTTTTGTTAGTCATTCAAATTAAGCAAAATATCCAGTCACTAAGAAATTTTTCCTGATAAACTTTAGTGACAAAGATACTTCATAAACAAAATCTAAAAGCATGAAAATCTTATTCAAAAAAACCCACCTCGGCTGGGTGCCAGAGGATTTAAAGGGCGATACACAGATCGAGGTCTGAAAAAAGAGCACAGAATGCAAGGTCAGACAGCTGCACTTCCACCTATCTACTTTTCCCAGAAACACAGCGACCGCCCCCCCCCCCACCACCACCAACACTGCGACTTACTTGAAACAGTTCTCCTCGTAGATGCTGTTCCACACTCGCCAGGCAGAGGGCCCCTTGTAGCCCGTGTACCGCTCTGGGTTCAGCAGCAGGTCTACATACTGGGCGGCCGGAGATCGCTCATCTGAATGAGAAAAGCAGACCTGGAATTTATCATCACGGACCAGCAGGGCTGCCCACACACTAGGGAGGTGCCAGACTTTCCGATCATAGGCAGAGTGTTAGCATCCTTGTGACTGCACCAGACTCAGGATTTAAAAACTCATGCAAGTCACTTAGGACAGGAAAAAAACTCCCTTCCCTGGGGTAGAGGAGTAGCTCAGAGGTCAAAGCAGCAAGCACAAAGCCAAGGTCAGTTCCCCAGTACCTCACAAGCTGGATGTGGTGGCACGTGCCTATAATCCTAGCACTCGGGAGGCTGAGGCAGGAGGATTGCTCTGAATTTCAGTCCAGTCTGGGCTCCAGAGTACCTTCAAGACCAGCCTGAACTACAAAGCAAGCCCCGTCCAAAAAAATCAGTAATGATAAAAAAAAGTCCTTCCTTTGGCTACTCAGTACTCTTTTAAGAAATGTACGATCTGTCACCTGATGAGTTTTAACCACCTCAGGATAAAAAAGATCTAAGATAAACATAGCCTGCTTTAATATTTTAGGAGTTTCTTCTGTAAGTAGCTAAGTATGACTTATTTTTACCAATGTTAACACACTGAAGGGCTTTTTCCCTCTCAAGCTAGTACACAGTAGGGACAACGTTCAAAACCTTCTGAAAACATTTAAAATTAAATTACTACTTTCCACAACAACCCCCGAAGGAATGCCAGGCCTTTATGGGGACATCACTGGAGATCTCTGAGGAACACAAATTATGAAGAGAAATGGTCTTAGCGATCACAACTCACAATCTGGGCCAAAAAGGGCAACACTTTTATACCTAGAGAAAATCTGTAATTTTCTTTCTTTGCTTCACAGACATGTGATCACGACACCAATGAGCTCGAGTGCCACACTCGAGGTCCACTCCTCCTTGTGCCCCGGGCCCCAGGCGCTGCGGGAGTCACCCCAGCGGGCAGACACCCAGGCTGCACACAGGCTCACCAGTGTCCTTCCTTTCCTCACCTGATGATCAATTTTCTTGTCCGTGAACAACACTCACTGTCAGCGGCCTGCTCGACAACATCCATAATCAAAAGGGAAGTTATCAACTAGACCAAGGCCTTCTGAGAACCACCAGTTCCTTTCCCAGCCACTGCTGTAGCTGGGCAGCGCTTGGCCCAGGGGCAGGGCACTTGCCTGGCAAGAGTCAAGCCCTGAATTCAGTTCCCAGCACCACAAAACAAGTCAGCTCCTGCCACTCCATGGGTTGTTACTACCGGGTAATGGACGAGGGATATCCAATTTTACAGAACATATCAGCTCTACTTCTAGCCCTGGGACTAGGCAAAAGGAAATAGTTAATTTACAACCGGACAGATTAAAAACTATCAACTAAAGGACACAGACTAAGAACTTAGAAACAGTCATTTTTAAATTAAAAATAAAAGTTCAAACTGTGAAGTTATTAAAATGATGAGCTTTAGTAAATAAAAAGTTTGATGGGCCATGCATAACCTACCTGTTCACAACTGTAACTTCCTGCATGGGGACAGCACGTCACTCACTCAGATCGCTCTTCCTGCACCCCTGCCGGGGTCCCCTTCCTCCCCCTACAACCTGCTACAAAGCTTTGCTTATTTATTTATCTATTTACCTATCTATTTATTTACTTAGACAGGGTCTTGCTCTGTAGCCCAGGCTGGTCCTGAACCCACTGGAGCCCAGGCTGGCCTTGGACTCACAGCAGTCCTCCTGCCTCCGCTTCCCACGTGTTGGGACTGCAGGCCAAAGCTCTGCTTTATACTGGCCATGGTGGCCACCATCTAAGGACTCAGGCCTGCCCCTATGCCTAAGCTCCTCGTGCTGGAAATTCACCCGCTTAGACAAACGCTTTTGCTCAAGCGTGCCTACATTCCCCCTGCTCACACACAGGAGAGCAAGGCGCTCCCGCCCTGTCCTCAGGTGTGCAGGCTCTGCTCTAAGTCCTTACCCTGCTTCTCTTAACACAGATGGCAGCACGCGTCAATCTGAGATGAAGGCTTTTTGCTACAGTCACAGAAAATCACTATGTCAGGGACCCAGCATGGCGCCTGGGGCCTCCATCGCCAGCCTGACCTCCAGCTGCTGCCACTCACTGTCATGGCACCGTCTGCAGAGCCGCAGAGAGCTCGTCCAGCCCTCGAGTCACCGCCAGCCACGTCTCACACAGCCACACCGCAAACTGTCCTAAATAATACTTAACTTCACTAATGAATGTGTTAAAGCCTCCCATTCTAGTTAGTCTATTTGTAAATCAAATGCCTTACTCAGCAAATGGTCACTGGACACTAGCTGTGCCCAGGCACTACCCAAGAACAGAGACATGAACCAAAGACCCAGCCCTGCCTGGAGGAGAGACGAGGGCCTGACAAACGAATACCAGGCCACACGGTCGGGTGAGCTGCTGCTGCTGCTGGCTGCCATAGGGGAATGATGAATGACACAGCTGGCCACATGGTCAAGTGAGCTCCGGGTGATGGACACCAGGAGCACCAAGTCCCAAGAGGGAAATGGAAGCCTTCCAGAGCAGGCTTCTGGGAGGACGACGTGCGAGCAGAAATGCGCGCCCTGCGTACTGACCGTGACAGACACGGAGCAGGACGGGGCTGTAGCGTATCCTAGTGGGCATCGAATACCCAAATTATTCCTAAACACTACTCCTGCGTCAAAAGGGATCATCTTCCATTCTAACAGCCAACACACCAGCAGAAGAGCAGGGCCCAAGCACATGGATGGGTATCATCCCTAATAAGCCAGCATGATTATTCTTTAGATTTTAATTTTAACCTTCGGTATTAACCAATTTAATTTTAATCTTCTGCCAGCAAGTATAACTAAATAATGATTCTAAAGCGACCCTGCGAGCAACACAAAAAAAATGACAGATATACATCATTTGGACACATGAATACTCCTATTCAGAAGAATGGGAGTAGCCAGGCCTGGTGCGCAGACCTGTAACTCCAGGACTTCAGGAGGTAGAGGCAAGAGGATCACAAATTCAAGCCCAGTCTGGATAATTTAGACTCTGTGTCAAAAAAAAAAAAAAAAAAAAAAAAAAGGTTGGGAATGTAGTTCAGTGTGGCCGCCCTGGGTTCAATCCCAGGTAGGGCAAAAGGAAGAAAGGTAACTCAATTAGTACGTAGCATGGTTTTATGTGCATTAAAAATACATGGGCTAGAGGAAGATGGCAGTGGTGAGAGCACGTGGCTAGCAAGCACACGGCCCTGAGGTGGATTCTCCAGCGCCACATAAGCCAGGCACGGCGGTGCACGGCTGTGATCTCAGCACTCGAGTTTTAAGCGGCAAGATCACTGTGAGCCTGAGGCCAGCCTGGGCTACACAGTGAGTTCAGGACCAGCCTCGACTGCAGAACGAGACCCTTTCTCAAAAGAAAATTACCTAAAATTAAAAATTTAGATATTTTAAATGTATAATCATAAAAATCTTGAAGTGTGATTTTATGTAAATTCTTACAGGACATCTCTTCCATTTTCATAATGTAGGAAGTGTGGGAGGGGAAGAGAGAAGATTCCTGCTAGTGATGACAGGTAGCCCAGTACGTCATTTTTTTGGGACGGGGGAGTATGTGGGGGCGTCTTTCTGTGTAGTCCAAGTGTGTCCTCAGCTCACTATGTAGCCCAGGTTGGCCTCCTGCCTCAGCTTCCCAAGGACTGGGATTATGGACAAATGCCACCGTGCCCAGTTTACGTCATGTTGGGGAAATCAAATTCAGGGCCTTTCACTTGCCAGGCAAGTGTTTTAACCGCTGATCTATGCCCCAACCTCCTTAGCACATCAATTTATAGCAAGTGATCCCTGCAACTGAGTGGGACTTTTTTTATTTTAGAAAGTTGCTATCTACAGAAGAGTTATAAGTATGCTCACAATGACTTACTCATCCAAAAATGTTAAATAAGCAGGACCAGTTTTTAACACCTTATTAACATAGGTTAGTTTGAAAATGGAAAGAAGTCACCATGTTAAGCTCTCAAACATAGTGAGAATGACGGCCCAAAGGCAGAGGGAAGAGCAGCCAGCTCCCGAGCTCACCTGGGCGGACGGCTGCTCTGCCAAATCTAAGTGCCACGGTGAGGGCGTTTCACGCACGGGCCATTACGATACCCAGATACTCAAAGAAGCGCTGCTCAGATTCTTACACCTTCCCTTGCTGAGACGATACAAACTGTGACAGCAGCCTGACTCTCAGCACCCTCCTCAGCTGACCACCCTACGGGAGAAGCCCACAGGAACTTGCTCTGTCACAAGGTGCGTCAGTAGCACAGCTCGCCTGGGAACGCTCTTCAACCTTGAGAAAGCATTTCATCACTTTAATCCTTGAAAGGTTCAGAAAAACTTCTGCTGTTCATTTCCACCTTGCACGTCTAAACCTTAATTTTTATTTTTTTGAGACAGAGATCCACTCTGTAGTTCAAGCTGTTCCTGAACTCACTCTGTAGCCCAGGCTGGCCTTGGACTCATGGCAATCCTCCTGCCTCAGCCTCCCTAGTGCTGGGATTACAGGCGTGTGCACTCACGCCGAGTTTATGTGGTGCTGGGGAATCGAAGCCTTGGGCTTGCTAGACAGGCGCTCCATCCACTGAGCTACACTCACAGCTCTGATAAGCCCCAATTCTCTGCCACCACCAAGATTCCACATTGGAGATGTACAGCTGAAGAGTCCAACACAGGATTCCAGCACACACAGCACGATTACTGCACAAAGTCTCCCATGGACCACAAGCTGTGGGCCACTCCAACTTCCTCTGTTCAGAGAAGCGGCAGCTACTGTGCTGGGCAGTGCCCTGTCTGTGAAACCTTCCAGGGGGTCTCTGGGAAAGACAGCTGGGAAAAAGTCAAATCGGAGTCCTCCCTGATCTTGAAGGGCTTTTTTTTGTGGCAGTTGGCCAAGATTCCAGCAAATTCCAGTGTAAACAATTTTTTTTCCTTTCTGGCTATAGGGTCTCACTCTATAGCCCAGGCTGGTCCTGAACTCACTGTGTAGAGCAGGCTGGCCTTGGACTCAGGACAATCTGCCTGCCTCAGCCTCCAAAGTACTGGGACTACAAGTGTGCACTACCTCACCCAGCTTTACGTGGTTCTGGGGAATCGAACTCAGGGCCTAGCACTTGGAAGACAAACACTTTAAATACTGTGCCATTCTGCCAGCCCCCTGTGTAAATATTTTTATATGCTCACAGGCCTATAACCAAGTGGATTTAATTGAAGACGCATAGGACAGAAGCCCCTGTCCTTGGTCCATGGAAGGATACTGGTCTATGATCCACTAGGAATCAGACTGCACAGCAGGAGGCGAGCCTCGCAGGGAAAGGGGCTGCACTGCGAGCTCCTGTGAGATGGAAGCCTGGAGGCCTGAGGTCAGCTGAGAAGCTGCTGCTAGCCGCTCCCCTGCCTGCCCCGCCATGAGGAAAGTGTCCTCCACAAAACCAGGTCCCAGTGCCAGACAGCTGGGGACTACTAAGAGGAGACGGGGGATGCCGCCCACAACCATGCTGCAGACTCAGCCACTCCTGGGATCCAAACCCGCTCAAGTTCTTACTATTGTGTGATCTGAGGGAAGTTATATAGTCTTTTTGAGACTTAGTTCTCAGATATGAAATAATATGGCCCTAACAAGACAGCTGGAAAAGTTAGGGCACTTATCACAGAGGCTGGAACCCAGGCTCTCGGCAAACTCCCTTATGAACAAGATCCACACAGCAAAATCCACTGTTAAAGTTGTAACGTGGACAAGATATTCACTGATTTAAATGCCTATAAAGGGGATGAAGTTAAGGTAACTAAACTACGATGGTTGGTTCTATTACCATCAAGCTCACAGAAGTGATCCTGTGAGTCGTCGTACCTCGCCCAGTCGATGAAAGCTTCTTTGCTTTGGTTACTACAAGAAGGAGGAAGAAAGAAAGAAAAATGATTAAATTTGAAGCTGAATTTTTTTACATTGTTTTTAGTGTGATAATCTGAGGTCATTTCTTGAATAGATAATACCATAAATCTGTAGTAGGGGTTACACAAAAGAAATAATAAACACAAGCCATGAGAACATACAAACTTCCATACGTGATTTCAATTAACTACACTGAAAGGATTATCAGCCTTAGGTGAGTAGTAACTGTATAGACTAAAACTTCATTTACAAACACATATCACATGTAGTCAAACACAAAATCAAGTTGGCTTGAACTGAGACTTTAGCAATGATTATACTTGTCCTGAAGTAGATATTAAATTTACTTTTAGCGTATTTTAAGTCTCAGTTGTTTCCATATACTTAGAGGACCTAACGTACCCACTGCGTGCCTCTGACCTCACAAACCAGCGTGCCTCTCGTCAGGCGCACCACTCACTTGCGTGATGGCGCGTCACTCACCTTACATCCTACCTCAAATCAACGGGAAAGAGAGCTAACTTGAAGAACTGATAATGAACAAACACGTTCGTTCACACAGTGACTGACACTCCCTTCACATTAAGACCTAGGGTCTGAACAAAGGATGGCGACACTGGTCAGAGAACCCATGTGTGCCTACCCTCGCGATTCACCACCCAGGAATGAAAAGCAGATGCAACACAGACTGAGGCCAACCGCACTCGCAAGACCTCCCTGGTTCAAGCTGGGTGCAGTGGCACGTGCCTGTAATCCCACCACCTGGGAGGCTGAGGCAGGAGGGCTGCCGTGTGCTTGAGGCCAGCCTGGGCTACAAAGAGTGTTCAGGTCCAGCCTGGATTAGACAGTGAGACCCTATCTCTAAAGAAATGAGAAAGGAAGGAAGGAAGGGACAGAGAAATTTCCCCAGCTCACAGTTCAGCAGAACTAATACTGTCAAAATGTCCTTATTACCAAGAGCAATCTACAGATCCAATGTAATCTCTACTGAAGTACCAACACCATTCTCTATAAAATTAGGGAGAAAATCCTACAATTCATAAGGAATCAGAAAAGATCCAGGAGAGCCAAGGCAGACCTGAGCAAAACGAGCGATGTGGGCCCTACCACAACACATGACTACAGGTGACGTGACTGCACAGCCACCGGGGCGGAAGCAGCCTGGCACCGGCACAGAAAGGCCGGAGGACATCAGTGGAGCAGAGCACAAGACATACTCATCAACCAGGCAACTGCAGCCTTCTGATTTTTGACACAAGGGCTAAAAATCATACACTGAAGAAAAGACAGCCTGCTTAACAAATAATCCTTTCCTGTCACTCAGTAGTAACATCAAATCAAAATGAATCAAAAGACCTAGATTTATGACCATAAACTTTGAAATGGCTGGGAGAAAACAAGAGAAATACTTGAAGCCACAGGCACAAGCAAGACTTCCAGAACAGGGCTCCAACAGCACGGAGAACAGCAGGACTCAACACTGCAACCCCACCGAATTAAAAAGCTTCTGCACAGCGAAGGGAACAACAGAGTATAAACAACCTACGGAACAGGAAAAAAATCTTTGTTGGCTACTCTCTTGATAGAGGATTAATATCTAGCATATATAAAGAACTCGAGAAAAAATAACTCCAAAAGACCAAATAATCCAATCAACGAAGAGGTAAATAAACTGAATACCTGTCAAAGTCAGTCCAAGTGGCCAGTAAGAAAACTGCTTACGCATCAGGTAACGCCAACAGGGACACTAAGATTCCAGCATGTGTCATGAGCCTGACCGCCGTCAGGAACACAGGCAGCACCGCGCGCTGGTGAGGCTGTGGTGGGGAGGAGCCTCGCAACACTGCCGGGGGTTGGGGGGGGGGGCGGAGGTAAGCTAATACAGCCACCATGGGAGCCAGAGCGGTTCCTCAAAAAACTAAAATACAAACACCATTTGATCCAGCAGTACTGCTGCTAGGCACATTCCCAAAAGAATCCAAGACAGCACACTGCGGCGACACACGTGTACCTGTGGTGTATACAGCAGCACAATTCGCAGCAGCTAAGCTGCAGGAAGAGCCCACATGCTCAACTACAGTGCAATGGATTCTTTTAAAATGGGGTATATGTAACACAATGGAGTATTATGCAGCTTTAAACAGCACAATTATGTCATTTGCATGAATATGGATGAAACTACAGACCATCATATTAAGCAAAATAAATAAGGCTCAAAGTTAAATATCATGTTTTCTCTTATACAAGAAATCTTTAAACAAGTGAAATGACAACTCTGGAATGCAGGTTCTAGAGCCGGGCAGAGGGCAGGAAAGGGAGACAGGGAGGGCACCAGGGTTGAAAACAAACAGAATTTGCTGCAGTTCATCCCAATATGCTAAAATAAACCTTGTGATTCTGCACTACTCCTATGCACTGAGTAGAAAAGGATGAATACTGTGCACAAAGTGTAAATTAGGTATTTCCTAAATGTAGTTCTCAGTAAACTCCTAAATGTCATACTCAATAATTTATTTTATATTTACAAAACTCCTGCATAATACAACCACTGCTTCGTCTCCTACTACGGTGTCCTTGGTTGTGGCATGCTGGGCACACTGTCCTGCACGTGGCTCCTTGTGTGGCCTAAATACACTCCTGCTGGGCCACCTCCCTCTCTGTCTCCCTCCTTAGCGGTACCTGGGATTCCATCCCCTGGCAGCCACAGGAGGACTCAGGCCTTCACGCTTTCCAGGCTGTGCTCAAATATCATCTTCCTCCACCACCCACTAGACAGCAGCCCCGTGCCAGCTCCCAGCCCTCTCCAGTCTCCCCTGCTCATTTTTCTCGCCAGCACGCAGGTCACCGGATTCTCATAGGCTGTACTCATTTCTGATGGTCTCCTCCCAAAAGGATCGGCTCCATGAGGGCACAGATCTGACTTATCACGTGCCCACGCCACTAGTGTGCTAGGACGGCACTGCTCACTCTGTGGGAGCTCGCTGGTAAGAAATTCAAATGTCCAAAGAACAGATAAAGGAATATTCAAACTCATCAGCAACCAGAAGGCACAAATTAAACAAAAGGCACCACCCCTACTGCTTCAGTCACCAAACATTAGCAACATCTGCCCAGAACGTAACAAGCCCTCAGCCTGGGGGCGGCTCACACGTGACAGGTGGTGCCCGCAGATATATCCTACAGTTGCAAAGGGGCTAAACAGAGCAGATGGGAATGCTCAAGGTGGCACAGTGTGTACGAGCAGCCTGAAAGCCCAACAGTCAGAGAACAGATAAGTGACCACTATATGATGAAAACCAGTTAGCAGAAGTCAGTGTTGATCTAGAAAACAGAATACAAAAAAGATGCAGAATTTTAAAAGCAGTGTATCATTTATATGATTCAAATCACATGTATAAAATAAAAAGATTCTTTATACAAATATATATTATAAAAACTAAACCATGGACTGGGTACACAAATTCACGAGAGCTGTTATGTCTGAAGGACAGTGGGAAGAAAACAGGATTTGAGAATAGAACATAAAAGATTTAAAACTTATCTAGGATGTCTCTGTGTTTCTTAAAACATTTGTGTTTATTCACCTGGAACAGAGGCCAGCATTTAATAGGTTATCCCTTGTACTTTTTATATTAAGTTTTTCTTTATATTAAGTGATGATAAGCCCACTTTTATTACAAGTCAGTAGCAATTACAGTACATAAACACACATCTAAACAAATGGCAGTTTATTTTTTAAAAGAAGTGTTTCTGCAATACTCCATTCCCAACTACAGATTGTATCAATCCCTGACACTGTGTTAGGTGAAATTATTTATACCTTATGCTGGCCTTAAAAACCAAGTTTCTGCGTAGAGCAGAAAAGTAAGAAGAAAAAAATCATGGAACTTAAGTTATACTAATAACAGCTTTAGTAATTCATAACGTAACAGACTTACTGCCTACGAAAGGCATAGAGATTCCAGCCTCCTTGCCAATACTGATCAGAGTGAACAGATCAAGAAGCCCTGAATCATTTTCTAAACTTTCTACTTCTGGGTAAATTTAGCACTGAGGACACTCTAGAAACATAAGGATAAACCAGCCAAGGAAAGAAAGGCAAAACTATTACAGGATAAAGAATTAACTTTTACCTCCTGTAAAAAAGTTATTAGCTGAAAATATAAAGGCTAGCAAAATGTTTGACTAACATCCCAAGAAAAAAAGATGCTTATATTATTGATATAACTTAGCTAAATAAGAGAATACTTAACTACTACTAAAATAGAACTTGCCTTAATGTGCTGTTAATGGCACCCAGCTTACTGGCTTGCTCACACTCTTCAAATTCTTCAGTACTGTTTGCCACTTTCAAGTACTGCAAGGAAGTTCAAGAAAAGCTTGATCATTATTTTTTATCTTACTCTGGCAGAACCACCTGTCAATCAAAATATACACCAAATACAGATATATCCTATTACCAACATCTGTAACACACGTAAAATACACTAATAAAAACAAGGCACAAATTTCTACCCACCAAATAAGCAAAGACATTACAAATTTAACAGTGTTAAGTGTATTGGCAATGATATCAACTGAAAAAACTCACTCAGGAAAGCAATCAGATAATGCATATTGAGAGCTCTAAAACTGCTTCAACCCTTATCCAGCAATTCTGCTCCTGGGCCCACATCCAAAGTGAACAACCACCCTCGGAAGACACGCAGCACAGCCTGTGATACAGAGCATGTCCCCACCACCCACATCCCATGTCTAAATACACACCCGGAAACTCTCACAAAGGTGCACAAGAGGGACCCAACTGTCAGCGCATCACCGTAACAGCAAAAACCAGAAGCAACTGAACCATCATGAAAAAAGGATGGCTCTGCACTCTGCATCCAAGTGGCTCAGCGGATGAAGGAGCGACGCTCCTATGTAATGACAGAGTCACAACTCCAAAGCCGGAGGACTGAGCAAAGAAAGCCACATGCTGAAGAGCACTCCTGCCCCAGAAACACAGCACCACAAAAAAACTGTTTTCCATGTGCCAGGCATGGCAGCACACTCCAGTAATGACAGCACTAAGGAGGCAGAAGCTGTGTGCCTGGACTACACAGTGAGCTCAGGACCAGCCTGGCCTACAGAGGAAGACCCTGCCTCAGAAAACCAGAACAAAACATAATCTACAGGTCTCTTGTGAATACAGCAGGGCAAGAGAAATACGTCACTTGTAGGCACATGTGCAAAGGAGTACAAATCCACTGGAAGACACATGAGGAAAGTCTAGGCTCTGTGGGGAGGGAGAAAACAACAGGACGGGGAAGATGTTCCAGGGGCCTGAGCCGCCTTTACACCATTTTATTTGTCACAGTTTGAAGCAAAAATCAGTATGTGGAAGTGATCATCAACACATGAGCAGGACAGCCAGTTAGTGGGGGACAGGCAGGGAAAGGCAGAAGATGTCTGGCGCCTACACGATGCCACACACCGGGGACAAGCAATGGTTGCCTGGAAACACTCAGGCGGAGTAAGTAACGACATGGTCACAAGAAAAAAAAGGGTGATCTTTAATAAAGGAGTAAGTTAACAGCAGTTGAAAGCACTCTGCTCAAAATACTGTGATGAGTACTCTCTCTCTCCACACGTGATCTGGAAGCCTACATGAACCGAACCAAAGCCCCCCATCACGACACATCGGCTAGGAGGTGACAGGCCACCGTGTTACCCAGCCCCGAATGCACAGCCCCTGCTGCGGCAAGAACCAGGCATTTGGGACTACAAAGCCAAAAGCGTCCAACCCGAAGGCGGCGTAGCTCAACCCCAGGGCGCCCACCCAGCACTGTACGCAGATCCCCTGCACAAAGCAGGCACAGTTAGGGAAGAAGAGGACTCACCTTGTTAGAGTGCCCGGCTTTAATTCCAACGGGGATTTTACTCTTAAAAGAACAATGACAAAAATTTAGTAAGTGATCCAAACCATATTCTGTGTATTCTACAAGGTGCAAATATGCACTGCAATCTTGTTTTCATTTCGCTTTCACTACTTTTGGGTAACAGCAATGAGTCATCTCAATTTATAGACTTGTAAATCAAAGTGCAGAAAACTGAATCGCATATATGGAGTCAAAATCAGCTCTACTCACTCAATGCAGCATTTCTTCATAGTTATATAAATTTTAAGGTTTAAAAAAGTGAGCAATGCTTTTCCATATTTCTTTTCACAGGGAAAATGGCTTTACAAGTTCAAAATTAGTTAAAATACATTACACTGGATATTTTTCCATTATGCTGCATTTAGAATTTTGCTGTAAGATGACTTCAAACTTATGCAATTTTAGATTATTAGTAGGCAAATTCAGGCTAGAAATTCAGGATTTATCAATCTAAGTGATCTAGGGTTTAGACTACTAGTCATTCTCTTCCAAAAAACCGATAACTGGTATTACGCCTTTATAAATGACTATAAACTACTGCAACTGGTTTACCAAATAGAACTTTAAATAAAACTCATACTTGAAGACAACATTCCCAGGGCCAGTTACCTAATTATCCTGGGGACCTTTCCAAGCTCTGAATCAATCAACTACACACAGCAATGAACTACCCACTGTAATGACTCATATGTCATTGGTAAAATTTAATGAAATATTCGTAACATTTTCCAGTCAGGAAGATGATGACGACGATGACAGTCAACGGGCTCCAGCCCACAATGAGGCTGCATAGGTGAAAACGCCACTTACTATAAACACCTAGTCATTTTGTTTTCCAACACATCTACTAAGGGACAGGGGAGAAGCCTATAAAACTCCAGTCAAATCTAGACAGTCACAGTGACAAGACCCTGAACTTGTAATATGAAACAAGTATTAACCAAAAGCACCTTCTGACCACTGCACATCCTCCAGCCAACACCGTATCGTATGCTAAAACCAGAACTACGAGAGTTCGTTTTGTGTTGTTTGCTCATTTGCGGTACTAGAGACTGAGCCCAGAGCCTTCACACTAAGCTATATCCCCAGCATTTTTTTTAAGACAGGGCTGCACTAAGACACTGGACCTGCAACCTTCCTGCCTCAGCCTCTCAGAGTGCAGCAGCAACTTTTTAAAGGTCTGATATGGAACATGATAAAGTAAATCTTAGGTACAAACCACGCAGAAACAGTGGGTCGCCATTTGACTATCGTGAGTACCATATAAAACACCTCAATGAAGTTATTAAAAATAATGGCACATGTAAAACAACTAAATCTAGCATAAAATTGGTAACTGCCATTAATGAAAATAATATGAAGCAGCCTATAATTTACAAAGTGACCCTCACAATCAGGTTTGAGATCACAGAAAGCAAACTGTATCACAAGATCAGGAGCTAGGCCCAGGAGTACGGGTCTGTAATCCCTGAGCTCAAGAAGGCAGAGGCAGGAAGACTGCAAGTATAAGCCCAGCCTGGGGAACTCAGTGACTCAGGAAGACTCTGTCCCAAAATCGAAACTGAAAAATAAGCTCGGGATGTAGCTTGGTGCAAAGGTCCTGATTCCACCCCCCAGTGCCACAAAAAATATTGGGTAAAGTATGAAATATTTAACAAATATTTCCCTAACAATAAATGGATAGAAAAATCCTCACATTAAAGAATCATTAACAAGGGGCAGTTTTTATCTTTGAGAAGGAAAAGGAATGGGGTCAGGAAGAGATAAGCAGGGATTTAAAAATATGACCATGTTTTACTTATGTTGTTTATTTTGGGGTTTTTGTTGTTGATTTAGGGATCAGGTTTTGCTCTGTAGCCCAGGCTGGCCCTGAACTCATAGCAATCCTACTTTAGCCTCCTGAGAGCTGGCACTACAGGCATGAAGCACCACGCCCAACTTGTGTGGTGTTTGGGAATCGAACCCAAGGCCTTGTGCAACTGTGCTATTCCTCCAGTGCCTATTAGTCCTTACATAAACTGCTACTTTCATCTCCTGAAAGCAGTAAATAACTCATTAAAAAGTAAAACACTCACCAGCTGAGGGGACACATAGATGAACTACGGAGGCTGAGGCAAGAGGATCACAAGTGTAAGGCCATCCTGGGCAACTTAGAATGAGTCACAAGACATAAAGGGCTGGGGATGTGGTTCAATCCCCTATGACCACTTCCACCCAAAGTAAGTACTCAATTTAGAAATACAGCCTATGTATCAAAGCCAAATAATGAACCTTGCACTCAGCAGTAGGCAACAACTCAATTAAAAATGAGCCAAGGGTGACTGCAAGTGGAGCTCAGTACGGAAGGGCTTAGTGTGGAGCACTAGGCTGTAGGTTTGACCCCCAGCTCTGCAGGTGGACAGAGGAGAAACCTCGGGCCTGGGTCAGAAAGACACAAGGTAGGAATGTGACCGGGTCCCAGACCAGAACTTTTAAGCACAAGCACATGAATTTGATTAGCAACATCTGACGAAGACCTACGTATCAGCCATCAGTACTAACGTTAGTTTTCTGATTTTGTTAATTTTGCTGTGGCTGTGTAAGATGACATTCTTGTTTCTAAGGAAACATTCACCCCAGTATTCAGAGGTAAAGGATCATCGTGTCTGTAACATAAATGGTTCTGACAGTTCTAATAATAAAGATATACATAGGGATAATAAAACAAATGTGATAAACATTCACATTTAGGTAATCTGAATAAAAGTTTATGAGAATTCTCTGTACTGTTCTCATAAATTTCTCGTAAGTCTGAAATTATCTCAAACTAAAAAGTTTTAAAAGTTTACTCTTAAAGAAAAATGAGGAAAATGAGGAGGATTTTTAAAAGATTTTTCATTTTAGAATGGACACTGACACCAAAGACTTTTTTGGATATAGAGTCTCACTCTATGGTCTAGGCTGGTGTTGAACTCATTATGTAGCCCAGGGTGGTCTCAAACTCATGGCAATTCTCCTGCCTCAGCCTCCCAAATGCTGTGATTACAGGTATGTGACAAGACCCATCTTATGTAGCGGTGGGAAATCAAACTCAGGGCCTTGGGCTTACTAGGCAAGTACTCTACTGTGTTTTTATTCCAGCCTACTTTAAACTATTTTTAAGGACAAATTAGACTGATTAGGTAAGAAAAGCAAAAAGTAAAATAAAAACATAACCTATAGTTGTGGTTTGCATCTGGAATGACCCCAAAAGTCTCGATCATTTGGACCCTGAGAGCTTGCTTGGAGGTTCTAGCAGGGCAGCGCAGCTACTCCTACACCCTAGGCTGCGGAATGGCCCTCCTCTAGTGGGGAAGGTCGTCCTCTCCGACTGAGTGTGCAGCTTCAGGAGGGGCGCACATGGAGCAGGGAGTGAGGAAGGGGACAGCTCCTAGCCAGCCAGATCAGCCGAATCAACCCTGGTGATCAGTGGGGTGACAGATGTCACAGCCCGATCATGCTCACATCCAAGGCACACGCATTTGGAGGTTATAGCTCATCCACTGGAACCACGTGTCGTCAGACATGGAGGCCTGGCCTAGAAGAGTGGATTACAGGTGTATGGTGGAAGACAGACATGAGGCAGATTATAGACACAGGCAGGTGGTAGATTGGGGGCTTTAATCTGGAGGGGTGGATCACTGGGACAGGACCCAGAAGGGCATATGCTACTGCCTCCCTTCCTCCTGGACTTGGCTTCCTATGGCAACGCCATGAGGAGCTGCCCCACCTCCACTATGCACTCTGACAGCTGATGGGCACCCATAAACGGACTGTGACCTTCTGAAACGGTGAGCTAAAATAAATCTTTCCTCCTGTAAGTTGTGAGTACTGGCTATTTTGTCATAGTAACAAAACAGTAACTATGACACCTACATTCCAACCAATTACTATCACAGGAGAAGAATATAATGAGTTGTGCTAGCTGTCTGGAATCCCGAGCTAGAGGCTGGGAATGCTGCTCTGCTGTACCGTACTGCTGTACCGTACCTGCCCAGCACACATGAGGCCCCGGACTCTGCTCCCAACATGCAGAGCATTCTATTAATAAAGTACAATCTTCAAAAAATTAAAACTTAATTTCAAGCCTGAAATTTTCCCACTTTACCTAGATGAAATTCCCTTCCTAAATTTGAAGTAGGGGGGTCCAGGTTTTGGGGGACGGTATTTTGTTTTGTTTGCCTATAAAACAAGATGCAGACTCTGTAAAAGATGAAATAAACGCCAGTTGCATATCCAATCCTAGAATAGGCCTCTGGTTTTCGTTTTAGAAGTAGACTACACTTCCACACCCAATCACAGACAGTACTAGTACAGTACCTCAGAATCCACCCTGGCGACAAGTACAGAGTTGGCCTTCAATGACCTGGTTAAAAAGAATGCAGTTGGAACAACGTTCATTTACTGACAGAGTCTGAATCCACTGCCAAAGCCTAAACCACAAAGCCGGGCTTATCAAAAAGCCGTGCATTTGCTGTACCTCTGGGCAGGGCTCCACATGACAGTCTTTTATGGAGCAATGGCCATCTTCTGCCCAGAAAGGGCATGGTCGCTTCAGATTAACCTGTGGGAAAAAATAAACTCATGTTAGTAGGCAGGCGCTGCAACTACAGGACGTCTGCCTAGGGTCACTGTACTGGGCAGGTGACATGGCAGAAGGAGGAAAGGCTTCCTTCGGCACCTCTAGGGCTTAGATTTTAGATAACTACACTTTTTCAGATACCAAAGGTAGTATTAATTTTTAAAATAAAGGTTGCTATTAGTCCCCTGATGGCTGAAACAGGAACAATGTTCGAGTTCACCGCACAGCTCTGGAGGGCTGACCTTGTCATCAGGGGCCTTTTCACATCCACTCCTTCAGTGAGTACGTCAACCAGCACGTCCTGGGCCAGGCACGGGGCCAGGCTAGTTTTGCAGCATGGAATGCGGAGGGGGAGCAGGAGAAAAAGAACCCTTCCATCCCCAGCCTCTAGGACTTATGATCCATCAAAGTAACCAGAAACTCCAAATTTGTGTGTTCATTTTATTGAAAATCATCCTGAGTGCAACACAGGAACACATGGGTGTCTGTCCTTGTGGCATGGAGGTAACATTTCAGGATCGATGGAAGTTGGAGGTGTGCCTTTCGCATAAGGCAGTAAAGAGCCCGGATGGCTCTGGGAACTCAGCCCCACCAGCTCAGCTGACGTCTGAGGGGGAAAGGAGAGGGCGCAGGGCACCGCCAGCGGAAGGCCAGACGCAAGTCACAGGGGCACTCGACTGCGGGAAGACTCTACGTCTCCACATTCAACACGGAAGTGGAGGGAAACGGGAAATGCAGTAGATGGGCTGCCCACACCCAAAATCGAGGTTTCTTCTGTTTCCTCCATTTCCACTTCCTCCTTAAATGTGTCCCCGTTCTCCACATTCGCTGCCCACAGGGCCACCGCTATCTCCTGCCTAAGCGACTACAACAATCCCCCTGCTTCTCCCACATCCCTGTCACAAATCAGAGTCAGCTCAAAATCCACGTGGGATCCTAGCAACCCTCACCCAGGCCCTTCCTGTGACGGACTTCCTAGGGCCCTCGGGGGATTATGTCAGCTTGCTGTAATAAAGAAACGCCAGTGTGGAGCTTTCAGGTGTGCGGGGCCAGCACATGAGAGGAGACGCAAGCCCTGGATGTGGGCGGCCCAACCACTACACTGGCAGCCTGAACTTCCATGAAAGGCAGAAAGAGCAAGACGGCTCCGCCTCCGGGGGACAGCGCTGGCCTTCGTGGTCTCCAGAGGGAATTGCCCGCAGGGCGGCTCCCGCCACCAGGCCTTTGCCACTGCCTTCTGGACAACAACCTGCGGCACAGAAGGACACCAGCTGCCCTGCAACCTCAGCCTGGTGCACCTCCGTCTCACACCTGGGTGGCCCCTGGATGTGGCTGTTGCATGTGTGGCTCCTGGGGGTTGTAAGCCCTCCAATTAAATTCCCTTTTTATTTATATATGACTTCTATTAATTCTGCCTCTCTAAGGACCTAACCAATACACCTCATACACCGCCCAAATCTGGCTCCCACCCTCCTCTCCTAGCGAACGGCAGGCCACCCTGCCTCCCTCCGTCCCAAGGCCTCTGCACTGGCCGCTCCCTTCACCTGCACCACTGCCCCTCCACACAGCTTGCTACCAATACATCCCAGCAGACAGTCCCTAAGTAGTGCCCCAAAGCGGTACCAGAATGCAGCCACGCCACACGCTGTGCTGCACGCATGCTCTCTCCGCTGCCTGTGCATTACGTCTCCACCTCCCACCATGACAACCAGAACTCCACCATGTTGGCTGCTGTACCCCCAGTGCCCACAATGGTGCCTCGGCACATCGCACACGCTTCAATGCCTATGTGAAGTAACAACACCGACACCACAGGCGACGACGGCGTGGCACACAGAGCAGCGGGCGGCCAGCTCTGCTCTTGCGAATGTCTGCGGTAGGTACAACTGAAGCGCTCCAGAAGGGATGTCTCTAGGCGGGGTCGGTTTGCTCTGACATTTAAAGCAAAATGGCTACTTTGGGAAGAGCGCTGCCTCGCCTGGACACCTCCCTCAGGCCCCTGCCTCATGGGCTGGCATCTCCACGGCGCTGCCACTGTACCTCACACTCGGCACATCCAACACTGCCCACCAACTCGCTGTCCTCTCTAAACAGCAACTCCCGTATCCTAGTCCTTCAGGCCACAACTTGGGACCTGCCCTTGCCTGCTCCCGTCCCCACGCACACAGAACACCTTAGATGCTCCTCAGTCACACTTTCTGGAAACACTCACAACAGGGGTGGCTTCAGAAACACGGCATTGTCAAGATGACAGGAGGCTCCTAACTAGCCCGCCTCCTGCAGACCCACCAAGCCAATGCCTACACAGGGACCTGCCCTCTGCTGAGAAAGCCACAATCCAGCTAAGACGTCTGTTCACCAGGTGACTGGAAAAACACCAACAGGAAAATAAGGTGGAGACACCCCAAAACAAGCCTAAATCAGGAAGGAACCTCAGTCCCCACCCAGCCTCTTCCCCAGGTTGAGGGGCATAACCATGTGGGTACAGTCAAGCCAGTGGCACCACAAGGCAAGCTCTTCCCTTACCATGCCAGAGAGACAGGGCCTTGGACAGCCTCCCTGAGAACAGGAGGGCACAGGGACGGCCAGGGCCTCGTAAGCACCTCTGGCCCCTGCTGCAGCCTTAGGGCTGGGCTAGCTCCCAATCTCTCCCAGAGCTCCCTTTGGTTCTGGCCTCTACTGTGCCAGTATCCAGGCACCCACATGAAGTAAATAATGAATCAATGTCTTAACACTGAAATGCCCTTTCTTCCCCCAAGAGACACCAACCAGGCCCTAAAAGGGCCAGAGGCTTCTATCAGCAAAAATGGGGGACAGGAGCCTGGTAAGCACATGCACTCCTACGCTGTCTCTCTCAGGTTTATCCTGGGATAAACTTCTGAACCTCTCCACACCAGGAAGGGTGGCTCAATGGACTCATTCCATAAATACTTGGTGGGAGCCAGTATGGTGGTACATGTCTACAACCCCTGCACTTCAGAGGCTGAGGCAGGGGGCATCATGAGTACATGCACAGCTGGGGCGACACAGTGACTTCCAGGCCAGCCTATTACCAGGCCAGCCCCTGCCTCCAAACAAGCAGCCGCAATAAGGGAACGGGATGGACGATAACGCAAGGGAAGTTATGAATGCCAGCTACAGTGAGCGGCTGCCCAGCTGCTTAAAAGCAGGTGACCGTTTCTACCTGCGTTTCTGCGCTTGCTGAATCCCACGTATGTCCGTGTGTGTCTGCATCAACCTTGGCATTTTGCCACTACTGTCAGGTGTATCCTGGAACTGGTGTGATTTCCTTTTCGTATCTTTTATAGGTTACAAGGACCAGAAGAAGAGTAGCTGTCATCCAGACACCCTCGACTTGGAGCTGAGTGCAGTAACTACATCAGGGTGTCTCCCTACTTTGGGGAGGGGCATGAGGACACGTGGGTTACGCCAGGAACAATTTCAGTGTGGTAGCGGGGACATTTTAAAACTGCACATAGATGAGATTGTATGCTGGGTAGTCAGGAGCCACAAGGCCACTTCTGCCCATGCAACATTCATTTTTCCTTCGTCTGTAACACTCCCCAGGTTCTCCTGGAGAACTCAGCCGCTGCTCTTACATTATGAAAATGATGCTATTAATGTTGTCCTCTTTCGTGGTCCAGGAGTCAGTCACCGGACGCTACCTAGAATAACCAGAATTTTCACATCCAGAAATTAGACTGGTGTATAAAGTGCTTTGAAAACACAGGAAAATGGTTCATTTGACCCAAAATCTGCCTTCAAAGAGAACAGTCATTATTGCTTACAGTACTTTCACTTATTCTGAAGAAAGCTTCCTTGGCCTGTGGTTCTTAATTAAATTTGTTTCCGTAACCAAAAAAAGAATCCCACACCTGCTGCGGGTAACACCAACTAACACACTTTTGACATGAAGGCTAAAGGAGATATTCATTCCAGTTTCTGAGGGCTCCCATTGACCGCACCGTGTAAGGAAGGGAAGCAGGCGTGGCAAACCCAAAACGAGGAGTGAGTCAGTGGCCATAGGCTGAGTGGCCACGGGACCTGGCCCTCGGGGAAGGTGTGGCCTCGGGCAGAACACTTCCTCCACGGCACTGGCCTCAAACATATGAAACTGGTGTGCTCAATCACTCCTGAAATGTAAAAGTGACAATTTCACACAATTCAAGCTAGTAAGAGGAAGGAAGTGTGACAAAGCACCACCACCACTGGCACCCCCCAGAGCCAGTGTAGCAGCTGGAGAGTGCTACTGCCCAGGGCACGCATGTATCTAAATTTCACAGCCAAATGGCATCTAGATATCTAGATCATCATTGTGGGCCATAAAAATGGTCAGCTTAGAATTAGCTTTCTATATTTGGGGAAAAAATTATTCTATAATAACTCACCTCTCATGTGATGGCTGCCTTGGCTGGGCAGGACACTCCCGACCCCCAGCCTAGATTTACAGACCCTCAGCAAACTGGGCGGCAGTGCAGGCCTACAATCCCAGCACTGTAGGAGGCTGAGGCAGGAGAATCACAAGTTTGAGTTCAGCCTAGGCAACCTGGCAACTTTGTGAGACTCTGTCTCAAAATCAAAAATACAAAAAAGGCCAGAGCTGTAGCTCAATATGAAGCCCCGGCCTTCATCCCCAGTACTACCAAAGAAACAAAACAAAACAAAAACTTCCAACAGTTTGTTTAGGTATAGATTTCTCTCTGAAACAATTTATGGAATATGCACTTATATCCAACTCTGTACAGACCGGAAGAAGCACTCACCCCTTTTGAATATACTTGGTACTGACCAGAGAAGTTTTTAATTTGCTACTTAATCTTCCTCCACAACCCAGAACTGCCAAAAGGCTTAATGTCTATGCTCAGAAGTGAAAAACTAATTCTACTCAGAATCAGAATAAAAAGAAAATCATGCTCAGTTTTTAGAATAAACTAAAAACCCACTGAATCCTCAAACTCAGGGCAAAGGCCGAGCTCACAGCTGCGTTTAACACATTGCTCAGAAACCTAACATGACTGTGCTTTTAAATATCGCCTGCTGCACACCTGAAGGCGGCTGCTGCAGAGGTCTAGGGCCGATGTTCCCAGCGCCAGGAGCGCAGCTGGCTGCCAGCCCCACGCAGCCGGCGGATACATGGCTGGACACTGTGAGTGCGGCCACAGCACAACTCCAGCCAGGGCGGGTGTGTCCACACGGCAGAACCTGTGCAAAAGGCCGACAAGGCTAGTCTGGTAACAGGAGGAATCTCTGTCTCAAAGCCAAAACTAAAGGATGAACTCAGCTGGGTGTGGCGGCACCCGTCCATAACCCTAGTACACTGGAAGACTGAGACAGGAGGATCGCAAGTTCAAGCCTAGTCTGGACATCTTAGTGAGATCCTGTCTCAACATCCAAAATAAAAATAAAAATGGGCTGGGGGTGCAGCTCAATGCAAAGGCTCTGTTCAATCCCCAGCACTACAGTAAAGAAATGATAAATAAAAGATGAGGAATTCTCCAAACACAGAAGGGGCTCAGATCCTTCGTGTTTAATAAAATTCACAGGTTCTCACTGTGACACTCAATACTTTCAAATAATGAAAGACACGCACAAGGTGTGGAGAGAAGTCAAATGGATTTTCAAAAGGATCATACAAGTCACGTCTGCAGACCATTCTACAGAAACACTGGGTATCACCTGAGGAAAAACACCACCACCTTACCTTGTAATAACGAAAATAGTCTCGCTCTTGCAACTTCTTCATTTTGGGGAAGATCTTGTAGGTGTTGAACTTGTCGATGCTGTCAATGTCACACAGGCAGTCATCCAGAACACCAGCCACCTGGGACGCACACAAGGAAAACTTCACGCACGTGAATGACAGTCTCTACCTTAAGATGGACTGCTACCTAACAGAGATAATTTATTCACACAAGTGAGCTAGAGTTTGCTGATTAAGAGTCACAACATTAAAGCAGCTGCTTACTGTTAACTCTGATCACTGAAATAAGCAATAGGAAGATGAGCTGTACCTGTTCTGAAAAAATAAATGTTGTTGGTGGGCGTTCAAAGTGAAAGACTGGCCTCTCCTCCTGTCTGAACACACAGAAAACCCAACCAGCCCCAAAACGCTGCCAGCCCTCTCCCCACACACTGTGATACCTTCACTGCAGCACAGGGGTCATCATCTCGGCTGCCACTAGGGACACCTGCGTGACAGGCAGGGCACTGAGACCTTGAATATGTCACCCCAGTTACACTCTTAAAAGTACCCTATAAATATCATGGCAATTTTACAATAAGCTAAGGCTTAGCAAGCTTAAAATAAGTTTCTCAAGGAGAAATGGAACTTGTCCCCAACCCATCAGGCTCTCAAGCCCACGCGCTGGCCCACTACTCAAAGTGTCCACTACCCCAAGAACAGACTTGATATTTACAAGTGAATCCAGAGTCCAAACATTCCATTAACTATTCTTCGACTAAATTAAAAAGGGGATTACCATGCAAATGGGATGAGCCTTCCAGGAAAGACCCAGAGTGGAGAAAGCCAGCCCCAAAGGTTACATACTATACGGTTCTACTTCTATGACATGTCCGAAATGAAAACCAACGGAGAAGCCACTGCTGGTTGTCAGGGCTCAGGGACAGGGATGGCGACAGGAGGTGGAGCGGGCGGGAGAGGCAATGGGGTTATAAAAAAGTAACGGGCAGGACCTCTGCGACAACAAAGCCATGGCCGCCGCGTGGACACGCACAGCTACCCTGATGGAGGTGTGTAGAACACACCCACAAGGCGCCCAGTAGCACTGGGGAACCTACATGAGGTCTGCAGAGCCCACGGGCTGCAACGTCCTGGTTGTAACACTGTACTGCACTCCTTCACCACCAGTGTCACTGGCCAAGGAGCACATGGCATTCACCGGGATGGTTTCTTACAACCATGTATGAACTCACAACTGTCTCAAGCCAACTTTTCAGTTAAAGACAGGAACAGGGCTCAGCCCGTTACAAGTGACTCATGCGGTGCACAGGAGGAAGACATGCAGCGGGGCTCAGGAAGCTGCGGCTGCAGGCCTTTTCCCCAGGGCATAAATGTGTCCCCAGACGCCCTGCGGCGCAAGCACTGTTATCTTGAGATCAAGAACTGGGACCTGTAAGTAGAATTTTGACTCAGAAACACCACGCGCTTTGCCATCCCGACTCCTGGGGTCCTGCCACCACTTTCCCACCCGAGTCCACCGCTTTCCCTTTCTACTTTTAAGACTTCACATTCCACTAGCCTTCTAAACTTTGAAGAGAAAAAAATCAAGAAATAAGTGAAAATACGGGTTTCAAAAATTTGAAACCATTACTCTACTAACCACCATTTTAAAAAAACTGTTAATTTCTGGCTTCCTTCAATTCAAGAGACAGAGGCATGAAGATTCCTTGAGCCCAGGAGCAACATGTCATGCAAAGGGCAACATGACATTTCTTTACAATCTTTTTAAAAATTTCACTGCTCTTTGTTACGCATTCTGAAACAGCATCCGTAGAGATTTCCCGTTTTCACACTTTAACACTAATGACATCTAGAACACAAACTCTTCTGTAATGCTTCAGTTGCTCACATTTTGACATCTGTCCATGATTAATTTTCTCTGTTAAAAGTGTGGTATTACATGAAAACACAATCCATTCGTTTCACTGCTGATCCACATAGCAGACTCCCCCCAGAATGTCCAGGCCCTAGCTTCTGAAACTTCCCCATATGTTATCTCAAATGGCAAAAAGGACTTCAGGACTGTAATTAAGGATCTCAAGATGAGCACAGTGCTGGGTTTTTCAGGGGGGACCACTGTAGCCACAACACTCTTTGTAAGAGACCGGAGTGTTGGTGTCAGAGGGAAAATTCAGGAGGCGCTAGGCTTTGAAGAGGGAGGAGGAAGTAAGGAGCTGAAGTTTACTGAGTAAGTCTCCAGGAGGCAGGTACCATGCTGACATCTTGATCTTACCCCCCCCCCCCGGCAAACCCCATTTTCAGACTTCTAGCCCCAGCACCCCAAGTTTATATCAAGTCCCTAAGTCTGCGGCTAAAGGGAAACCAGCAGTCCCTGGGAAGGCTGCTGGCTCTCAGGCTTGGCAAAGGAGCTGCTCCGGCCCCTGCTGCGTGCAGGGGGGGGAGAGGGGGAAGGTGGGGCAGGGGGGCGGCCGCCCGCCAAGGAGTGCTCCAGTTCAGCTTCACTGAGGGAGGACAGCTCCCTCGCTCCTGGCAGTGGGGGGAGGCAGTGCAGGGCCACATCCTCCGGGGATTTGGCAATCTTTGGCCTCACCAATCCAGCAAGCGAGGAGGTGCACCGGGCTCAAGCGCCCGCGCCAATGAGGCATAGCTGTGAGCACCCCGAGGAGACGTGCACCCCACTGCGCCAAGCCTCCTCCTCTACCCCACCTTCCCACTAGCTGCCTTTTCATCCAATCCACCCATGGGAGCCACCAGCTCGTCCCTGCTCCGCTCCGGTCTATTCTTCAGGGACTCCGGTCAGACATACCAGACCTTCCTGTATTCAACATGTCTCTTGAGTTCCCTTTAATATTTATCACCCTGTTAGATTTCTTTCTGAATAATTTATTTGCACATTGACCTTCCATTCATTCATTCAATGTATTTATTGGAGACAAACTCTGCGCTGCTCTGCATGCTGGGGATGCAGGTTCGGAAGGAAAACACGCGGGCTCGAGGAGGGCACAGTGGTTACAGCACTTGCCTTGCAAGCACGAGGCCCCCGGTTTGGTTCCCCAGGATCACACAAAGCTGGGCATGGCAGTGCACACCTGTAATCCCAGCCCTCAGGAGGCTGAGGCAGGAGGACTGCCCAAGGCCAGCCAGGGCTACAGAGTGAATTCAGAACCAGCCTGGGCTACAGAGTGAGATCAACTCACCGGCTCATAGAAGAAGCGGAAGGGGGAAGGAACAAAGCCTGATGGAAACAGGAGCCCAGATAGGAGGGATTTAATAAAGGCAACTTTGAGTTATTCTTTACAGAGAAAAGAAAAATGTAGCAGAAGCAGAAAGAGTTAAGAAAGAGCTGAAAAATTTAAATCCAGAGTTTTCTTTCTGTGCTGGGGTTCCAGGCCAGCATGTCTGCATGTGCTGGGAAGGTGATACCGCAGCGCTTCCCGTCCAGCCCAACAGCCTGTTTCACAGACAAGGGGAGGGCTGGCCTGAGCCTCCCAAGGACTGGGACTACAGCTGTGCCCTAGCACGTGCAGTTTATGCGGTGCTGGGGGATCGAACCCCAGGCCTTCTGCTTGTTAGGCAAGTGCTTTAACTGCTGAGCCACACCTCCAGCCCATAACAAAATATATAAGTTTAGAAGTGAAATTTAAAGTTCAGTAGATGGACTAAGTAGCTGATTACACACAGCTGAGAAAATTTATATATTAAACTGTCACTTGTGTCCGTTTTCTGTCTAATCGCCTTCCTTTTCATTGGCACCCTCAGCCTCCTACCTCATTAACAGAACTGCAATGATCAAAAGAGAATTTTCACCAGTGTGGTGGTACAGGCCTCTAATCCTGGCAATCTGGGAGGCGGAGGCAGGAGGACTGACATGATTTCCAGGCTAGCCGGAGCTGCACAGTGTGCTCAGGACCAGGCTGCACTACAAAGTGAGACCCTATCTCTAAATAAATAAAGCTTCTATTACTTTTAATCTTTTTAGTCATTCTTTAAAATCTCTTGTTTTCATGACTTCAAGCTTCTCTTTATTTAAAAGAATGAAACTAAAACACCTATCCAATCATTTCACAATCTAAAGCCATTATACATTTCTCTTGCCTGTTTTTATTCCAGATACTCATTATAAGAATACATGCTGATAAAATCATAAATGGAAATTATCACATAAAAATGAATTAGAGCTGCCTCACTACTGCGTGCTGCCCCTTATAACCGAAGTGCAGCACCGAGCACCAGCTGTTTGCCCTCAGGGTCGCAGGCTGAGAGGACACAGCTTCCGGCTGCTGCCCGTACACAGACAGTAACTGAGCTAGTCCAGGAAAGACCTCAACTCTAAATCTGAGGTATAGTTTCCCCTGAATACACACCCCTTCTGCTCCCCTGTAAAGCCGAAACACTGAAACCATAGGTGGCCCCGCTGTGGGCAAGTCAGAAACTGTACCCGACTCACAGGGCCCTGCTCCTCTTGTGTTTTGTGACTGTTTTCTATCAGCTGCTTTCGTGGCACTATCTTTGAGAATTCTTTAGGGCTTGAGTTGCAAATAAATTTCTCCAGAGAGGACAGACACTTGGTTTTCCTGATCCCTGGGGGTGATAAACCTAGGACTGCCGTAAGTTAAATTTTCTACCTGACATTTTGCTGGCACGGGTGGCCCAACTATGGTCTCAAACCTGTGGTGAGGGCTGGCTCAGGGTGGCCATTTCCCAGGGAGCTCCCCCCACTCCAATTTCTCTACTTCCCCCTTACATGTAAGGGGTTGTGTCTCATTTCCCCTTACACTGAGGATGGCACCCCTTGGAGTCTGGCTGGGGTGTCTTACCAGTTGCCTCTCTTTATAGTTTGGGGCAACTCCTCACAGCAGGTCTCAGTGCCAAGTTTCTGGCTTTCCACTTGGTGAGGGGGCTTTGTATTCCTTGACTTTGTGGCACCTCAGAAAGGTACTTACGAGGACTTCAATACTTATTAATGGGAAGATTGCCGTATCCCTCATATGCACAGTGCTTTTAGCTGCCAGTACTTTATCTGCCACAAACTAAAGCGTATTTGCATGGCATTTACAAGAAAAAGGGGCGGAAGGTATGCAAGCCAATATCGTATGTGCTCAAAAATATTTTCCTTTTAGTGCAAAGAGATTAAATAATCTAGCTCTTTAAATGCCTTTGATTTCTTCAAAAGTAAAAAAAAAATTCTAACTCTTCCTTTCATAACGCCTGCCAATGTGTGCATACAAGAAGTGAAGGAACAGACATGGTGCTGCTCCTTTATTTTCCAGGTCTCCCTGCACTTTCCTGCACTCCAGAGGAGCAAGACGGTGCTCCTTGGGGCAGAGAGGAGAGTGGTTCACATGAGGGCTCCAGCTGGATGCCGCACTCCCTGCAGTTACCCACAAAGGCTCCACTTCTGAGAGATGTAGCAAATAAAAAGAGATCATGTATATTTAAACCTGTTACAGGTTAAAGCAGTCCCGAAAATATACTCAAACACTACCAAAAAGTGTCACTGGGAATAAAAAAAAAATCTACTTTTGATGACTGTTTAACACATGCTATTTCGAAACTTTAACGGCTGGAGGAATGGCTCGGTGGTTAAAGCATTTGCCTAGTGGGCTGAGAGAGGAGGACGGCTATGAGTCCAAGGCCAGCCTGGCTACATAGTGAGTTCAGGATCAGGCTGCGCTAGAGTGAGACCCTGTTTCAATAAATAAATAAGTAAACTGTAAATGCTGAATTACCTATATTCATTTGGTTATGGGGAAATTAGAAGTACAGATGCAATTATAAAACATTAATTAGATATAATTAATAACTGGAGAAACCTAACCCAGCTTCTAGGCTGGAGACCAAGTACATAATTACTATATGCTAGGTAAAAAGAAAACAGGAGAATTCTCATCTTAGAAACATATTCAAACGTAAATTCCACTCAAACACAAACATCCAACTAGTAACCAGAAAATAATTTTACAAAAACAACTTAGATACTTTCCATTAGTCTGGCAGATATTCCCAGATATGTCTAGGTCAGTGGGGTCCAAGTGGGGTCCAAGAGTAACTACATTACTATTACTGGCAAGGCCTGTTTAAAATGCTGATTCCTGGGCCTTATCCTAAAACCACTCAATCAATACATCACGAAACAGAGCCAGAGAATCTGCATTTTTACATTCTCCCAATAGCCAATATTTGCCCATTTATATCAAATTATTCATTTGAAACTATTCAAACATGGCACAAATGGAATAGTTAAGTCTTCTGGGGTTCGGGGCTAGAGCTCTATAAAGCCATGGGAAAAGGGTCTAAATAAAGTTTTTAAAAAACATGTTTACACGGTCACCATCAAGTGCTATAGTCAGTTTTTCTTAGCAACGAGCATTAATTACTTCAAACAGCATCTCCCCTGATTATGAGGCCACCTGAGGCACAATTTTTTTTTTTTTTTTGGCTCTGAGCAGTTCTGCCACTTTGCAGCAGGTGCAGGGGAGAAAGGGAGCGCCTGGGAATCTGTTCAAATCCTACCGAATAAAAAACAAGTAAACAACTCTTTTAAGGCGAAAGGCTCTGGCCGGCAACCGTGAGGTTTCCAGGATACTGAGAACACCTGTGCCACCTTCACGAAGTCATTCCCCAAACTCTAGCGGCCTCTACGACCCGCAGACCCAGAACTCTGTTCACAGGCGTCACGGAAGACTCAGACTCCGGGCTCACCTGGCGATGGACTCGGCAAACGCAGGGCAGGTGTGCAAAACACACAGCGGCGCTGGGCGGAGGGTACAGACGAGGCACCTGGTGCCCGAGTTCAAGAAGCCGCTTCGGACCGGCCCCGCTCGGGCGGCGGGGCGTCAGGGGAGAGGGTCGCCGAGCCCGGCCGCCTGGGAACCCCAGGGCAAGGCGACCCCCCGCGGGAAGCTCCCCGCGGACGGCTGCGGCTTCCGCGCGGCCCCTGTCCCGCCACGCTCCCGCCGCTGACAACACAGCGGCAGGACGGGCAGCGCTCGGGGAGCGGCAGCGCCCTTCCCCGCGGGCCGCCGGAGCGTCGCCTCCCCGCGCGCCGGGGTTCGCAGACGGTTCTTGCACTTTCCGTCGCACCTGCGCCCCGGGCCTCCGTTCGCAGCGCCCGCGGGCGTCCCCCCGCCTCCCCGGAATTACCTGGGCCTCGACGACGCCAGGGAGGAAGCTGAGGGTGACCAGCAGCTTCATCGCGGCCGCCGCCCCCTGCGCGGCGCCGGCCCGACGGAGCCCCCGCCTCATGCTGAGCTCCCCACGCCGCGGCCGGCCGGGCCCCGAAGGGCCGGAACGGCGGGCGGCCCGGGCGACGACCCCACGGGGCCAAGCCCAGGGACGGAGCGCCGCCACGACAGAGGTGTGCGCGGCCAGGGCAGAGAGCGTCCTCCGGCGCCCGGGAACCACGACTGAAGCGGCCGAGCCTCGCGCCCCCGCTCCATGCCCGGGCGGCCCCGCCCCCGGCGTCCGAGGCCGACGCCACACCCCGACGCTTAGCATTCTGGGAGTTGTAGTCCGGGCTCCCCCCACGTCTCCGCGCCCGGAAGGAGGAACTGGCCGCCCAGCAGTCGGCGAACTACAGCTGCAGAGGTCGCTCCGCCTCCCCGGGGCAGGGCGCCGCGGCGGCCAATGAGGCGCGACCACGCGGGCTCCAAAACACTCGGGGGGGAGGGTGGGGACGCGGCTTGGACTTTTCAAGGGTTGGGCTAAGGAGGCCCCTGCGCTGGCTAGCGAAAGCAGGCTGGGGCTGCCGAGCGATGGTGCCTCTCACCGCACGGTCTCCAGAAGCCCGGGCTTACCGAAACGGCGACGGGACCCGGGAGACGCGATTCCTTCTCCACTTTCCCGTAGCATCACATCTACTGCGGCTGTTTATGACAGGATCTCGCTCTGTAGTCCAGGCTGGTCCTGAACTCACTGTGTAGCTCAGGCTGGCCCTCGCAGCGATCCCCCTGACGTGTGCCACCACGCTTAGTTTGTGTGTGCTGGGGAATCGAACCCAGAACCTTGCTCTTCGTGTTACTGGCCCCTGGCTTGGCTGTTATCCCTCGCTTACCACCAGCTTCTATGTGGTAACACTTAGAAATCCAATGCAGGATAGAGGACAAGGAGAAACCCACGAGTTTCTAGGGAAGTGTGGGGGTGGGGATACTCGCACAGAAAACCTCGGGGAGACACACGGGCAGGGGTCCCAAATCCAACTCATCCTGGTTAGTCACGTGGTCATAATTTCGACCTCAATATTGTTCAGAGACGATGTGATATTAGAGGGCTTGTGTTTGGCACACAGGAGAAAATGCTCAATAAATACTAACTGATACTAGCTTCATCAATACACACCCTGGATTTCTGGAAAGTTAGTAACTATCAGTCTCTCGTGGCTGTGTCAACAGAAGGTCCACAAATTTTCTGATTAAAAATGAAACAAATTTGTTACTTTACATTCCGGAGGTCACCACTCCAAGAGACCGATCTACAACGCACTTGACTGCAGTCTCCGAGGGACAATGCTTCATGACCCTTTCCAGCTTCCAGAGGCCACCTGTGTCACCAGGTCATGAACAAGGTCCCCTCTTCAGTCTCTTGGCTTCCAAGGTCACGACTTCTTGAACCTCTCTGAGAGTCTTCTCATAGAAAGACTATTACTTCGTACTCACCTCCATGCTACAGGATAATGTCCAATTTAAAAATGTTTAATCCCATTGGCAAGATTCTTCTGCCATATAGGTAGCAGGTACACAAGTTCTGGAGATTAGGGCAAGGAGTTTTACGGCGGCCTGTTCATTAGTCTACCAGACGGGGCATTATACCTTCCATAGGACTTTGCCATGTCTTGCCCCCAGGACCCTTTATAGAATCTGTGGGGCCTGATGTGAAAAAGAAAGTCTTGGGACCAAGTTCAAGACGTGGAGAACTTCAAGACGGTGGCAGCAGAGCATTATTCCAAATGCAAAGTCTTGGTGACCACAAAGGTCACCTGCCCATAGAGCCAGCTTTGCCCACCCCTGACCCCTCTGCAGTTCTCTCTTCTGCCTCGAAACGTGTCCACATCTTCCAAAAACTTAAAAACAACACAAAACGTGGCTTAACTCCTCCAACTACATCTCCATGTCTTTGTTACTCCACCAAACCTGCACGCCTGTTTCATTCTTTCCCCTCTGCCCTGTGTGGATGAGAAAAAAGCTTTTCTTTTTATCAAATCCACATCCCCCCTGCTCACAATTCCCTGTTCGTGCTGCACTGAGCATCAAGTACACTTACCAGTGGGATTCTGCTATACAAAAAAAATGCTTAGAGACACTTGGTTCAGAAACTTTGTTATTCTAAAATCTCAGGTTCTTTGGTGGCCCTCTGATTCCAAGCACAGAAGACCTGGCCTTCATCAGAAACTTCAGAATGTGGCACGAAGCAACTGGAGTGGTCAGCTAATGGGGGAGATGAAGTTCTCTAACTCAGGGGTCAGCCAGCCTGTGTCCTGCAGGTAACAATGACAATAATACCCCCTTATTTGTTTGCGTTCAGCTGAGGAGACACACACTTGTGTGGGCAAATTTTTTATCTTGGTAACAGAAACTGGAAAAGGGTGTTTGTCCTTGGAAACAGCATCACAGATGAACGGCCAGACTGTTATTTCTGTCACTAATAGGGAGGAAAGGACATGGTCAGACAAGACAACAGCTGTCTCCCTCAGGAAGTCATGCGTTTACTGAGTTCTTTCAAATTCACTTTCTTTGCAGCAGCTTGTGTTTGCACATTCGTTAAATTATCACAGCTGTCCTGCTTTCAGCACACCTGACCGCACAGGGCAGGACACTGGCCATGCAGAAGTAGCAGTATGCTCCAGTAACATAACTGATGATTCGCTAACACCACCTGGGCTGCATGAGCCTAATTATCTGGAACTAAGGGACAGGAAAAGCGACTACGTTCTTTGGATGGAAGAATGGATGAGCCTCCCAGATTTGTCAATCCAGTCGGGGCAGGGCCAGCTACATGAGAATGCCTCCCTCACTGGGACAGGACGGAGAGGGGCTAACCCAGAGGAACAATCTCAGTAGAGATGTTTAATTTCACCCTGATCTATTTCCTGGGATTCCAAGTGCAGCCCAGCACAATCAAGCTTGGGTTCTGCTGCACTTTTTCACATGGGCAATGCTATAGTCACAAAGGCTTAGTCAAGAAACCCATATTCAAAAGCTGGATGTCTGTAATCCCAGCATGCAGGAGGACTGCTGTGAGTCCAAGGCCAGCCTGGGCTATACCAGTGAGTTCAGGACGATCAGCCTGGGCTACAGAGCAAGATCCTGTCTCAAAAAAAAAAAAAAAAAAAAGAAAAGAAAAGAAAAATACTTCTCCCCCACCCTCTTATCACGGTATGTTTCTCCCCTCCTGCCACTCCATGTCCCCTCTTCTCTGAGAGGATGATCTGATCATCTCACGCCTGAGATCCAGATTGAGACTTTGGAGTCCAATGGCAGTTTTTACCCCCAAAATTCCCTCAGCACTGACAGTTTGCCCCTCTCTAGTATGAGTTGGCTTTTCCTGGGTTTGTACACACCACACCCCATCTAGCAGTGCACAGTTTTAGCAGATTCTGTCTTCTTGCACGGTATTTTCTTTAGGGCTGTCTCAATTCCCATGGACAGCAGTCAGTAGATGTTCGCGAGTTGGCTGGCTAATATGGTTCATGACCTCTGTTTATCCTAGCAGACATCTGTGTCAGAACCCATCCTGAAAGGAAGATCCCTGTAAAGGCTTGGGTCGTGGCTTTGTTGAAAAGAAATATTCTTGGAAGGGTGCAGTGAAATGAAGCCAGCACTCTTTCATAAAGGCTAGAATCACGATTCCTTCACCACAGGTGTATCTGGGAACCATCAAAAGGGCAGCAAGAGTAACAGATGCGTCACATGAATGGAGGAAATTCTCAGAATCCATTACTTCATGAATTTGCCTGGGGCCCAACCTGAAATACCTACATCTGCCGGCTTTGAAGCAAAGGTGTAACAGCTTCCTTAAATAAGTTACTGTGATGCCTCAGAAACTTTGTGAATTAACAAGACAGCAGGAAACACGGACGGTTCCAAGACACTGCCACCCGGCGTGCTTTGTTTCCGGGTGACTTTCTAGCTTGGTTAACCCGTGACTTCTAATGAAGAAGGACAACGCTAAAAAATGGCTCTACCTAAAAGTGAAGGTAACGGAGTGGAAATGGTAATAACACCGCTTGTTCTCTCTCCTGATAGCAAGCTGGGTGGTGATCCATGAGCCCACAGGGTCGTGGTCATCTGCTGTGTTTAAACAACTGTGTTTGTTGATTGTCCTTCCTTATCAACCACTGACCACAGCATTTTTTTTTTCCAAAACTGGATTTCCATTTGCAATTCAGTTACAAGGAAATTTTTCCACGGTGATCCTATTTCTGAATTTTCCTGAGGGGATTTCTTTTCTTTTGGTGAGGCATAGAGATTAAAAGTAATCGAAATCAAAGAACTTGGCTGGCATAGGGCTTTTTATTAGCTTTTCTACCTGAAGTATTCCTGTGGTTCTTCGTTGTTGACTCAGCTGCAACATTTTCAGAGCATTCTCAATAACATGAAGGTGGAAAAACTTGAGTCAGTTAAAAGTATCGCCGTTTCTAAAGATACTTCCAAGAGGACCCGCACAGTTGGGAGAAACCTGCTTCTGTATACCATGTTGTGTTGCTGTGCCAGGAGTTCACGCGTGATCGATGGAAGAGAAGGTGTCCGCATCATTGGGAACACTAGAAAGAGAACCTGCCACTCTCCACCTGGCACCTAACTTCCGTGACGCCAAAGCCCGTATGCAGTCACAAGCTGTACCTGAGCACCAGTCCCCCACGCCCTCCCACACAGGCTGATCACAGTGAGGGCGCTCATCATGAACGTTTCCACCATATAAGGTTTCTACATCATCAGAGGAAGTCAGGGGGCCAAGGCCTTGGAGAGGGGGTTGCAGACAGGGACAGGCCGAAGAGGACAGGGCATCGTAGGTGGCCACTGGGTGGTGTTACAGTTTTAGATCTAAAGTGTCCCCCAAAAGTTTCATGTGTCTGGAAGTAAATGGATCAGGGGGCACTGTCCCCATCAGTGGGTCACCCAGTGATGGTTTCAGGTGTGCTGCAGATGGGTGGGCCACCGGGGCATGAATTAGGACAGTAAACTCTTGTCCCCAGCTCCTCCCCTCCCTCTCTGCTTCCATCATGCAGTGACCAGCTGTCCTCTGCCATGCTGTTCTGCCACAGAGCCAGCTGACCATGGACTGACATGTTGAGCCAAACTAAACTTCTCCCCCTCTACCTTGTGGGTGTTGGGTATTATACAAAGAACCTATGACAGGTGGTTCTCTGTCAGTGCCGCCCGAGTCCTTCCCTTCTGTTTATCTGGACCCCAAGTCATTGGGAAACTCAAGAAGTTTCCAAGTTCAGTTGCTTTTCTCAGGATTAAATTGAAAATTGCACGTGGATTCTCGGTTGATTTGCATCCTGGCCTAGCGCCACTGTCTCCAGTCCTGGGCTCCTCCGTCCCCCGACGTACATGCATGCACACGTAGACATGCACACACACACATACACCCTTCCTATGTGTCCTCCAACACCTTCGCGTGGATTCGGATTCCCTTCCACCTGCTAGCCGGTGTCCACTTTGCTTTTCCTTTGTTCTGTGTAGGGACGTTTGCTGAGCTCTCAGGGGGTCGCAGTCTTCGAGGACCTTTGAGCAGGATGATCATCTTGCTACATCCAAAGCCAAGTGCTCACTCCCTAACCCCCCAGAAAGAACACAGTCCTAGCACGCACTCTACAGGGCACCAAACGTGCCTCTGGCCTGATACCACTTCTGGCTGGAACTCTGGCAGAAATTCCCCTTTGTGACAGACCACAGTCACTCGGGGAGCAGGATGGGCCACCACCCTAAACCACCTCCCGTCCCCCAGAGAAGGAAACTGCCATCATGTCTCCCTTTCTCCCGTGATTCCGGAGTTTAGTTTGTACCCTGCTAAACCATGAAATCATCTGGCCTGGCTTTTTCCTTCCCTCCCTCCCTACCTGTCTCCTCCCTTCTTTCCTTCCTTCCTTCCTTCCTTCCTTCCTTCCCCCTCCTCTCTCTCTCTCTCTCTCTCTCTCTCTCTCTCTCTCTCTCTCTCTCTCTGTTGTGGTACCCAGGAAGGAACCCATGGCTTTGCATACGCTAGACAGGCACACTGTCCCCTACCTGTTTTCCACAATCCTCAATTGCCACCAGAGGCTGCAAAGCCAAACCAAGGGGGAGAAGCACACAGAAAATCTCCAATGAATTCAGAGTACTTTGAAACTACTTGAGAGAATCTATTCCCCAATTTTCAGTTCATTTTTAAGAACCCTTAACACCCAATGCTTCTGGTCTGCGTGATTTTTTTCTGAGGTGTCCCAAATTTTCAATGAATTTGTTTTGTTTTAACCTACATGACAAAACTAAAGAAAAAAACTGTTAGAGCGATTCCCCACTGAGCAAACACCACCACCAGGAGGTCCTCTTATCATGGGCCTTCACTGTATCTCCAAATCTCCATGTATAAAAAATTCCTAACTTAGCAAAAAGATTTTAATAACAAAAATAACATTCTAAAACTCAGGAGGTCGGCTCATTCACACGTGTGTTTATATTAGAAAGCTTTGTGAAATCTTTTTCTTTTCTTTTCTTTGTGCTGAAGACTGAGCCCAGAGCCTTCACGAGGCACTACATCCCCAACCCATCTTTCAAAAAAAAAAAAATAATAATTTTTTGAAACAGGGTCTCACTCTGCAACCCAGGCTGGTCCTGAACTCACTATGGAGCCCAGGCTGGCCTTGGACTCACAGCAGTCCTCCTTTCTCAGCCTCCCAAATGCTGGGATTACAGGCGTGCACCACCACACCCGGTTTATGTGGTGCTGGGGAATCTGATTCAGTACTTAATGCTTGACTTAGTGCTTGCTAGGCAAGTGCTTTGATTGCTGAGCCATTCCTCTGGCCCACCAAAGCTTTTTTCAGACAGGGTCATACCTGAGCTGCTAAGTTGCCCAGGGTGGGCTTGAACCTGGGCTCCTCCTGCCTCAGACTCCCAGAGTGGCAGGAGGGTAGGCCTGCACCATGGCGCCTGTGTGAAATCATTTTTAAATACACTACCCTTCAGAGCAGTTTTCGGTTCACAGCGAAAGTAAGTGGAAAGCACAGTGTTCTGCACCTCCCCGCTTGCGCACACAGCCCTCTCCTGGCAACATCCTCCTGGCAGCGTCCCACCAGGATGGACGCTTGTCACGGTCAGCTGACCAGCAGGGACGCACCACTGCACCCACCCCTTCGGTGCCCACAGTCCCGCTCTGTGCTGTGGGGCGTGTGGATTTGCCAGGTGCCAAGGGCAGACCACCCACCACTCATCATCCTACCGAGGGGTCTCACCCCCTGCAGGCCCACCAGCGCTCCAGCACCGCTTTCTTACCTCCCCACGAGATCATTTTTCTAGACTTTCCCACCTGGGGCTGGTGTCCCTGGAGGAAATGTCTGCATCGGTGAGAATGAATGAACAACCACGTAGATTAAAACGAAGCATCACATTCATGACCTGGTTGGTTTCGTGGTTTCTTCTCATTCTGTCTGCACGGAGTGCTTTCAAGAGCATCTGGGGCCGGGAAGCTTAGGAAACATTAAGGATTATCAACTCAATCTTCTGAGCAAAATCATGAACCAGGAGGGTGGGATTTTATTTTATTTTGCTTTATTTGCTTGTTTTGGGTACTGGGGATTGAACCCCAGGCCTTCATGCTGAGTGACACCTTTAGTCCGTCCCATTTTAATTTATGATTTTGAGACAGGATCATGTTAAATCACTAGGTTGCCCAGTCTGAACTCAAATTTGCAATCTCCTGCCTCAACCTCTCAGAGTGCTGAGATTACAATAGCGAGCGGAATTTTAAGTCTTGCAGGAATGTGGTTTCCATGAGGTAAATTAAACATAAGAAAAGCGTTTGCAGTGCTGTCCAGGTTACAGGGAACATCTGACACACTGAGGGCCACAGACTGGAGTCTTCTGTCATCACCCCCAAGCCCAGGGCCTCCACACGGACCTACATCCCAGCCCTTTTTTAGTTTTTATTTTCTATCTTGGGTCTCATTAAATTAATAAATTTCCCAGGCTGGGCTGGAACTTGGCATCCTCCTGCCTCAGCCTCTTGGAGTACTGGGTTTACAATTCTGCTCCACCACGCCGGGCTCACCTCTAGACTTACTGACAGTAAGTACTGCGCGGCCTCTCGCTCCTGGTTCTTTTGGTTTGGTTGTAGTTCTTTCTCCTTCATAGGTAATGTAGTTTCATAATAAAGGTGGGCCCAGGAACCCCCTTGTCACCTGTTCCCAGAGCCAGCTGCCCCCTGATGCCCTGTTTGGCACCTGCTGTCAATGGGCTCCAGTGCTCTGAGTGACAAGTGGCATGAGAAGTCCGGTCCTGGGCCAGGGACAACCTAGCAAGTGTGGGTTGCCCACAGCTCCGCCTCCCGTGAGCCGAAGGGCAGAGAGGACGGGGAAAGGTCCGAGAATACCTCCCTCATCCACCCCCAGAACCCAGCCCGTCAGAATCCACTTGGAGCTCAGATAGGGCTGGCATCCAATGGCGCACTACACGACGGGGCTTGTAGCAACTGCATCTCATGGATCATGGCCTCAGAACAACCATGTGCTCAGGCAAGTGCCTCCTCCAGTTCCTATTTTAGAAATAAATAAATTAAAAAAATAGAGCCTGGAGTGGTGGTGCAAACCTGTAAATCCAGCACTCTGGCACGCTGAGGCACAAGGATTGAAAGTTCAAGCCTAGCTTAGAGACTTAGTGAGACCCTGCCTCAAAATGAAAGAACAAGAAAAAGAGAAGAAGGAGGAGGAGGAGAGCAAGAGGAAAAGATGAGGAGGAGGCGGAGGAAGAGGAAGAGGAAGGCCTGGGGATGGAGCTCCGTGCAGAGGCCTTGGGTTCAACAATGAAACGAGGAAGCGGAAGCTCGGAAGTGGTTTCTAATTCCCAAAGTGATACAGGAATGAAATGCCAGGTGATCTAGGATGTGGCTATGGGGGGATCTGATTTCAGGATCACAGGCCTGACCATTGCCATAAATGGATATGAAGCCTCCTAACTCTGCCGTCACCCCTGGGTGACCTCCCCAAGCCATTCATCCACCCCAGTCCTGGTGTCCTTACTGGTAAGTGATCGCTGAGCTGCGTATAAGCCGCTGTTCATGCCTATTGTCTGACCATCTGCTCTTTACAAGGCCTCGGCTAATGGGGCAATGTTGAGTTGGGATCAGGGTTTCAGAGGGAGTGCTGGTCTTCACTAATTTTGCTAGATCCGATGGCTCTGAAGGACTCTGGGTCTCCTGATCAGCCCTGAACTGATGCTACCACATCCCCCCAAAAAGCTGCAACTGAAAAGCCTTCACTGCCCACCATGAAGAGGACCCCTTGCTATCTGGAGTCTCCCTGGCCCCCACTGCCTGCTTCTCTCCACCACTGCTACGAATCCACACCAATTTAATCAACTCCAAGGCCATGTGCCTGGAATCACCTCCATTGTTTGCTATAGTATACGGGGCCCAAACGCAACCAGGCCAGGCAGCAAAGCCCCAGCTACATGCAAGCCACTTAAATAATCAGACTAAAAACCCAACACCATTATGGAAAAATCTGGGGAGTAGTGGGAAAAGACCAGAATACTGTAATACTGGATTTGGAATTGGACGACCTGGAGTTCAATCCCAGTACCTTCTATGTTTTTGTTTTTCCCCACAGTAACATGACTTGGGACAGGCCAGCTACCTTCTCAACTTCCCAGAATAATAGTTCCCCCAGAAGAGCAAGCTACTAACGGTGCTCTGTGCCAAGTACGAGCTTGTTTAGCTCTATGACAATCTCATGGGTAGCTAGTGTATGATTTCATCTCGCAGATGGATTTTGTAAAAGGCCTAAGCTTGGGGACTTCCTAAGCAGGTGTGGAGGGAGGCAGAACTGAGCCAGGGACTTGGCTCGTGGCTATGACGGCACCTCCATGGCCTCCGTAGCAGGTAGGACATCTGTGCCTGATGCCCTGTCCTGGCTGCCATACTCCAGGGGCTCAGAAATTTGTCCCTGGAGAAGCCAAGTGCTAATCACTATGCAGGAGAGAGGCTGAGTAGGGGAACTATTTTGGTTTGGATCTGGAGTGTCCCCCAGAAGTCTCACGTATTTGAATGTTATGGATTGTCTATGGAACCATGAGCTGCTGGGAGACTGCGGCCTGGTCTGGAGGGGTGGATTAATGGCGTGTAGTGTGGGCTTATCGCACCTTCTGCACCTGGATCCAGGAGAGGCTGATCACTGGGAGGAGACCTGGAAGGATATATAAGCTGCTTCCTGCCTTCCTTGGGCTACCGGTCTCAGCTAGACTCAACTGGCCTTCCTGTTTATGATGTCCTGAGAAGGTGCCTCCACCTCTGCCTCTGCCATGTACTTTGATTGCTGCCGGCCACGCCTGAATGGACTGTGACCTTCTGAAATTGTGAGCTAAAATAAACCTTTTCTCCCCTAAATTTGTGGGTGTCAGGTATTGAGTCACAACAATGGAAAAGTAACCGAGACAGGAACCATCTGGGAATTCCTCTTCTCCTCATGGCTGCCAGAGGAGCTGTGTCACATCTGGGACTGCAACTCAGAGGACCGGCTGCGACCTCCAGGGAAGGGCAGGAGCCTCCAGGCTGGAAATCTGCTCAGCAGCGCTCCTCTTCTCTTGGTGGGCAGCCAAGCACAGTCATGACAGTTCCTTCTGCCATTAGTTCTGGATTCTCCAGACAAGAGGGTGACTTTTGTCCTCAAGATTGTTCAGTTTCCTCTGGGAATTGCTCTATCCTTAGGGGGTCCAACTGATCCTGTGTAGCTTCGTATGACTCACAGAACTATGCCTGCAGATTTATTTATTTTTTTTTTTTGAGACAGAGTCTCACTTTGTAGTCTAACCTGGTCCTGGTCCTGAATTCACTATGTACCCTAGGCTGGCCTTGAACTCAGGTCAATCCTCCTGCCTCCCCCTTCCAAGGGCTAGGATTATAGGTGTGTGCCACTATAATCAGCTGATTATTATATGGTGCTAGGAGAGCAAACCAAGAGCCTTGTATATGAACTGTGTCCCCAGCACAACCTAGAGATTTTTAAATTTATTTATCTATTCATTCATTTATTTTTACTCATTCTGTAGTCCAGGCTGGTCCTGAGTTCACTATGTACCTCAGGCTGGCCTGGAACCCATGGTAATCCTCCTGCCTCAGCTTCCCAAGTGCTGGAATTATAGGCATGGACCATCACACCCAGTTTATGTGGTGCTGAGGAATTGAACCCAGGGCCTTGTGCTTAGTAGGCAAACATTTAACTGCTGTGCTATTTCTCCAGCCCTTATTTATTTATTTTTGAGACAGGGTCTTGCTCTCTAGTCTGAGCTGGTCCTGAATTCACTATGTGGCCCAGGCTGGCCTCCAACTCACAGCAATCATCCTGTCTCAGCCTCTGAGTGCTGGGATTACAGGTGTGCACTGGCTTACTGGCTAATTTTTTTATAGTGCTGGAGAATGAAACCCAGGGCCTTGCACACAGTAGGCAAGTGCTTTAACCTCTGAGCTATGCTCCCAGCCCTAGACTTTTTAAAAACTTGAATTAGTTCCCAACATTTAGCACTCACAGCCGCTCACTTCTCTAAGCTCCCAGCACAGCCGACGCTGTGGCCATCTGTGCACGCCTTCCCACTGCCCCTCTGTCCCTGGCAGCCCAGGTCACTGACATCCTCACCCAATTGGCCACCTGGTTCCAGCCTCTGAAGCCCCTTCCCTGACGTCAGTCATGTCCCACAGATGCCCAGCTGTTCTGTGGCGGACACTGTCCACTTAATTTACTCAATTAGAGGCAATGTTCAGGTGTTGCTAAAATGCAGCCATCTGAGGGGTCACTGGGGGCACAATAACACTAATGGTGAGGGTTTGGGGCACCCCAGAGCCATTTTATAAAATGGCCTTTTGTCAGGACTGCTCAATAATAAATTATTTTCACAGCATAAAATACATACATGTTGAGACTACAGCTTTTCCTAAGTTTCATTTCACAAATGACCCTTTTGAGAAATAAGTCAAGATACCAAAATTACAGAGAAAATATGGCCCAGATGTCACACCGGCAGAAAGCTCCAGTGACTCTCTTTTGCTAACTTATTAAGAGGTTGCTTTTGGAAATTCCTCTAATAATATACACCTAACTGCCTAAGACAGAATTCTTCATAGACAAGAGTTCTGGTTGTTCTCACTCTGTTGCCCAGCTGGCTCTGAATTCTTGGCTCAGGCAAGCTTCCTGCCTCAGCCTCAGATGAGCTGGGACTCCAAATGCATGTCACCATGTGTGGCAGAGAATTGTCTTTTAAATCATGAGAAAATTTTCATCCTCCAAATTGACATACGTGGTCTGAGTACTCTCTCCTCCTGACTTGATCCTTTTTTATTTTCCTGAACCTACTTCAGGTTGGTCCTGAACTCATTATGTAGTCCAGACTGGCCTCGAACTCGTAACAATCCTCTTGCCTCGGCCTCCCAAGTGCTAGGATTACAGGTGTGCATCACCACATCTGGCTTTTTTGATTTGATACTTTCTAAGAAAATACCTTACTCTGAAGTACTCTTATTCGGTTTTTTTTTTTGTTTTGTTTTTTTTTTTTTTTTTTTTTTTTGGTGGTACTTGGAATTGAGCCCAGGGCCTTCACACTGAGCTACATCCCCAGCCCATTTTTTATTTTCAATTTTAAGACAGGATCTCGCTAAAATGCCCAGGCAGGGTTTGAACTTGCAATCCTCCTGCCTCAGCCTCCCAGAGTTCTGCGAACACAGGCCCATGCCACTGGTCCCAGCTTCTGAAACACTTTGATGCAGACTTCACAACTCACATTCTTTGACAATGTCTTGTCATATTTAATCCAGATACCTGGAAAATACATAACCATAGTACCACAGGGAGTGGAAAATTCATTCAGATTTAAGTGATGACCCAAGGCAACGTTGCCGCCATTAAAACCATAAACGCAATGATTGGCTCTCGCGTGAGTCTTCAGGAGGACGTTGCGCTCAGCACCGCTCAGAGATTGCACCGCGCAGGACAGAACGCACCCCACCCGCAATTCCACGCCTCCCGGAGGGGGAAGAACTCGGCAGGCAGACTGGAGGGCGGGCCACCTAGGAAGACCAAGAACCGGCCTCACCGCGCAGGGTCGGAGTTCGGAAGGCACTTAAGTCTGACCCAACTCACAAGCGGGGGCAGCTCCTTGAGATCTCCCCGCCTTGTTCTCACCCGCCCCCTTCAATCTTGCTGTTCCCTTCTGCGGTGGTTTGGGTCTGGAGTGCCCTCCAAAAGCCTGTAGGGCTGGGAGGTGGGGCCTGCCTGGAAGGGGCGGGTGCGTGGGCTGCGCTTGGAGGAGCCAGTGCTGGTCCCGCCCTTCCCCCAGTCTCTCTCCCACCCTGCTGCGAGGATCCCTGCCCCTCCAGGAACTCCGGTCCCAGCTCTAGCTGCAGCCCTACCACGTGACCCCATATTTTCCAGCCTTCCACCTGTGAATGAACTGTGACCTTCTGAAACTGTGAGCTACAATAAATCTTTTCTCCCTAAGTTGTGCATGTCCGGTATTGAGTCACAGCCATGGAAAGTAACTAAGCCACCTGCTCTCCATCCCCTCTGGACCTTGTCAGTCACCCAGCCTCTCAAAGCTCAGCTCAGGTGCCATCTTCACCTAGGGTGCAACCAGCCTCACTGACTTGAGCTGGAACGACGTCTTCCCTTTTAAGTCTGATGGCGAATGTGGCCCAGTGGGCTCTGGGGACTCTGTTGACTGATTCACTCTCAATTGCTTTTTGTTATGTGTGTGTGTGGGGGGGGGGGGGGCGGTGAGGGGGTACTGGAGACTGAAATTAAGCTTGGGCTTTCACTAAGCTTGGACCTTTATTTATTTTGAAACAGGATCTTGCTCTGCAGTCCTAGCTGGTCCTGAATTGACTATGCAGCCCAGGCTGGCCTAGAACTCATAGCAATCTTCTGCCTCAGCTTCCCAAGTGCTGGGGTCACAGGCGTGCACCACCACAGCCTGCTTTTGTGGTGCTGGGATCAAACCCAGTGCAAAATGCTTCCTCGGCAAGCGCACTCATTGCTGAGCTATACCTCCAGCTCCAGTTTTTCTTTCTTTCTTTATATTTGTTTTACTGTACTGGGAGTTGAACCCAGGCCCTTTGTACTGAGCCTGTTTTTTTTTTTTTTTTCGAGAGAGGCAGTGTCACTAAGTCACTAAGTTGCCCAGGGTGGGCTTAAACTCGTGATCTTCCTGCCTCAGCCTCCCAGAAAGCTGAGATGACAGGCAGGGGGACAAATGGGCAGACAGCGGTCAGAGAATTCACAGTGGAAAATACACAAGTTGAACAAGTCTGAGTCTAACGTACACCTGGAGGACTATGGGTGATAAAACCGTTAATACTAACTGAATAGATGTTCACTGCTCTTGCCATGAAAGCCACAAAAATAATGGTAACTACAAGATATGTGGGTAACTAACACATGGAGATACAGTAATTTTCTTCACTGTTGTGACCACCCCACTGACATGACGTCACGTCGTCTACCCTAAACACAATAAAATAAACTTTAGGTTCACCTGAGAGTCAAAATGCCTGGACACTCATCTGTCGCAGTGGCGCCAACACACGGTTGGCCCCAAGTTCCCTGAAGCACCATCTGACATGGGAGCCATGTTTTGGTTTTCTGCAGCCAAGCTTTCAGGGTTGCTGGTTAGATCACTCCAGTGCTCAAGAGAGTGTGGGAATCAAACAGCAAGTGTTCGCCTTCGTGTGACCTCAGCCAATGACCCGCCAGTGACCACGACCCTACCAGGGCTGACATGTTATGGCAACGAATGAGCAAGCGGTTGGTGAGTAGTTCCATCTCAACGGAAAGGTGCTATAAGGAGTGAAAATGTAGTAACGTAATTTGCATTTTTAAAAAGAGGTCAACTTGGTCAACATCAGTTGGTTTTAAGAATATACAAAAAAATGCTACACATCCAAGCAATATTACCATCACGAACAGGAAACCATTCAAGGTGAAAGTCTGACTCAGTAGTGAGGGTGCTTCTTGCCTTGATGAGGCTGGATAAATGGAATTTTACCCAAAAACACCATAGTGAGGTCTTTCTGCCTCTTAGCCAGGTGTTATTTTGGTGGAAGGAAGGCAACAGAGATGGGGAAAGGGCGTAGGGTTTATCTTTCCACTTAAAAAATACCCTCCCCGGGGTGGCATCTGGTGCAGCCCAGGATGGTCCGTCTGCCTGGCCCTTCCTGGCAGTCCCCGGCGCACCATGGCCCCTGCCCTGGCCCAGCAACGCGCATATCACCTGCATTGTTCCTGGCGCTGCTTCTCATGGGGCAGCAGGAAGGTGAGCACCCACTGCTCAGGACACCACAGCCCCCTCCTCCCTCAGCACTGCCCCCCTCGCTCTGCCGGGGTGCCCTTCATCCCAAGGGAGGCGTCCTCCAGAAGGGATGACCTTCACTGCCTCTTTCTTAAAGTCCTCCACCCCCGATGCTCCCAGAAACCTCCCGCTGCAGGATCTCCAGCACAGCAGGTGGTGGGACGCAGGATGGCCATGGCTGGGAAGGGAACAGTCCCCAGGCCGGTCTCTACCATCTTCTTCCCTGGAAAGGTGTCCGCCTTCCTGAGAACGGACCTGGCCTAGTGGGGGGGTTCCGTCTCTCACTTCCCTCCATCAGGGGCTCCAGGCTCTGGGCTTTCCTCCATCTGCGGGTGCTGGTGGTGCCGGGCCACAGGGACGGCTTCCTTGCCTGCTATTTTCCTCCATTTCTGATGGGTCCTCAGGATTTCTGACCTTCCCATAGCCTCCTTTCCATTGTTGGAGCACTCCTTCCTCTCCTAGCTAAGTTGGACAGGCAGCTTTTAATTACATTCTCCACTTTTTAAGTGAGTCCATGAGAAGACATTCTACAGCTTTTACTCGGCTGCCATCTTGCCCAGAAGCCCTTGCTTTTTTGGGGGGCAGGGAGCAGGATCATGACTTACAGTTCAGACTCATCTTGAAGTTATTATATAGCACAGACTGGCTTTGAATTCAGTGGCAATCCTCCTGCCTCCTGCCTCAGCTTCAGATTACAGGTGTGTGCCATCCCACCTGGCTTATGTAGTGCTGAGGAATAGAACTCAGGCCCTTTTGCTTGCTAAGCAAGCACTTTAACAGCTGAGATACCCTCCCCAGCACCATAATTTGCATTTTTAATAGCAGGGTGCACTGTATTCATGAACCAGCTGGAGATTGGTGCTATACATTCTATATTATAAAGAGAAGCTGCTGATTTGCTTCTTAGATTTACAATGGTGACTTCTGTGGGTGGAGTTAGACCATCAGTTTGTCAGTCTTCACTGAGAACACTGCTCTTTCTTCTAAAAATCCACTGGAGTGGAAAGTTCCCAGAGTCAAAGAGATCCTCTCCCTCTGAAATCTGCCACCCACTCACTCATCCTTCCGTTCTCTGACTTCTTCATTCATTGATTCAGCAGCACTGAGGACTGGACCCAGCCCCATGCTAGGCAAGCATGCCCACACTAGTCTAACACTCCCCAGCCCTTTTTAAGTTCTTAAGCTGCCCAGGATGGGCTTGAACTTGTGATCCCCAAGCCCCGGCCTCCTGAGTAGCTGGGATTACAGGCCTGCACCACCATGCCTGGCTGTCTGGATACATTTCTCAGGTATCAGACCTTCTTCTCACTATTGTACTACACAAGAAACCAAGAAATAATTCAGAATCACTAAAATCTCTGAGTTTATGTCATGAGAAATGTTGTTTGGAGAAAGGCCTTCAGACAATACCCAGCGGCGCGTGCAAGGCTAGTACGCGGGGTGTACAGGGGATGCAACGACCTGGCCTAACACGCACGCCACGCTCTGCCCTGATCCGGCACACGTAGAATCTGCCAAGGCAGGCGGGTGCCGCTAAGGGGAATCAGGGAGGGTGAGACCAAGGCAGCGCGTGGAGATGCTCACTGCCCCTGGTTACGCTGAGATCTAAAACCTTCCCCAGCGTCTCCTGCGTCTGGAAGGCGGCTGACCACGGGCCCTGCGCTCACCCAGGTGTTACTCCATTGGTGAGTTCGTGCCTGAATGTCATGTTAGGAGAAGGCAGTCCCTGCTCGAAACTCCTGGGTTCAAGCAACCCTCCTGCCTCAGCGTTATGAGTAGCTGGGACTACTGGGACTACAGGCAGGTGCCACCATACTTAGTTTTAATTCTTATTACGCTTTCTCCATTCTTTGTCTTACTAATGTGAGGGTCTATCAGGGTAAGCCATGCAGTGAGCGGGGTGTCCCTGTTTGGGGGGTGGGGTGGGTAGCCATTAACGCACTGCAGACTCTAGCCAAATGTCAGCTTTCCAGCTCAACCAAAGGATGAGTTCTAGCCTGGATATCCACCTTCTTTACATATTTAAAGAAGAAATTTTTGGAGTTGGAGGCGTAGGTCAATAATTAAAGCCCTGACCTAGGAAGATCGTTGGATTCCCCCAGCCCCACATACTAGCTGGGTGTGGTGGCATGCACATGTAAGCCCAGCACTCAGTAGGCTGAGGCAGGAGGACATGAGTTCTAGGCCAGCCTGGGCTACACAGTGAATTCAGGACCAGCCTGAACTACAGAGCAAGACCCTACCTCAAATAATAATAATACTGAGAAGAAAGGGTATGGACTTTTTATTAAAAAAGTATGGACCTTAAAAAATTTAGTCCTTTTATAAAAATCACAGAAAACTAAGTATCCTCATAAAATATAGATGATACCCATGAAATGCGAAGGTCCTACATAACTTAGATATTTTTAAGACTCCTGGCACATGAGCACAGGATGAGAGGCCAGAAATCAGTTGTTCTTAAGGCATTTCCAACCCCTGGAGTTCTGGCCAATGTTGAAAAAGTGGGGACACCTGTCCCCTCATATTCCCCTCCAGGTATGTGAGACCAAGGGTCGAAGGTAGGTATCACGTGTCCTTCCAGCCCTGTCCGTGCCCTCGGCACTGTTTTGGAGACAGGGTCTTGCTCTGTGCTCTCCAGGCTGGTTCTGAACTCACTATGCAGCCCATGCTGGCCAAATACTGATGGCAATCCTCCTGCCTCAACTTCCCATGTGCTGGCGTTGCAGGCATGCAACACCAGACCCAGTTGCATGGTGATGGGGGATTGAACCCAGGGCCCTGAACTTGCTAGGAAAGTGCTGTGATTGCTGAGCTACTCTCCCTATCCCCAGGCACTGTGCTTAGCGTCTCAAATATAAAAAATAAAAATAAAATAATTTGAGTCACCCGAGCAAGGTCCCAAATCTAGCAAGGGGTTTGCCCAGGCTGCTTTCCCTCCCTCTCAAGCCGTCATGCCTCGGCCGTCACACTTCACTGCCCTTCTTCTAAGACAGTAGTGAAAACGGGAAGAGAAAGTTCTTGGTTTCAAAACACGAGTGACTCCCAGACGCATTAGCACTGATTTAGAACAAGGCCTTCTAATTTCTGCTTTCAGCTTTGGGCAAACAGGACAATATTTTCTCTGAACTATATTGATCGTATGACTTTGCTGTCTTGATGGTATAACTAATGAAAGCAAGGAACAGGAGAGCGTGGATTTCCAGAAACAAATTGGAAACGGGCGACGGAACACTGCCAGGGTTCATTCTCCCACCCCACCCCCATAACGGTCTCCTTCGCCATCTCACTGACGGCCACGTCGCCTCCCTCCCAGCCTGCCTGGCGGGCACAGACACCCTCAGCCTCCAGTTTCCACCCCTGCCAACCTGCCTGCGCTGCGAGGGCAAGATGTTGATCACCAATCATTCCAAACCTCAGCAAAGGGACCTGGGTGGGTTCAGGTGTGGAGCAGCAATTAGAGAGCTGGGGACAAGGCCACGTGTCCACATGTGGCCTTTCTTCTGTAAGCCCGTGGGTGTGGATGGGCCACTGCCCGAAAAGGGCTAACTGGTGGGAGTTGCAGCGGAGGACAGGCAGGCAACACCGGCTACATTCAGACTTCACTGAAACACGAATGAGAGGTAATATTGGATCCCTGTCTCTTCCTAACCCCATCTGCTTAGGTTTAGCTTTACAAGTTCATGAAACACAGACAGTTCGTTCATAGCAGGGTCAGCCATTAAGTGTAAGCCTGGCAGGTCCCAGTGGCATTAAGAAATGGCCATAAACAGAATAAAACAGAGAGAGAGAGAGAGAGAGAGAGTCAGAGACAACAGTAAGCTGGTTTCTTTAAATGGAACTTGTCAGTCCCATTTCACTAGATCTGCAGCTCCCAGAGCCTTTCCTGGCATGGAAAATCATTAGCTGCTATTCTAATTTAATTGGATTTTTTAGTACAGAGACCGGAGCCCAGGCCCCTCACACCGAACTATTAATATATCCCTGGCCCATTCTTTAGTTTTGATTTTGGACTCAGGTCTCCATAGATCTCTGAGGCTGCACTTACTTAGAAGGCTGCACTTGAACTCACGATCCTCTTGCCTCAACCTCCCAGAGTGCGGGATTACAGCTGGGCTCCACTGGACTCAGTTTCCAGTTAATTTAGAAGACACACCCGTTAATAGTATGAAATAGTGTTCAAGTAGGAGCTAGCAACGTGAACATTTGTGGTTTACAGGATACGTTACGGTTTTGATCGAAAGTGCCCCCGATGGTCTCAAGGTGGGACCCTGGGGAGGGAGGCGACTGGGCCGCAGGGCTCTAACATCCACTGATGAGCTCATAACGTGACCGCAGCTCCAGGAGGTGACAGGAGCAGGAGGTGGGGGCTGCCTGGAGGGATCGGAGCATGGAGGTGTGGCCGTGGGGACAGGAGCTGGTCCCCAGGCCCTTGCCTTTCTGACTCTGCTCTGTGACTCTCCCTGCTTCCTGGCTGCCATGAGGGGAGCAGCCTTCCTCCCCTGGCGTCATTCCCTCCCCACCAGGCCCCTTTGCTTCCCCGTAGCCCAGAAACACTGACACTAAACTACCACGGACTGAAACTTCTGAAACCATGAGCCAACATAAACATTTCCCTTTTTCGAGACAGGGTCTCGCTCCATAGGTCAGGCTGGTCCTGAACTCACTATGGAGCCCGGACTGGCGTTTAACTCAGAGCTATCCTCCTGTCTCAGCCTCCTAAGTGCTGGGATTACAAGTGTGCGCCACCACACCCAGATTATGCAGTGCTGGGGAATCGAGCCCAGGGCCTTGAGCTCACTAGGCAAGCGCTCCAACTGCTGTGCTCCCCCACCCCCAAACCTTTCCTCTGTTGTCTTTTCCAGTTATCTGGTCTCAGTGACCAAGCCGACCAAGGAAGGCAGCAGCTTCCGGTGGTTCCTGTGCCTCCGCCTCAGCACGCTTCTGCACCAAGGCCGAGGATAAAGCGCCAGGAGCAAAATGATACAAGTGATAAGAAAAATAAAGCCACGACGACGAGTGTGTAAGGACTGAAATGGTCTTACTATTAAATGAGCGGTAGCCTGCTCACTACTTCCCTCTGATAAGCTGACGTCTCTTTCGGTATCTGGCAAGTCAGCATCCTCCAATCTGCACACATGAATTGTGAGGTGCTTATTGTCGACTGTGATCCCCAGAGTCCTAAACAAATACTATGTACAACCAAAATACGGTGTGTCTTCTCGCACATTCGCTCCAGCACGTCACACACACTTCCCACGCAAGTCCCCTTCTGCAGAGCAGAGTGGCATCCCTTGGGCCTCCTGCTCTCACATGGTCACCCAGTCCAACTCCCTCTGTGGTCGTCGGGGAGTCTCGGGGCAGGAGCCACTTGGTCATTTGGCTGTAATCACTGGGGCCACCCCAGCCCCGTGCCCTTGGGAAAAGTGCTCCTGTCATCCCTGGAACAAAGCATTCCAGAACCCTCCGCGGCAGGAGCAACCGTGGCTGGGGTTAGAGGGCTGTAGGCCTCTAGTACTGTATGCATGAAGGAAGCCACATCAACGAACAGATCAGGAATCAGGTCCTGGGCACAACCGCCATAAATTAATAACTCAAATCACGTGGTCACAAAATTCAAGAACAAGGGCCAGGTGAAGGTCACACAGTGGGTCACAGAGCGAGACAGCACTCCACTCTGCGTCCCGGCACAGAATGTCTCTCTCAGGCCTGATATTCAATCCAGTCTCTTTGGCTCGTGGCCTGCCAATAGCCTTTGCTTAAGGAACAACATTCTGGGGCAACCCCCTCCCAGATAGTGGGAGCTTTTACCCCCAACCCTTTGTTTCTAAATAATGACTACTGTTCTAAAAAAAAAAGAAAGAAAGAAAGAAAAGGAACATTCTACCAGTATTGATCTGGGCTTCCCATACCACAGGACTCCAAACTTCTCTTTCTGGTTCACAGCCTTCCAAGTTTCTCTGCCTAAAATTAAAAAAAAAAAAAAAATTAAAACTAAGTGAAAATCATGTAAGTGTATCAGCCTTCAAGTGGAGGAAAAGGGGCGTAGCTCAGATCTCAGGCTGCGGAAAGAAAGGCAGGACCACGGGAGACTGGGCCTGGGAACACCTCGGTCAGGGGGGCATAGGTGCAGAGTGCCCTGGACCCCATGAAGCTGGGCTGAGGTTCTGTGGAAGACGAAGGCATGTAAAAGCAGTATGTATACAGAAGTGCACACAAACTGAGGAAGGGCCCATGCCTCAAAAGAGATGAAAAGTTGTGGGGCCGATCTCAAGTCTGAGAATGTTCTCTGCAGATTAGAAAAGTCTTGGTCTGCAAAGATGAGGAGAGATAATTATTTTTTCTAATGCTCCATTTTTAATAAAAATCACAAGGCATACAAAGAAACACAAATCATAGTGCATTTAAAGGAGTCAAAGGAATCTCCAAAAATGGTCATCAAAGAGGCATGAACATGAAATTATGAGGCAAAGGCTCTTTTAAAGACTAGGTCTTGTTTTATAGTCCAGGCTGATCCTGAACTCACTGTGTAAGCCTAGAAAAGCCTGCAACTCACAGCAAGCTTCCTGTCTCAGGCTCCTGAGTGCTGGAATTACAGACATGTGCCCCCACGCCCAGCTATTATGTGGGGGATGAACCCAGGGCCTGTGCTTACAAGGCAAGTGCCCTATTCCCAAGACACAGCCTTAACCCGCAGGCAAAGGCTTTGAACTGTTTACCTTTAATACACTCAGAGAAGTAAAGAAAAGCACAGAGACTAAAATACACGAGGAAAGTAAAATGAAAATATCGACAGATATTAAAATATTTTAAAAAGAACCAAACTTTAGTCTAACTAGGGCTAAAAAATACATAATTTGAAAGTAAAGGAATTTAACACAGACTTGACCTATAAAAGAAAGAACCAAAGGATGTGAAGATGAGTCATTCTAAATAAGTGAGTCTGAGGAATAAAAAGAAAAATGACACAGAAAAGTGAGCAGACTCAAAACTATGGGAGAAAAGTGAACAGAATCAAAACTATGGGAGATCATCCTGCATACCAGTGTGGTAAATATGGAAAATTAAGACAGAGAAAAGACACGAGAGACTACTTTATATGAAGAAATAATGGCTGGGACTCCCAAATTTGATAAAATACTACATCTACAACTTTGAGAACACTAGTGAGCTTCAGGAAGAACAAACCCACAGAGATCTACACTGAGACACATTAAAATCAAACTGTCAAAAACCAACGACAAAGAATCTTAAAAGCAGCATGAGTACGTTGACTTGTCACATAGAAGGGACCCTCCTGACTTAGAGTATAAGCAGATTTCTTAGCAGAAACTTTGCAGACCAGAAGACAGTGAATTCATGTCTTTAAAATTCTGAAAACCAAACAAATAAAATCTGTCATCTGAGTATTATATGCCCAGCAAAACTGTCCTTCAAAAAATGAGGGAGGAATAAACTCCTTCTTTTAAAACCAGTAGGAGCTCATCACCACTAGGCCTGCCCTCAGTAAGCGGGGGCGCCCTTTAGCTTGAAGGGAAAGCGTGCCCAACAGCGACTTTTCCTCTCATCCCATGAGAGGCCTTCTCAACAATGAGGGCAGAAGATCTGCTTCGCTTTTGCCACCTATTACGGAGGATACCCAACCCGTAAGGCATTTGTGACAGTATCTCATCCTTTTCAGTCCCTGCTTCTGTGAACCCCACGCCAGGCACAGAAACCAACCTACAGCTGATTTCTGCTTCCCTGGCACTGGCTTCAGGCACCAGCAGGAGCCCACACCGGCACTTCCTTCTCCTACCCACTGAGCAGCAAGCACCCTTGCCTTCTGGATGGGATGCCCCCCTTGCTGTACTGCGTCAGTAAGTCTGGATTTACAGACTGTAGCCTTGTCCCTGGTGGTCTTCGGATGATTGGGCTGAAACACCTCTGAGAAAGCTTCTGACAGACCCTCAGCCCGGGCTGAGCTGCTGCTGTGACGCCTGGCTCGCCACCTTCTGTTCATGACGCGTGAGGGACAGTCACCCACCTGCTGCTTTCCCATGCACTCCCCGTCTGGCTCCATTTCTCTTCAGCTCTTTATGCCACAGCCAATCGGCGGCTCTAGGTGCTGGTAAGGGCACTGATAAGTTATCTTAATGTCAGGGAATATTTCTCTTTAGTTCAACAGGCATTTGTGTGCACGTGCATGTGTGCCAACAATTGCGATAAATGCCTGATGGGCAGAGGTCTGAGGATGGAGGGAGGGGAGGGAAAGTAGACGTGATTTAGATGCAGTATGTGTGTGTACCAACTCCCCAGATTGAATCTATTATGTATTCCAAACATATACTAATAAAAATAACACTTAACGAGGAAAACTAAACAATAAGTGAGCCTCAGAGGAAGGCTTTGAGAAGGGCATGGTTATTAGTCTCATTTCCTGAATTACGAAGCAGGGTCACGGAACAAGCAGCAGCGCCTTCTTCCTGTTGCTGGGAGGGAATACCTGCAGGGACTCGCAGTCTACCCACGGGCCGTCGGCAACAGTGGAAGCACGTGGCAGCGGCTGGAGAGCTGCCCGCAACCTTGCAGACAGGAGCCGAGTCTGTGAGGAGCAAGCGGACGTCAGGACTCAGGCAGGCCAGAGCTTCCCCAGGAAGAAGCTGCGACGGTGCTTCTTCTTCCTTCTCGACTTTGTTCAAGCAGCGGTTGGGCGCCACAGGCAGAGGCGGAAGCCCCTCCCTCATTTCCTGGCCCACAGGGCGGTAACACATACCTGAAAGCTCTGCACCCCCTAATCACAACAAGTTGGCACAATCCCTCCAAGTCAAACCCCCAGCATCGCCCTTTCCAGCCAGACCCCACCTCCCACCAGAGCACTGTTCCGAGTACGTGAGGCTTCCGAGGCAGGACGACACTCCAGACCCAAACAGCTAGCAACGAGAAGAGCCAAGAGTTGAACCCAGGCTGTCCGAAGTCACAGCCAGGAAGAAGCAACGAGCCTACAGACCTGCTCCGTATCCTTGGATAAGCTGCCCAAATCCATGGCTCGCGTTCTTTATCTGGAAATTGGGGATGTTCCCACAATGCTTCTGGGAGCGCCACCCTTGTCACCTAACTGCCTACTTGACTTACTGTCAAGAGCTGTGAAGGAGCTAAAATTTCACCTGCCCTGAGGTAAGAAGTTGGCCTGCTACAGTTTCATGGATGCTGGCAGAAAATACCAGGTGGAGAGCTCAGAAATAAAGACTTCACTTCCTCATCATCTAGCAGGTAGCAAGGGCTTTTTATACCCATTCCCCCAGTAACACAGAGAAGCCCAGGCAGATGCCACACATGCATTGGGTTTGCATCACAGAGGACGCAGAGGCCCAGGAAGCCAAGCCTTCTAAAATACACAGTACACCTGCCTGACCTTGCCCCAGAGGAGACACGAGTTTTATGCTGGTAGACAGTAATAACCTATCTTCTGCTATAGAAGAAGACACTCCCTCTGCTGTGGTTTGGATCTTAAAGCACACCCGCAAAAGGTCCACGTGTTAAACCTTGGTCCTCAGCTGTTCTTGGGAAGTGGTGCACGCGGACGGGAGGTCTTTAGTTCACTGGGGGTTGGGCTCCCAAAGGGGCCTGTGGGACTCGAGTCTCGTCCTCCTCGTTCACTCCCGGCCATGAAGTGAGTGGCTCCGCTCTGTCGCATGTTCCCACTAAAATGGACCACCTGGATCAGGCCCAAAGGCATCAGGTCAACTGATCATGGACTGAAACTTCCAAAGCTATCAGACAAAATAAACCTTTTCTCTTTACAATTATATCAGTTATTTGGTTACAGTGATGGAAAACTGACTGATACAGCCTACATACTCAAAGAGTGGCCACTGTACAAACCTCACTGGAAAGGCCTCTGCTTACAAGATGTGCAGAAGTGGAGATATCCACGGAGCACTGTCTCCAGACAATACCCACTCCTTGTTTCTGTATCTTTGGAATTATAGTGAACTTTTGCACAAATAAGCTCCTCTGATTACTAAGTTGACACCAAATTCATTTTCTCTGAAAAAGCATTTACAGTCCCCCTCCCCCCTCCAGTGCTGGGAGTTGAAGTCAAAACCTCATACACGCTAGGCAAGTCATTTGCTACAGAGCTCCACCTGCAGCTCCCCAAAAGTTATTCATAACAGGTCTCTAGCAGGAAGATGACGTCAACCTGCATTACTGATTTCAACCATGGCCCCTCAACCAAAGTCCCGAGCCCACGTGAGCAAACCTCAAAAAATGATCATTGTCATTAAGGCATGTGTACCGACCCTTCCACAGGCCTGTGGCATTAACCCTGGAACAGCAGCGTGTATTAGTGATGGCATCCTTTCTGCCTTGGCCCACCAGAAAGAATTCTCAGGCAGTTTTGCTATTCATAGTAACCACGGCTGATAAGTTAAGGCTGGCGTGACTACCTTCCCAGCCAAATGGAGATTACTTTGGTGAAGTCAGGGACAAACTGTATACCACTTCACTAACTGGATGATTCCCATTGTGAAGAAAACTGTCTGTCTTCTTGCATAAATAATGAATCAGTTACTCTGGAAGGTTCCCAAGTTGCTAAGAATAACCTCAGTGTAGGGGAAGCTCTGAACTCCCAGGGCTGTTGACCCTCCAGCAGCCTATGCATGCCCAGAGTGCTCTGTTCCCAAGACTACGAACACAGCACGGAATCCACAGTTAACAGAAGTGGGGTCAAACACAGGAGGGCTCGGCCAGAAAATCCAGAATCTCCCAAAGACCATCAGCGCTACTTATAGTCCTGGAGGCAGTGGGCTGACATGATTTCGTGTTTCTCTGTATGACCAAGGAAAGGCACTGTGGGTAATGCCTATGGTTCTCAGATTTTCAAAGGGAGATTGTCAAAATACATACAGAACACAGCCACAGATTAATGATGTCTGAAGTGAATTCAGACCTTCCCAAGCCCACCAAAAGGCATTCTTTTACAACCTAGCCTTTCAATGATGTTGCTTGGCTCCTTTTTCTTTTCTTTTCCTTTTTAATACTGGGGATTGAATTCAGGGCCTTCACAATGAACTACACCCCCCAGCACCTTTATTTGTTTACTTATTTTGTGACAGGGTCTCATGCAGCTGCCCAGGCTGGGTATGAACTCGGCATCTTTCTGCCTCAGCCTCCCAGGGTCCTCCCATCATGCCTGGCTTAGCTGTTTCCATACTTGAAATCCCAAGCAAATCTTACCCCGTGCCCAATGAACATGAGCTCACAAGAACCACCTACCTCACTATCGAAAGCGGACATGAGTCCCTCAAAACGAGTGATTTTGAGCAGAGACTGCGCCGGGTGCTGTTCAGGTGGCACATCAGTGGTGAAGACCGGGCCCCCATGGAGCCCCATGTCAGGAGGGCTTACTCCTTTCCATGTTTTTATTCCAATACTGGGGGCTGGACCCACAGTTTCATGCATGCTTGATACTGTGGTTCAGATCCAAAAGGCCCCCCAAAAGTCCCATATGTTTAGAAGGTGACTGGATACTCATCAGTGGACTCATTCATGATGATGTCAGAGCTAACGTGCTGTTAGGAGGTGGGGCCCGGCTGGAGGCAGGTCGCGGGGGGTGTGGCCTGGAAGGCTGTGCTCTCGGCCTGGCTCCTCGCTTCTCTCTCTGCTTCCCGTCTGCCACGTGGCAAACACTTTCTTCCATCCTGTGGTTCCTGCCTTGGTGCCAGCTGGCCACGGGCTGAGCCCACCAGAATGGCAAGCCAAAATATACCTCTTGTCCTTGAGATTTCAGTGTCAGGAGTATTGTCCCAGCAGTGAGGAAGTGACTAATAATACTTGATAATTATTCTACAGCAGAACAACGTTAAGACAAACCTCTGAATTTGTGTGTTCACTCCCTTGCCCGTTCAGCTACCTATGCATTTACTTTCCCCCCACATATGCGCATATATAGTATTCTGGAACTAAAGAGAACATCCTTTTCTCATGAATAAAACTTTTTGTGGATGTTCTTTCAAATTTCAGTATTTATCTTGGATGATACTGTGGAAAATTCCTTTGTTGAGTCGGTTCACACTGCTAAACACAGATTAGCACAGGCTGTTTTTGGACTGAGCTCTGGCACAAGGCATCAGTGGTCCGTGCTCAAGTTCTAGTCAGCAAAGAGAAGCAAAACTGTTTATCTGACAATTACGGTTTGGACCTGGAACGGGCCCCAACAGCCTCCTGTCAGGAAGACAATTCAGTCATGAGATTCACCCACTGGTTTCCTGGACTGCTAGAAGGTGGAGCCTGGTCAGAGGGGCGGATCCCTGGGGCGTGGCCTGGAAGGGGCGGATCCCTCACTAGCTCCACCCTTCAGTCATTCTGCCCCGTTGCGATGCTGTGACCAGCTTCTCTCTGGCACAGCCTCCGCCAGACCCTTCCATCATTGTTGGCCACCCATGAATGGACTGGAACCTCCTAAGACGGTGTGCTAAAACCAACCTTTCCTCCTTTAAGCTGTGTGTGTTGGGTATTATGTCCTAGCAACGGAACAGTAACAAGACACTGACCTTCTAAGAAATCAGGATTGGAGAGGAAGCAGCCAGATTTCCCAAACAGGCCAGTTTCAGTTGCCAAGATAACCAAGTTCCCTCTCAGCTTGTCCTTTTATTAACAAGTGACCAAAGTGACCTGATGGTGACTTGCCAGTTGTTTTCCTATGGCTCTGTCTCCCAGTCCAAGCTTACACAGAAAGTGACCTTGAGGTGACCAGCCCACTTTCTGTTGTTCTTCCCTCTTCAGCTCCTTGGCTGTCTGTAAGATCAACCTCCTAAGCTCAACTCATTGTAACACCTGCTCTTTTTTATGGACTGAATGGTTGCCTGTTCTAGAATAAAAAAATAAAGTCAATTAAAATCTCGAAACTTTATCATTGCGTCACTTCGACAATACCTCCTGAGTCAGGAACTTTCCTGAAGAGGAGATAACACAACAGGTGAAAAAAATGCAGTAAGAGAAGTCAGGTGTGCTGGTGCACACCTGTCATTTCAGCACTTTGGGAAGCTGAGACAGGAAGGTCACTAGTTCAATCCCAGCATGGGTAACATAGCATTTAGCGAGACTTATCTCAAAATAAATAAATTTTCTTAATAAAAGAGCTATAGAGGAAGGTCAGTGTAAAAGCTCTGGGTTCAACAGTAAGTACTACATATATATATATATATATATATATATATATATATATATATATATATATGTAATTTTTGAGAATATATGTAAACTATACATGTATATTTGTAATATTTACATATTTGTTATATATATATATGTATATGCTCCAAACACAGGTCCACTGCTTAGTTGTCAAAAAGTGCACACATTCTCAGATGCGTGGCCTACTGATGTGACCTGGCAGCTTAGTGGTTATCTTCCTGAAGAACCCTGGGAAACTCCTTTAGTTAGTGACTTTTCATGACAGACACAACAATGGCCATGATTTATTCCCTGTCAGGATTAAATGGCTGTATAGATTTTTGAACCCACCTAGGCCACCTGCATTTCTATGACGCAGCCACGTATACTGTTGCTCCTAAAATTGTGTGAGATCTTGATTTAAAGTCAGTGAATTCTACGTTAGTGTCAGGGTGATGGCAATAAAATGTAACTCGTAATTTCTCTGGATTCTGTGGATAAGCTGAATTATGGTTAATAACATCTGGAGCTTCTCACTGATTCACATGGCATCATGGAGACACTATCAGGTGGGGACAGGCCTCTACGGGGGCTGATGACCTCAGATGACTTATGTGGTGATTACAGCTTGGCTTCAGCCCACGGCACAACTTGTGGTTAGCAGTAAGCTTCTCTTTACCTCTCTATTCAGCAAGTTCACAAGATAAAAAGTACTTAGAATGAGTTCACTGTTGTTCTTCAGTATTTATAGAACTAGAAAACTCAAGATGTCTTTTCTAGACAGATGGCAAAGATAAATTAGATCAATGTAGGATAACATTAGAATGATCCACGCTTCTAAAAGAAGCTGCACTTGAAGAAACCTCATTTTCATAATCAACAGATGACTGAGCTGGAGGAGGAGGAGCATGGTGCTCAGGACAGGATACGCAGGGGGTTCACAGCTGGTAACACACACACACATGCACGCAAACGCACGCACACGCATGGTTCAATCCCCACCCCTTCACAGACCTCCAGTAACAGAACTGGGGTGTGCAGTTGCTTCTTCACACCCTCCGCAGGTTGTGCCCGACATGTCCCCAGCAACTGGCCAACCTCCTAGATGGAACCCGCCCGTCCGCAAGGGGGAGCAGATCCACCTAGGCCATAATGGCCCACTCTTCTCTTACGAATGGCTCCTCACGGTGGCAGGTAAACACTCCGAATCACAGCAGGAGCCAGCCCCAGGGTGCAAGACAGACAGTGAATGGGAAGAAGAGAAATGTCCTCCCTCTCCTTGCACTGTTCCAGGCTGGGCCACCTTGGGCCCACCGAGGACACTGTGGTCACATGACAGAGCCAGGTATGTTTAGCCCTGCAGGCACCTGGAGGGGTGACACAGAACTCAGTCATCTGTTGAAAAGACTCCAGGCCCAGTAGTGCAGGTCTGTCATCCCAGCCCTCTGGGAGGCTGAGGCAGGAGAACTGCCAGTTCAAGTCCTGCCTGGGCAACGTAGCAAGAGCCTGTCTAGAAATCAGAAGTAGACATGGCTCAGTGTGAAGGTCCTGAGCTTAATCCCCAGTACAAAGGGATGAGGAGGAAGAAAACAGGGACGCAGGGGACACTATTCTCTTTCTCTCTGTCTCTCCTCTAAGGTCTGCACAGACAAGAGGCACGAGAAGGCCTCTGGCTATGCAACCGGAACAGAGGTCTCACCAGAACCAAGCGTGCTGGCACCTGGAACTCAGCCTTCCGGCCTCCAGAGCCGCGAGACAGTACCTCTCTGTCATGTGAGCCACCCGGTCTGCGGTGCGTTGTCCCGGCAGCCCGAGCAGACGCATACACAGACAAAGCCTTCTTTCAGACTTCTGAGAATTTCACGCTGCTTGACATAATGTCCTAATCCCGATTCTGGGATTTAACTTCTCTCTTGCTGCCTCTTGAACCACAGAAGTCACCAATACTGGGAAAGCTGGACTTGGGAAGGGTGGCAGGAGGCATCTGGCTCAGTATCCTCAGCTCTGAATAATCACTAAGAACCAGCCCGAGAGATGCACACACAGGTGCACACACTCTCACAGAATTATGAACGTGATTGCTCAGCTGTGTTACACTGGTAGTTTCTTCCCTCCCAAAAGAAAATGCCAGCTCCCTTTGGGAGTGGTCACCTTATCACCTCCCTGTGGCCTACCCACTTTAGCCCACGACCTTGCCACAGCCCTGGCAACTCAGCCCGAGCCAACCCAGGACCTACATTTCTGGTTCCTCCCTCTCAAGCTCTAGTCACTCCTTCCTGACTCTGGCAGCCTCAAACTCATCTTCTTTCAAAATAGACAGAAAAAGAAGGCTTGAAGAATAGTACAGCAGTCAGAGCACTTGCCTAGCAAGCGCAAGGCCCTGAGTTCAGTTCCCCACACTACATACTCCAGGAGTGGTGGCGCACGCCTGTAATCCCAGCACTCTGGAGGCTGAAATGTGGGATTGCTGTGAGCTAGAGGCCAGCCTGGGCTACACAGTGAGTTCAGGACCAGCCTGAATACATAGCAAGACCCTGTCTCAAATAAACAAACGAAGAACAACCCAAACAAACCAACCAACCCCACCATTTAGCGGGAAACTTCGAGAAGTGTCTCATCCATTGACACCAATTTGTCACACTACTTATGCTATTAGTATCCCCCTGTGTGTTTTTGTTTTGATTTTGACGTGTGTGTGTGCATGTGTGCGTGCGTGTGTGTGCATGTGCATGCGTGCATGTGTGGTACTGGGAGTTGCACCCAGGAAAACAGGGCCTCTGACTGAGGTACATCCCCAGCTACTTTCTCCTATTTTTTTTTTTTCAAGACAGGGTCTTGCTAAGTTGTCTAGATTGGGTTCAAAGTTGTGATCTCCTGCCTCAGCCTCCCAGAGTGCTGGGGATATAGCTCAGTGCAAAGGTCCTGGGACTAATCCCAGTAAAAAAGGGATGAGGAGGAAGAAAACCGGGGGTTGGGGGATTACTGGCCTGCACCGTCACGCCTGGCTTGACTCAGTTTTTAACAACCAGAGCCTGCTGCAAGGCCTCTGAGGAGTCACCTCCAGGAAGAGTTTGTGACTAGGTGGAGGGGGTTTACCTGGCCTACTGTGCAATTACCCGAGGCATGAGTGAGACACACAGACCTCCAGAAGCCTTCAGGGCTGGGGCATAGCTCAGTGGTTAGGTGCTTGCCTAGCAAGTGCAAGGCTCTAGGTTTGATTCCCCATCACCATATAAACTGGGTTTAGTAGCATACACCTGCAATCCCAGCACCCAGGAGGCTAAAGCAGGAGGATTGCCAAAGTTCAGCCAGTGCTAGAATCTTCCTGATCCATCCACCCACTTCCCCTCAAGTCTCAAATTCCAATCAATACAGGTAAACAGGCAATTTCTACTTGATGACAAAAGCCCATGGGATATAGTTTGAAGCAGAAAATGGGGCCACATCTTCCAGCAGTGAGGACGGAGCGATGGCAGTGGTTATCAGGCCAGGAGGGTGACAGCCCTTAACTAGAGCACAAATTCTCCGCTTCCTATCCTAACTGAAATAAAACCAGATGAAAGTCTGCATCACTCTATTCCTCTCAATTCCTGCCCCAGGTTGGAGCAAAGAGAGTACGAGGTAGAACACAGGACCCTGAGAGACTGAGGCAGTGGTAAGCTCAAGTCCAACTCAGCAACTTCATGAGATCCCATCACAAAAGAACCAAGTAAAAATACAACAACAAGAACAACAAAGTGGCTGGGGACACAGCTCAGTGCAAAGGTGCTGGCTTCAGTCCCCAGTCACAGTCACGCACATGTAAGCACGCCAGCAGGGAATCAATCTTAGGGAAGGAGGGAGACATAACTAATCACACGTACGTGAAGAAAAACAATCAATGACCTTAGTATTTATCTTTCTTTCTTGCTTGCTTTTTAAGGTGGACTCATACTTGAGAAAAGATTTTTGTGTTTTTGTTTATTTTGTTTTTGGGTGATGCTGGGGATTGAGCCCAGGGCCTCTGCATTGGGCTACAACCCCAACCCATTCGATTTTGATTTTGAGACAGGTCTTGCTATGTCACTACGTTACCCAGGCTGGGCTCGAGCTTTGGATCCTCCTGCCTCAGCCTATCACGGTACTGGGATCACAGACTGTGTCCCTGGTCTGGCTACGCTTTGTTTGTAAGTGATCCTGGGCTGACAGTGTAACTCAGTGGTAGAGCACTTTCCTAGTACTCAGGAAGCCCTGACTTTGCTTACTAGTACCAATAAATAAAATAAAATAAAATAAAATAAAATAAAAATTCCTTTAAAGTGGCCAGGACAATAAAATGTTCACGAGAGAAGCAAGAATATGACTGCATAAGGTGAGAACAGGCAGTTATGAGATGAATTAACCAGAGGTCTTGGAAATTCAAACAGCTGGGGGACTAAAACAAAAAGTTACCCTCTAGTGGGCGGCATAGCGGGAAGGTGGTGCGGAAAGGCAAGCCAGAGAGCCGGAACCGTTCCCCAAGGCAACCCAGGGGATAAGAAAATATGGAGGCAGGGAAAGAAGGAAGGAGACCCGGAAAAGAGGTGGAACCTGAGGCCACAATGCGAAAAGACAGGAGGCGGACAAAGAAACTCACGGGTCTGATAAACGGGTTCTCTTATACGAGGAAGCAAAAGTAGAAATAATTAAGTAAGAAAAATCAAGGAGAGATGGCTGGAAAGAGAAAGATTCCCGCAGGAGGGGACGGTGTCAGGGAAAACACGAGGGGACAGAAAAGGGACAGGAAATGATCCAAGTATGATTTAGGGATATCCCACCTTGAAACTGAAAATAAAAATGGGCTGGGCATGTAGCTCAGCCTGACGGCCCTGGGTTCCAACTCCCCTTAACGAGACAGAAAGAACAGAAAGGAAACAAAAGCTGGGTGTGGTGGCACATCCTGCAATCCCAGCAGCCAGGAGGCTGAGGACTGCTGTGAGTTCCAGGCCAGTCTGGACTAGAGCAAGACCCTGTTTATCCGCCCCCCCCCACCGCCCCACAATTAAGATATATTATACATAGGTACCAGCTCCCCAGTGGAAGGCAACTATTTTGTATTATAAACATAAAAAAAATGATGGTGGCTAGAGGTGTCGGCAGTGTCACAGCCAATCCCTGGGCACTGCCACACCTCCTGTGTCCTCTCAGCCACCATCTGGCGGCGCTGCCCTGTGCCCAGCACTGGGCTCCCCAGTGGCACTGGGACTTCCAACCTGAGCTGTGATCTTCTGAGCTTCATCCGGCACCTGGAAGCCGAGCCAAAGATGGTATTTGTATCTTGGCCCCACCCGCTCAAGGCTCCGCCTATTCAGGCCAGCCATGCACCTCTAGCACGAGGCCTTGTGGGAGCTAGGGTCCCCAAAGCATGGGGCTCGTCTCTGCCCTTGGTTCCAAGATGGCCAACGGGCGGGGACTACGCAGTCCCCAAAACACTGGAGGTGGGGCCGGGGGCCTTCCTCCGCTGCAGGCCACCTTGCCCTGCTGGGCTCCTACACATGCAGTGGGCAGTGCCCCAAGTGCTGTCCCCACACCCTGCGGAGGCCCAGGCTTTCTGATGGTGGGGGCCTACCTGGGATCGCTTTTCTGTAGCCTTAGTCCCGCAGGGTCTTAGGTGCCGCGTGGAATCATAAGTAAACAGAGACTCCTTTCTGGATTCCTGTGGCTTAGGTGTTACGCAGGTGCAAACCCACGGCCAGCACCTGCCTACCAGTCAAAATCACAGCTGCCCTCCAGCGAGGTTGCGACACCTGGCGCCCTGCATGGCGCCCTTGTGCTTTGTTATTTGGTACCGAACCCCAGGGCCTTTAGATTGAGCAACTTCTCCAATTTTTTTTTTTTTTTTTGAGACAGGGTCTCCAAGTTGCCCAAGCTGAGCTCAAACCTGAGATCTTCCTGCCTCAGCTTCCAAGATTGCTGGAATCACAGGCCTGCTCACCGTGCCCAGTAAACCTTTCCCTTGATGACAGCCGTGTCAAAGTGGAGATTTCTGAATGAACCCCTTCCAAGTTTAATTGCGTGGAGTGCTGGGCTCCACCCCAAAGCTGCGGCCTGTATCTCCTGCTGATCTTGGCTGACGTCCAGCAACGGGATCCAGAAGTTTCTCCTGTGTCAGCCCACCACACGTTTGGATTTCATCAGACATCAGCAAACGTGCCGGCAGGCTGCAGGGATAGAGGGCGAAGGGCAGGGACCTGGCGTGACGGCGTCAGTGCGGTGGCGTTAGGAAGCGAGCCCGGCGACACACACCTGTCGTCACCCCAGCGCTCTGAGAGGTCAGGCAAGGGCACTGAAAGCTTGAGCCCTGCCTGGGGAATTCAACGACTTAGGTGAGATCCTGTCTTGAAATCAAAAATTCCAAAGTGGGCTGGGGACATAGCTCAGGGTGAGGTCCCTGCCTTGTTCACCACTAGGAAACCAACCAACCAATCAACCAGCCAGCCAAGCCAACCAACGAACCAAGATACCTGGCCAAGCTCAGTGGTAGGACACATGCTTAGCACGAGTGACGCCCCAGGTTCTACACTCAGCACAAGAACAACAGCAAACACCTGGGCTAAGGTTTGTGTTTAAAAGGGACCCTATTTTTAGCTGTGCGGTAATGTTTAAGTGCTTGTTAGGAGGCTGCGTCTGCCTCATCCCTTGGCTTTTTTGCTCTTCTCCTTAGTTCTCTGGTAAATAGAGATATTTTCCTGTTTGCATTCTGGAAGGCAAGGTGTAGGGAGTCTAAGATGCTAAGTTTTGCCTTTAGAATTCTATTTTAGTGACATTACACTTTTCTCCTTTGATGACGATCTCAGCCATTTAGATATTTTAAAGCCTCATCACAACGGACTTCTGCCTAATGCGCTGACACACTCTCTCTCTCTCTCTCTTCCACTCTCTCTCTCTCTCTCATGTTCTAAACAACAATAAAGACTGTATTTATGATTGATTGAATTCCCGGGAGTGAGGTTTCTTCCCACAGCAACAAGTCTTTGCAGTGACTGAATTTCTCGGAAAAACTCAGCATTATTGGAAATTGTTTCAACAGCTGAAGTCACAATCACTTCCTCTACAAAATCCACAGATGAAGAAGTAATCCCACAACTGAAGTGTCATCACTTTGGTTCTCCTAAGTGGTCCCGCACGCTGGAGGCCTAGACAGGAAGATTCCTGAAATTCACGACCTGGGAGACGAGCCTGGGCAACATAGCAGAATCCACAACTCAAAAATCAATTAGCCAGTTGTCAATCAGTCCTGAGCTTCTGCTGAAGAACGTGGTAACTTGCAAGGCCTGGGTTTCCTCGGCTGACCCTGGCGCTGCAGGGCCGGGAAACTGAGGCAGGGCAGGCGGAGGGCCCGGGGTCCAGGGCCTGGGAGGGAGCGCTGGCCTCTGGCGCCCCCTGCCGCCCGCTCTGTGCACCTCGCCTCCGTTGCCTGCTGCCTCCTCTCCCTCCCATGCTCCCTGGAGAAAGCCTGCTTTCAGTGATGGGCGCCAGCTTAAGACCCTTTGCATTTTAAAGAGGACCAAACAGTGTGACCTGAGAGTGTGAGCCCGGATGCGGAAACTCTCACATCCCTCAACATACGCTAACCATGGCTTACTTTGTGAAATTATCAATTGCTTTCATTTTCATGTAAGCAATTCGGCCTGGAAAAAGGAAAAGCGATGAAATCTGTGCCGTGGGACACTGTAGGAGTGATTCTGTGACTTGGCAGTTTCAGGGACATTATTTGTAAATTTTCTATTGCAGCTTTTAAATTAAAGACACACAGATACACTGTCCTTCTATAAAATTTGAACATTTCAGACAGAGCTAAATTCCACTTGGGGGCAGCGCTCTCTCCAATCGCGGTCACCTTCCCGCCCCACCGGCTGTCCAGACACAACCACTCTTAACTGTTGCTAGGATTTGGACATAGAGATTTCAAAAACCGCTTTAACGGGACATGATGGTGCAGGTCTGAAATCCCAGGCTGTGGGGGCCGAGCAACAGGACTGCAAGTTTGAACACAGCCTAGATAACTTAGCGCGGCTTAGCAAGAACTGTGTTAAAAATAAAGGACTAGGGAGGCAGCTCAGTGCAAAGGCCCTGGGCTCAATTCCCAGCACTGGGAAAAAAACTGTTCATCAACTGTTCATATTTAAAGTACGCAATTTGATAAGTATTATTTATTTATTCCAATACTAGAGGTTGAACCCTTTCACTAAGCTACACCACCACCCTTTTATATATATACATATACATATACATATATATATATATATTTTTTATGTTGAGACAGAGCCCCTCAAGTTGCTAAATTGCCAAGGTGAACTGGAACTTGGAATCCTCCTGCCTCAGCCTCCCAGAAAGCTGGGATTACAGGTGCTCACCACCACAACCTGGTGCCACCATCATCACCCTTCAGCCTGTCTCCTTGTTTACTCAGGGAAGATACATGTGCCAAATTCCTCTGTAAAGTGACCGCATCGGTTCATATTCCCAAACAGCACAAGGCTTTCTCTGCAATCTTGTCAGGGCTGATCATGAATAAGTTTTTAATGTTTGCCAATCTGCCCCTTTTAGTCTGCATTTCTCTTCCTTTCACTGAGCGTAAGTGCCTTTTCATATTTTTATTTCTTCTAGGAAATTGCTACTTATCTTTATACTGAATTTTTTTGAGACAGAGTCTTGCTCTGCAGTCTAGGCTGGTCCTGAACTCACTATGTAGCCCAGGACAGCCTCGATCTCATGGCAATCCTCCTGCCTCAGCTTCCCAAGTGTGAGGATTACAGGCATGAACCACCAAGCCCATCTTACATCAAATTCTTCGTACATTATCTTATTTGAAGAAATGCTTAAAAAAATGGCTTTTACCCTTTTTAACACATGCCTAAGTTTACAGTTTACTTCTTTTTCTTTTTTCCTTTGTAACATGAGCCCGCAGCCTCCTGCATACTAGGAAAGTGCGCTACTCCTGCCCTATCTTCGAGCTCCCCTTGCGCATAACTTTCTGCTATCTCATGAAATAGAATTTAAATGTTTATGTGGTCAGGTTTCTCGGATTTATCTGTCAGGCTCCTTGAGCTCATGCCTTATGAAAGCTTCTCCGCTTGCCAAAGTTATTAATAGGTTCTCCGGTGTTCTCGCTTGAAAATGTTAAAGTTCGAATTCTGTGGAAAGACCTTTGACCTAGCCGGCCTGACTTCCCCTTACACAGTGATGGGAGAAACTGTGTTGCTCATACAAAATGTCTCATCACCATTTTTAAAATATATCTTGAGCCAGGCCCAGTGGTGTAGGTCTTTGTTTTCTGTCTATGCACTTATTTTCTACAGGGGTGTCATGTGCTACCACACCCAGCTTATGTGGTACTGGGGAACTGAACTCAGGACCCTGCACTTGCCAGACAAGTGCTCTTAACCACTGAGCTATGCTTCCAGCCCCACTCACTGCTTCTTCTTCTTTTTTTTTTTTTTTTTTTTTTTTTTTTTTTTTTGAGACAAGGTCTCACACTGTAGCCCAGGCTGGCCTAGAACTCATGGCAATCCTCCAGGCTCAGCCTAACTAGTGCTGGGATTATAGCATACCTGGCTAACTCAATACCATTTTTTAAACAATAATAATAATAATGATATCTTGCTGTCTTACACAGCCAGTTCCTTGTCTTAGACATGTTTCCCTCCCAAATTATCCTGAATTTTCACTTCCCAATGAATTTTGCAGAGTTTCATGTTCTAGGAGAATCTCATTAGTTTGGTTGGATTTGCACCGAACTGCAGATCCATTGGAAAATCCTGACTGTTTATATATGAGGCGTTTTGCCCACTGCCCTGTTTCAGCTCTCTGCTGTGTAGTTTGGTGATAATGCTCATACACAGAATTTATCCCACAGCACTTTAAAGTTTTGTTTCTGCTATACAAGGCTCCTCCTCCCCGACACAGTTGCTATGTAACAGTAAAGCTACAGGTGATGGACATCTTCCCACTAAGCTGCACTCGCCTCCAACGGACCCACTTGGCTCTAAGCCCTTCTTCCTGGCCCAGCGCCCAGCACAGGCTTTCTTTTGTTTATTTTTTCTGAGACAGGGTCTCACTCTGCAGCCCAGGCTGGTCCTAAACTCACCATGTAGCCCAGGCTGGCCTCGAACTCACGACAATCCTCCTGCCTCAGCCTCCTGAGTGATGGTATTACATACCTGTGCCATCACACCTAGCTTAAAATCCATTTTTAAAAATCAGGATGATACTGCAGATTCTTCAGTCACCAACCTGAGCCTGTTTCCTACATCTCGGGGTGGAAAGCACAGGAAACTGCTCTCACGTGCAGACTGTGGTCACCGATAATGCTGCGTTTTCTCCGGCAAACATCAAAGAGAAATCTCTGGCCAACTTAGCTGGGTCTCAGGGTGCTATTTTTTGCTTGGCTGTGCAGTGCTAGGGATGAACCTAGCGTTTCTCACGGGCTGGGCATGCGCTCTACCACCAACTCCTCGGGTTTTAGTATAAAGTACACCTCTTTGACTAGATCGTTTCTTAAAACTTGGGGCAAAAACTACAGTGCCACGTGCAAAGGGGTTTACTAAGAAAGCAGCTGGGAGAGACAGGGAGTACAGGGTCACCCAAGGTCAAAGCGCCAGGAACACCTGCTGGGTAGGAAGGGGGCTCTGGAGGCCAGAAAACCTCAGGCAGGCCCTGCGGCACAGGCCGCGAGTCTCAGCATTTTGAGAGGCTGAGACAGGAGGAACACAAGCTCAAGCCCCATCTGGGTAACTTAGCAAGATCTTGTCTCAACGTAATTTTTTTCTTTATACAAAAAGGGCTGAGGAGGTAGCTCAGTGCAAATGCCCTGGTTCAATCTCCAGTACCATACACACTCACGTTACTCATGCTTAAATGTACATGCTAGGCTAGCATGCCTCTTGACAAACACAAATCTAAACAGCAAAACAGGTGACACCTTATATATTTAACTTTTCAGCCCTTCTGCTGACATTTTTCAAGAGCCTTTCCAGATCCTTTTACGCATATATGCAAACTTATAATGGATTGATCTGTAGTAATGAATGTCTAGCAGGCAACAAACGGCTATTTAAATTTTTTCTGCTATAAGTTTGTGCCACATTTAAATGAAGACCTAAATTCAGTCTAACAAGTTTCAGTGGGGCTTAGGGGAATGGTACAGCGGTTAAAGCGCTTGCTTTGCAGGCGCAAGGCCCTGAGTTCAACTCCCCAGCATCACATAAAGCCAGGCGTGGCCGCGCACGCCTGCAATTCCAGCACTCAGGAGGCTGAGACAGGAGGACTGCCATGAGTCCAAGGCCAGCCTGGGCTCCATAGTGAGTTCAGGGCCAGCTTGGGCTAGAGTGAAATCCTGTCTCAAAATAAAACAAACAAAAAGAACAAGCTACAGTGTACTGCAATGATTAAATGCTGTCAACAATTAATTAAATGCTCCCCCTCCATCCCCACACTCCCGACTTGCTCTCTTCAGCCCCCAAAACACACACACCTGCATGACTAATCTTTGATAAACACCAATCTTCTCACACCACTTTTCATAAGCTAGTGCCCGGTTGGCTAACGACTATTCATAGTTTCAAAAACTTCTGCCTGACATTGCTGGGCCTGGTGGCATGGGGCTATAATTCCGGCACTCTGGGAGGCTGAAGAAGGAGGGTTGCAAGTTTGAGCCCAGCCTGGCCAACTCCGCAATGTATGGAGATTCTGACTCAAAGTTAATAAAAAATATAAAAGAGGCTGGGGATCTAGCTCAGCGCAAAAGCCCTGGGCTCAACTGTCATTATATGCTCCCAACCAACCCCCTGGTCCAGCTACACATATATAAGCAATACAGTAGTTATTGCAGGATTTCTCCTGACAAAGGCAGTAGGAATGCCTCAGTGTAGGCTAACCTCCAAGGGGAGAAACATGGGTGGGCGAAGGTGGCTGGTCTGTCTGTGGCTACTATGTGACACACACTGGCTTTGGTATTTTTTAAACACACATCATTTCAGCAATTTTCAGAGCCTTGCGACTCTCACAGACCCAGGTGTGGGCTCCTCGCTCCATGCAGGCAATCTTGTGGTGATAGGCTGCTCGCCGAGGTCCGAGACCTCCTGCCCCGTTGGACAAGGAAACTGAGAAAACTTAGAAGACAGGCCAGGGAAGTACGAGGCTTACAAAGGGTCTCCAGAGGAGAAACAAACGCTGAGGGACAGAAGGTAAAGACAAATGCGTCGCCCAGAAGCCGTCTGGGAACTGGCCAGGGCACATAAATTATTTTTAAATTATTACTATTACTGGTCCTGAGGCTTGTGTCCAGGGCCTTCACACTAAGCTACAGTGCTGGCATTAGAGGGAGGCCTGCACCACTAGGTCCAGCTTAAATGGCTTGTCATTTTTGTAAATTGCAAGGGGGAAAACCCATTTGCAGTAGCTCCCAAAGCACGCGGGAAAATAAAACCAGTGGTGGGGACAGCAGCGGTCGGGGGAAACTGAACAGGAGGGGACACCGCCCACATACCCTGGACTGCTTTCCACAAAAAAAAAAAAGTCAGTTTAGGGCGCTTTCACAGAGCCACCTTCTACTTGACATCATGAACCAGGCGCGGTAAAGAGATAACTCGTTGCTCAGAGGTTTGGAAAGCACGCCGCTGCCGGCGGCAGGCTCGCCTTGATGTTGGCCTCAGGTCGCAGCCCCCTGATTCTGTGCTTCCTGACAGCCAAACCTCAGAGCCAGTTCCAGCTTTTGATGCACACAGAAAGAAACACTGGCCAAACCTGAGCTGAATTCGGGAGGAAACACCCTCCCCCAGGTCAGGCGGAGGGGGACTTCACCGCCCCGCCCGCAGCGGATTCCCCACGCCTCCGCCGCCTCCACCGGAGGGTTTGCCTGGGGTCAGGGTCGCCACCTCCCCCTGCGCACACTTCTGAGAACGCCATGCCAGCCTCTGCAGTGCCATGGGCCTCGGAGCAGCGAAGCCGCTGAGGAGGGCCACGAAGCCACCTCCGGGGCGCCCAGAGGGTAGGTGGATGCAGGCGCGTGCAGTGTTGGGCGCTGGTTTTCAGCCAGACTTACTGACGTGTGATAATGTGTAGATGGCCGGACACACTAAACGCGCGCGTGCGCGCGCGCGCGCGCGCGCGTGTGTGTGTGTGTATGTTTGAGACAGGGTCTCACCACTTTGTAGCCCAGGCTGGTCCTGAAGCCCAGGTCAGTCTTGGACTCAGGGCAATCCTCCTGCCTCAGCCTTCCTAAGGGCTGGGATTACAAATATGCTCTCTCTTTAAAATGAACTTTTACATTTCTCATCTTTTACAGGAAGGCAGATATAGGGTATTTACTTAATCCCCGTCAGAGATCCCTATTGACTTCCTTTGTGTGCGCCTGTGTGCGTGCGCGTGGTCCTGGGAACTGGGCGCAGCGCCTTCACCCAGAGCCCCATCTCCAGCCCCTTACTTGTTTAGAAAGAGCCTTGCGAAGATGGCCAGGCTGGGCTGCACTGATCCCCCGGTCTCAGCCTCCCAGGGTGCTGGGATTACAGGCCTGGGCCCCTGGACCTGACTTTTGTTAAATTTAAATTGCCTGTGACCTTCGGACAACAGATTTAGGATTGACAATAAATATGACTAAAATACAACAGTCACTGATTCAAAATCCCAATTGAATCAAACTCTGGTTTATAGAGGGGCCGTTTGGTTCGCTCGCTGATCCGTGGCGCCCAGGGCGGACGAGCGTGACCGTCCTGTCCCGCGGCGAGCCGTGACAGAGGGGCGGGAGAGGGCGGCCGCGGCGCCGGGAGCCCGCGGGGCCCGAGCGTCCCCCGCGCGGCGGCTCCCGGCTGGCCGCGCAGGGCCGCGCGGAGCGGGGCGCGGCAGAGGGGTGGGAGGGGCGGCAAGGGGAGGGGAGAGGGGGCGGAGGGCGGAGAGCGCGGCGGCGCGCGGGGCGCGGAGGCTGCTCGGGCTCCGGCACAGCGCCCCTCGCGTCCCCGCGGCGTCCCGCGCTCCTCCGGCTCCCCAGCCGCCCTCCGCCGCCCATGGCTTCTCCGGACGACCCTCTGCGCGCAGGTAAAGTGGCGCGAGCTGGGGCGGCGGGACGGGGGACTCGAACCTCGGCGACCCCCAGGGCGCTTCGGGTCACCCGGACCCCGCGCCGCCGCCGGACCGGTGGGCGACAGCGGCCCTGCGAGCCAGGGCCGCCCACCGGCGGGCACCCGGGGCGCCGCCTCCCGGGCACAGGGTCCTCGTCTCGCCGCAGCGACCCGGCTCCGCTCCCGCGCCGGGGACCCGCCGCCCGCCCGGACCCCCGGGTGGGGACGTGCCGCGCGGCCGGGGCAGACGCGCCGGGTTCGATTCCTCCCCGGCCGCGTCCTCGCTCCTCGTCCGCGGTCGCAGCTTGTCGGTTATTTTTCCTAAACGCGCCCGGAGCTGCTTCCGCAGCGCGGACCCGCGGGCCGAGCGGCCGCGGCCTCAACCCCCACGAGGGCCACAGCGTCGCGCGTCCGGAACCGGCACCTGGCTCTCCTGCCTGTCTCCCCTGGGTTTAGAACCCACCCGACTGCACCTCCGAGAATCCCCTGTCCCGTAACCTAGGGGCGTTTCTGAGACTCGGGAATGGACGGCTGGTGTGGCGCCGGGTGCCCCGGGCGCGCTCTGGTCTGCCAAGATCGGACGCGGCGGGGACCGAGCCACCTGGAACCAGGCGCAGCGGCTCCCGCGGACGTGCCGCGTTGCGTGTCGGGAGCTGGGCGGGGACAGAGCCCCGCTTTCCCTGGCTGAAGTGTGGCCTGTGCAGATGGCAGGAAGCAGGGCGCGTCTGGAGGTGCTCAGGACTGCACCCAGGTGCCAACAGACGCTGTTGGCACCTGGGTAAAGTCCTGAGCACCTCCAGACGCTTGGCAGTGGGAAGCACTCGTGGTTTTTTTTTTTTTTGGGGGGGGGATGTTCCAAGAGACTTCAAAGAAAGATGCAAACCAGGCCTGGTGGCACAGACCTGTAATCCCAGCAATGTGGGAGGCTGAGGCAGGAGGATTGCAAATTCAAGTCCAGCCTGGCCAATTTAGTAACTTAATGAGGCTACCTGAAAGTCGAAAATAAAAATGGGCTGGGGATAGAGCTCCGTTCAAAGGCTCTGGACTCAATCCCCAGAATCAGAGAGAGAGAGAGAGAGAGAGAGAGAGAGAGAGAGAGAGAGAGAGAGAGAGAGAGAGAGAGAATCAAGTGGGGCACGGTAAACATTTGTCAACTGGAGCTGGGAAACAAATTCTAGCTATCCCACACACTCCTTGCCTGGAAGAAGAGATAGAAGGAACCCTCTCCACCAGCTCCCACCATGGCTGATGCAGGATGTTGGGCCTGGATTTCAATCACAGCATCTCAGGTCTTGGAACACTGAGCTGGGGAGGTGGGGAGGGAGAAGACCCTAATGGAGCTGGCAGCATGGGAATCCACGTGGCAAGGGCGGGGCCCCTGTCCACAGCACGAGGAGGTGGGGGCGGGGGCGGGGCCATCTGACCGCAGTGCCAGTGGCCCCTGGGAGCTGGTGTGATATTAGGGGACAGCAACAGCCTCGTGGTCCAGGATGTGGAATGCCAGTCACCTCGGTCTGGTAGCTCAGCCAAAAAGGACACCCACCACCTGCAGTGACGGGACTTGGAGGCCTTGTGTGGAATGAGGGCCAGCACAGGGCGCGATGTCTGGGGGCTGGCCTGTGGGGCACTGTCCGTGTCGCTGACTTCCAGGAGGTAGAAGGGGGACCTGCCGGTGTGATATTTAGGGAGTGGGGGAGCCTGGGCCTCCCTGGAAGAGGAGAGAGGCACCCTAAGGTTGAGTTTCTTGGTCAAACTGGAAGTGGCAGAGATGTCTTCAGTCTTCTAGACAATAGTCCCCAGCTGAAGGAGGTTCCCCTGCTAGCACAGCCAGGCTTCCACCTTGAGCCCTTCCTTCCGGTTTCAACCCACAGACACATGCCCACGCCTCCCGCTTCCACAGCAGAGCCACAGCTGGGCCAGTCTGTGGACCTGGCAAACAGCACTGTCACCCGCGTGCTCCAGCCTGGCACTCACTCCCCATCCCCATCCCCTCTGGTTGTTACACTCCTGGCAGCTGCCAACCCCCACCCCCATCTGCAAAGGGCGCTCAGAAGGATCACTGCCCAACAAGCCGGGGCCTGTCCTCCCTGTGCTCGCTGGTGAGCGCTGGGCTCCTGCGTGGTTTCCACGCTAGGCTGCGGATCCCCAGCGTCCTCCAGCTGCTTCCACAGGAGCCACATTGCCCCCTGGCATCTCCTGGACACAGCCCTGCCTTAAGCCTTCGCACAGGTTGCTCCCTCTGCCCAGAAGGCACCACACACACACACACACACACACACACACACACACACACACGCACGCACGCACGCACGCACACCATCTCCTCCCACTTCCCCGGACTTCACCCGGCATCTGCGCCACTCCAGCCCCGTGTGAGGCCCTCAGAGCACTGCACACCCTCCCTTCTGGCCCGTGTCACTGACCTACGGGGGATTATTTGGCCACTGTCACTCTCCTCATCACAGCGTAAGCTCCCAGGTGGAGTCCGTGTCTCTGTGCATATGTGTGTGTGCACAATACTGGGGCGTGAACAAACCCAGGACCTCTGCACAGAGTTACAGCCCCAGATGTACCCCCCACCCCCAGGGTCTTCCTAACGTACTAGGCTGCCCAGGCTTCAATCCTCCCGCCTCACCCTGCCACAATGCTACGATCACAGGCCTGACTGCCAGGCCTGGCCCGTATCCTTTCGTTCCCTGCTCATCTCTACCATCTCACGCAGTACTGGGCACACGGTCATTTCTGCAGCAGTACTTATGGCTTCTATGAATGATACAAAATTTAGCCAAATGTGCTTCAAACTGTGAGCAAAAAAATGAGTTCACCCTATACTGACACCTGAGGAGCTCACTCCTTGAACGAGGTGTGCCAAATTTATCAAGCAAAGTAAAAAAAATATGCATTTCTATATGCATATGAGAGAGAGAGAGAGAAAGAGAGAGAGAGAGAGAGAGTCTGTGTGTGCGTGTGAGGTTAATGAAGCCTGCAGCCTTTTACCCTAAGGTGGCTGAGACAGTTGAGGTTCCCGTAAGCAAAACTCGTGCTTGTGAATATGAGCTCTCTCTCCTCAAACAAATCTGATCCTGAATGAGCCAGACTTTCTGTCAAATATGAGTAAAGCCTCGTCCTTTCGTGTTCGTACAGATATTGAAGGCAAAACAAAGGAGGCTCTGAGGGCTTGGCTTGGGGAGGGGACACCCTGTTGCTTGGTGGCCTGGAGCACGGCAGAGCGCTCTTCCTGGTTGGGGTGAAAGGAGAGTCCCCTTTGTCCTGCACTGTCTGCGGCTGCTCCCTGGGAGCCCTGGCCTCGGCCACCAGCTCGGGATGGCCCTTTCACACGTCACCCTGCTTCCCAGCCCTCCTATGGGCAGCCGTGGGTCCGAGGTGGCGCAGGGGCTGTGTGGTCCCCAGGACTAAAGGGTGTGCACGGCTGGACCAGCCGGTTCTCCACAGACAGCAGACAAGAGTGGTCTTCCCCTCTCCCTCCCCGCTTCCTCCCTCCCTCCTCCCTGTGGGTTTTCCCAGGTCGCCCCTCTCTCCAGCTGTCTCGTGCCTCTGCTTCCTCAGCTTTCTTCTCTCCTGTATCTCTGAATCTCATCTCCTGTCCCATCGTCCCCACCTCTCCAGTCTGATTCCCACCACTGAACTCATCAAGTCACTGTCCGAAGGTGCTTTTGATACCGGCCTCCTTCCTGGCTTTTTTTTTTTTTTTTTTTTTTTTTT
>PVKB01002626.1:0-175789 GCA_004027205.1 Ctenodactylus gundi | reverse complement strand
AGCGGGGGGTCAGGATGGGTAAATGTGTTCTGCAAGTGGGAAGGACTGGAGGGGGCAGAGGGGACGCTCAAGGGCTGAATTATGCTCTCCTAAAAAACAAGCTGAGGGCTAACCCCCAGAGTCTGAGCATGCGACCTTCACTGGAAGGACAATTGTACCATGGTGCTTGTCATTAGTGCACCTGGACCCAGGGAAGAGGGCCGAGGCTGCCAAGAAGCAAAGGCATTTTCCCGTGAGACATACTGTCCTGGGGCTAGGCGTGAAGCCCAGCAGTTAAACGAGCTTGCTTAGCACGCACAGGCCCCAAGCTGATTCTCCAGCACCACACAAAGGTCAGCTGGGCACGGTGGTGGACACCTGTAATCCCAGCACTCAGAGGGCAGAAGGACTGCTACGAGTCCTTGGCCAGCCTGAGTTACCCACTGAGTTGAGGGCCAGCACTGTCTTGGGACTTGCTATCCTTTCCAGCCTCCACAACGAGTATGATGCTCCCCCATGTCTCCCACAACCACTGAACACCAAATCCCCAGGGACCCCCATAGATGGTGGTTTTAATCCCAAATAAACAAGTTAGGATGAGGTTATTAAGCTATTAAGCTGGGCCTGGTGGTGCAAGCCTACAGTCACAACACTCTGGGAGGCTGAGGCAGGAGGACCCCAAGTTCCACCCCAGCGTGGGCAGTTTATCAACTCAGTAAGACCCTGTCTCAAAATTAAAATTGATAACATGGGCTGGGAATGCACCTCAGTGCAAAGGCCCTAGGTTCCAACCCTAGCGCGCACACGCACACGAACAAGACCATTAGTGTGAGTTCTAACCCAGGAGGGCTTGTGGTCTTAGGGAAAGGGGAGATCTGGACACAGAGACCCCTCATACCCCTGCAGGACAGTGTGTCAGTTGGTCGATGTGCCAGCCTCTTCTGGAAAGTGATGGTGTCAGACACAGGGAGTCTGCTGTCCTGGGTATCTGGTCGTGGGCACCTGTGGGCAGGAAGAGGACACTCAGTGCCTCTTGAGGTTACCTGAGGGCCTCACTGACACTCTCACCCAATTAGCCCAGGAGCTTCCAAGCTCCCAAAAGATACAGGGTCCCCCTCATCCCAGCAGGCAAGCAGCCAGCTGTGCTGAGGACACCAACCGGGAGTCCAGCACAACTCCGAGGCCACCTAAGGCAGCAGCAGACCCCCGGCTCCGGCTCAGTCCTCATGGCTGCCCCTGCCCACAGGCTTCTGAAGTCACTCTCAGCCCAGACGCTTTACCCAGAATTCTGACTGAAGAGCTACAGCGTGCCCACAAACCCTACGCAGCTCCCATGATTCAAGGGAACACTTATGTCTACCAGTTTATCAAAAGACCACGGCAGGCTAGGGGCACAGCTCAGTGGTTAAGCACTTGCCTAGAATGACACAGGCCCTGGATTTGATTCTCTCAGCACCACATAAGCTGGGTGCATGCTTGTAATCTCAGTACTCAAGAGGCTGAGGCAGGAGGATTGCTGTGAGTTCGAGGCCAGCATGGGCTACAGAGAGAGAGAGAGACCATCTCAAAAAAAGACATGGCAAAGGACTGCGATGAAGAGATACAAGGGGTAGGGGGAAGAAGTGGCACAGAGCATCTGTGTCCTACGGGGGCACCGGCCAGGAGCCTCTCCGTGGTCAGCTGTCTAGAAGCTCTCTGATTTCCGTACTTTGTTTTATTTTCAAGTGCTTGGAATTGAACCCAGGGCCTTGACATTCTGCTCCATCCCCAGCTCTACTTAATTAATTTATTAATTTTTCAGTTTTGAGACAGGGTCTGGCTAAGTCACTAAGCTGCCCAGGCTGAGCTTGAACACTCCGTCCCCCTGCCTCAGCCTCCCAGAGAGCCGGGTGACAGCACTACTATGCTGGCTTCCTTCGGCGCTTTGAAATGGAGATGTTATTGCAGGGGCAGATGAAAGCATGGGCGATGCGTAGAGAGGAGACTGGACAGAGCCGGGGTGACCCTCCTGTCACTGTGACAAAATGCCAGAGAAAAGGTTTACTGGGGCTCACAGCTTTGCAGGTTCCAGTCCATAGCCAACTGGCTTCACGGCACCTGTGGGCCTATGGTGAGGCCGAGCATCACGGCAGGGAGCTGCTAACCTCATGGTGACAGGGGCAGAGGGTGAGCCAGAGAGGAGGGGCCTAGGACGTACCCTTCAGGGAAGGACACACCCCAGGCTTCTTCTACCTCCCTGTAGCCCCGCTGGCTATGACGCTATTAACAGAGACATCCATGGATGAGGTCAGAGTCCTCTTGACCCAATCCTGTCCCTGTCCCCAGGGCTCCACTTCTGAGCACTGCTGCACTGAGGTCCAGGCACTCAGCACATGACCTGGGGACATTCCAGGCCCACACATGACAGTGTGCCACTAAGCTGGCAGGGAATTTCCTTTCCATCCTAGTGGGGACCTTGTCCTCCTCCTCCTCCTCTCTCTGGGTCCAGGAGGGATCTGAGAGACCAACACAGTGCCTACGAGACTAGGAAAGGACCTTGGTTTTCTGGGCATCAGGCTGGCATTACTGTCCCTCTTCCCGAGCTGGGAAGTCCCTGGAGCCTGCAGCTAGCTATCTGTTCAGGCCAGATACCAACATAGGTCCTGGGGTGACCAGGGGTTTACCTGCTCTGTTCCTCTGCCCTGTGGCTTTGCCACCCTGTGCTCTGCCAGGAGCAGACCCCATGTTCCACTCATGGGAGAAGGGACATTGGCAAAAGCTCTGCCCAGTGGTCCCCACTACTCTGGATTGCGGAATAGCACAGCAGTTAAAGTGCTTGCCTTGCAAGCACAGGGTCCTGAGTTCTATTCCCCAGCACCACATGAAGCTGGGTAGGGTGGTACACACCTGTAATCCCAGCTCTCGGGAGGCTAAGGCAGGCAGACTGTACTGAGTCCAAGGCCAGCCTGGGCTACACCAATGAGTTCAGGAGCAGCCTGGGCTACAGAGCAAAACTCTGTCTCAAGTAAATGAAAAAAAGAAAAAAAAATAGAGACGTCACCTTTACTTCCAGCATGGTCAGCACCATGGGGGCACAGAGAGATGCCAAGTCCAGAAAAAAACATAAATTACTGCCTCAGTACACTGTCCCACGGTGCCCATCCAACCCCTAAAGGCCACCTGGACTTAGTGCCTGGGCCATAACAGGTACGTAACAAGGGTCTGACGAAAGAGCAAACACGAGCCTTGGCTGCGCCTGGCTGCAGGCTGTGCACCACACGAGTCCAGAAGACCTCCCACCAGTAGACGTGGTTACTGCTAACATCACTTTTCTGGTGGAAATCCTGTAAGGCACACTTGTGAAGGGCAGCTTTTTCTAATGTGTACAAATCCACCTGCCCTACGGGTGGCCTTGACAGAGGCCCACACCTTTCTCTTTCAAAAGTCCTTAAATGTAACAAGCTGGCCAAGCAGAGGAAGCAAAACTGCGAAGCTCACGGCTACTAGGTTGGCAGAAATGCCTGGAGGGCTTCTTCACTTTATTCAAATGTTTTATATCACAAAGCGGACTATTTCAAGGTAGCTTTTTAAAAGTCTGGGTAAAAGTTTAGGAAATCAGAAGACTAGAATCAGAGTTAAGTCTCCCCACCCAGAGCTACTGGTCCAACATATCCAAGCTGGTAATACCGTGCCTGCAGCTGTGCCCGCTGATAGCACCTTGGGAGGCTGAGGCAGGAGCATGGAGAGTTTGAGCCCAGCCTGAGAAACCTGGCAACTTCCCAAGACCCTGTCTCCAATAAACAGTCAAAAAGCGGGGGCAGAGCGACGTTGCTTACAGCAAAGGTCCTGGGCTTAATCTCCAAGTACTGAAAGAAAATCATGCCTGCATAATGTGTGGTTGCTTCCGACTCTGCTTGGGAATGTTCGTAGGTGGCACGCTCCAAAACATTGCAGGTTTTTCTCCTGAATGTCCTCGCGTGGCCGCACTCCAACCCTTCCCATACGTGGTGCACGGGGTGCTGGGAGGGCTCTTCACAGGCCCCACGCAGTGGGGAGACGCCCACCAAAGCCCCACGTGTGCTTTCGTGCCAACGCAAACGGCCCCTTCCCTTTTCTCCACAGACCCCAAGGTAAAGGAGCCGGTGGAAGACACGGATCCCAGCACTCTCTCCTTCCACGAGGTAGGTCACACGGCTCCACTGGCAGCCAGACCTGCGAGGACTTGATTCCTCTTTACGGCTTTATGTTTGTCTTGCCGAGTATTTGCCTAAGGATCAGAAATCTCGACGTGGGATTCTCCCAAGTTAAACGTTTTGCGGGGCTTAAGCTTTGGTGTTATATCCACTGGGCGGTTTTTCTGCTGCTACTTCTGGGTTTTGTTTTATTTTGTGACTAGAGATCCCAGCCCAGGCCATTCAGGCTAAGCTGCATCTCCTGCAAGTCACCAGATTGCCCAGGTTGGGCAATCTCCTGCCTCAGCCTCCCAGAGTGATGAGATTTCAGGTCTGTGCCACCTGACTCCTGCATTTGTTTCTTGCACACCAGAAGTGATCTCAGATTCTGTGAGGTCTTTGCCCAACCATTTACTTTTAGTACTATTGATCTATGTTTAACTACCCATTCAGAGTATCTAATGCAAGACTGAAGAAACGGGGTCAGGCTGAGCTGGCCACATCCTGATGGGCCTCTGTCAGCGTCTGTCATCCTGAAAGGACCACCCAGTCCCACACGGCCCCACCTTCTGGAACCACTCAGACCACTAACTGCTGTCAAGTTAGCAAAGATTTCAGCGAGAGATCTGGCCCTCCTGGGTATGCCTGTCAGTTGCTACAGGTGCTCTCGTCCCACTGCACAGGGAGGTGGTGGCCGGCCGCCACCACGCACAGCCCTACAGCCTGGATCCTGCTGTCACGGGGGATCCTGGGCTGCAGCTTTCTCAGGACCCCGACAGGAACCTTTGACAACAGTACAAGTCACTACACGTACTGTGCCTTTGGCTCTGCCTGCTGCAAGCCTCAGGTCCACCAAGTGCCGAAAGGCCTACCTTAGTCACAGAGACAGAAAATACACTTCATACATTCAGACCTAATGTATCTGACACTTCATTGTGCGCTGGGCCTGGAGGGTCCGTGCACAGCATGTGGACAGCGCAGGCCTGGGGTCCCCGGCCTTTTGGGCACCAGCGCCCAGGTTCATCAAAGACAGATTTTCCAAGGAGGTGGCAGAGCAGGGGAGGTGCTGGCATTGCGGCTCCGCTCCACCTGAGCTCCCACATTAGATTCTCACAGGAGAGGTGGCGCTGTAGCTCAGCTGTCAGCACCTGCTAGCAGGCATCAGGCTCTGGGTCCTATCCCCCAGCACCACATAACCTGGGCGTGGTGGCTCGGAAGGCTGGGGCAGAACTGCCATGTGTTTGTGGCCATCTTCTATATATTGAGTTGAGGAACTTCCTGCATTACACAGCAAGACTCTGTCTCAAAAAAAAAAAAAGAAAAAGAAAAGAAAAGAAATGAAATTCTCTCAAGGATTATGCAGCCCAGATCCCTCACCTGCCCAGTTCGCAGTAGGGCACCTGCTCCTATCAGTATCTAATGCCACTGCTGATCTGACTGGAGGTGGTCACGTGAGGGAAGGACAGCAGCCAGAGGTACAGGTGGAGCTCTGAACACTGGCCTGGGGCTCACCTCCTGCTGTGGGCCCCACAGCACAGGCCTGTAATCCTCACACTCTGGGAGGCTGAGGCAGGAGGATATCTGAGCCCAACCCGGGCAATTTACCTACTTTGACTCTGCCTCAAAATAAAACATAAAAAAGGCTGAGGAAATAGCTTAGTGTGAAGCCCTGGGCTTGATCCACAATATCAAAAAAAAAAAAAAAAAAAAAAAAAACCAGCAAGGGGCCAACTATCTGAGGGAGTGGACGGGTCTCCCCCTGCAGCTTGACAATGTGTGGTGTAAGCTCGCCCGGGGGTTGCAACTGTTTAACTGTGTCGGTCTCTGTGATGAACTGTGACTTACTCATTTCTGCTGGGTTGGGGTTAGAGGCTTCTAGAGCCTTCAACACAACTGCATCCAACTTAAGCCCACCATATTTTGGCCATTATCATTATTGGCAAGCACTTCCGGTCAGCCTAGACGTCACGCCTCTCATTTGAGAATTAAACCAAACCAGCCTGTGGGAGCAAGGCGACTGAAAAGTCGGAGGGCAGCAGTTTCAAGGTTTCACATGGGAGCCATGATTTCCAGGACAAAGCTTTCTTTCATCTTGATATTAAACACTGACAGTCAAAAAAATAACTCTTCTTTTGTTGTTTTCTGCAGTCAGACAAATATCCCATTCAAGACACGGGACTCCCCAAAGGTAGGAATGGCGACTACAACTACTTGAACCTGGGATGATTTCCTACCTCAACCAGAGCACTAGGCGCAGGGGGGATTTCTAATTAAAGATGTAAAACAGACTCTGATAATTCAGCTCATGATTTGTTACCTCAGAAATAAATTTCTTGTTCAAATGTCTTATTTTATACCAAATGATACATTAAATTCCTTTGGCTGTATGGGAGGACAGTGAACATGGGGCCTTAGCACTGAGCTACATTCTCAGTGTTTTGATTTTTTAAAATTAGTACTTTTTATTTTCTATGTGTGTGTGTATATATATCCACGTGTGTCATACTGGGGATCAAACGCAGGGCCTTCACACTGAGCTACACCCACATCCCATCCTTAGTTTTGATTTTGAGACTGGGTCTAGCTAAATCACTAAGTTGTCCAGACTGGACTTGACCTTGCAGTCCTCTGACCTTAGTCTCTGAGTGTTCTGATGATGGGCCCGCATCACCAGGCCTACCTGTTATTTTCTTTGGAGACAATGTCTTGCTAAGTTGCCCAGGCTGGGCTTGAGCTTGTGATCCTCCTGCCTCAGCCTCCCAGAGTGCTGGGATTACAAGTATGTGTTCCCTGGATTCCTATGGTGCTTTTATCAGAGTCCTGTAACATAGCCAGGACTCCGGTTCAAGTGACAAATCTAAGTCTAACGTAAGAAAGTGGGGAGGGACTTGCTGGCCCACGTGGGTGCAGGGATTTAGGACGGCTCAGGCTGGCTCAGTCTCCCTTCTCACGGCTCTGCTGCTTCTGCATTGGCCCTTTGGGCAGAACTTTCCCACAGGGAACGGAGGATGCCCCCAGTACCACTGGCACCAGGCCCTGCAGTCCAGGTGACAGGGCAGCTACTGGTCAGATCCCAAAGCCACTCAAAGCATCTGTCTTCTGGTACCATGCTGGCCCCTTGCCGGCCATGGATTCTGCTGCTGCATGGCCTGCAAAGGGCTCTTTCAGCACAGGGGCCACACTACTAATTGTCACCCTGTGGGGAGCTCTGCTGACTGGGGATGGGGTCAAGGGAAGCGGAGGGGATGAGAGTGGCTTCCTGGTCACTGTGGTGGGGTGGAACTGCCCAGCTCCTGCTCCTGTGGGTGTCCCTGCTATCCCCACAGTGGGAGGAACGGTAGGTGCTTCCTGCCCTGGGCCAGTCTGGTTAAGCTAGGGTTTAGCTGACGCTGTTTCCTTATCCTCCATGTACTCAAACTCCTGGTCCCTGCCCCTATTAGGGAACCATTACTTTCCCTCCTGTGCATGTCCCTGGGGTGGCTGGGTACAGGGAAAGAAACTGGGGCCAGGTTTGGGGACTGAAGTATCTGGAAGGTCCCCTCTCCCTAGGTCCCCTCCAAGAAAAACCCCTGCACCTTGAGTTCCCAGCGTGGGACCCAATGTCAGCAGGCAGGTGGAAGGTCAGGGAAGCCAGTGTTGGTGTGGTATGACGGGGAGGAAGCTGAGTAGGCTGCAGATCCCGGGCCCCGGCCCTGAGTGCACGCTGTGGTGGCTCAGAGGCAGACCCTACAAATCTGCATTCTCACTCACGTCAATGTGGGTAGGATGAGGGTCCTGTTTTGAGCGGTCACTTGAGGACAGAGACCAAGCTCCCACCCATGGCCTAGCTCTGAGCAGCCTCCACAGGTGACTCCAGGTCTCAAGGCCATCTCCTCCTTGTGGAGTCAGGAGGACAAGGTTAGTGGCTTCCTCCCAGGGTGCTCATGAGACCTCACTGCAGGGGACAGTGCCTGGCACAATCAGGCAGAGCAGCTGGCCGAAGACTTGTGGATGTCTGGGAGGTGCCCAAAGTTCCCAAGTGGCCAAGGTGCAACTGAGGTAGGGCAGTGTCTTGGTGTGATCTGCCTCGAATTTTAAAAATTAATTAATTTTATGGAACTCAGGGCCACATACCTACCCCATTTTTTATTCTCTTAATTTTGAGAAAGGACCTTGCTAAGTTAGTAGGCTGAGCTTGAGCTTGAGATCATACTGCCTCAGCCTCCCAGAGTGCTATTATAGGTTTGTGCCACTGCACAAGGCTAGCTCAAGAGCTTTTTAAATCAATTTTTGTTTGAGACCAGGTCTCACTCTGTAGCCCAGGCTGGTCCTGAACTCAGGATGGAGCCTGACCTTGGACTCACAGCCATCCCCGTCTCAGCCTCCCCTGTGCTGGGATTACAGGCGTGCGCCACCACGCCTGGCTTATGTGGTGGTGCTGAGGAATCACACTTGGGTACTTAGCACTTGACTTAGTGCTTGATAGGCAAGTGCTTTTAACCACTGAGCCATTCCTCCAGCCTCCTTTTTAAAGTCAATCTTGACCATGATTTCTTGTTTTGCAGATAAAGACTGTTGCTTGGCAAACTGATCCCACACTGACTGTCCCGCAGGGTTTCATGGAGAATTTGACTTAATTAAAATTGTCTGGGCCTTGAAAGCGCTTTCCTGTGTTCCTGCTGTGATGGGCTACAGTGTCAAGGGCACGGCCTCTCATTTCCACACAGCCCAACACTGTGTTTATGGGCAAGGCTGGGCATTCAGAATCTTACACCAGCACTTGCATTCTCTGGTTTCCCTAGCTGGCTTGCCTCGGCCTCCCAGAGGCCTGGGATTACAGGGGTGTGCCACCAAGCCCGTCGGAATTTAGCTGTTCTTTAACACAGGCCAAACTCGAAGGGTTTTAAAGCTGCTGTTTTCTCATCGGCCCACTGTGGCAATCTGGTGTAACTCTGGCCACCAGTATTGGATTTGCTACTATCCAATGTGTCATCAGGGCACAAGGCAGGTCCTCCACCCTCGTCCCGGCTCTGCTGCTGGTTCGTGTGTGCGTATGTGTGTGTGGCAGGGCAGGGGCAGTCCTGCGGAATGGAGCCCGCGGCCTTCACAGTGAGTTTCACATTGTCCCCAGACTATTTTTTAGTTTTGATTTTGAGACAAGAGTGTCTCTAAATTGTCCAGGCTGAGCTCAGACTTGCAGTCTCCCCAGAGGGCAAGAATTACAGGAGTGTGCCACCATGCCGAGCTCAGTGGGTCTGACTGCCTTTCCCAGACCCTGCTGGTGAGGGACAGGTCCCACAGTGGGGCTGCAGGGATGGCCACACATGTGACAGGGCCCTGGGCAGATGAAATCCACAGCCCTTTGGAGCCTGGGACACTCTTGGTCTGGGGGGAGCATGTGGCCCACTATGAGGGGCCCCACCAGCTCACTTGGGAACAGGCAGGACCTGTGGAGGCAAATGGTGGCACCTCCTTGTTCACCCTCCCCCCCACAGGAGACTGTTCGTTTGAATAATTCCAGGGTCTGGCAGAATTGTGCCTAATCCTTGTGATCCAGGCTCAGTGGCACAGGCCTGTTATCCCAGCACTCTGGGAAGCTGAGGCAGGAGGCTCCTAAGCTCCAGGCCAGCCTAGGCTACTTAGTGAGACCTGATCTTAAACTCAAAATAAAAATAGGGTGGAGATGTAATACAGTGCAAAGGCCCTGGACTATCACGATCCCCAGTACCAAAAACAAATAAACAAAGGCTGGTACTCAAGGACTCCGAACTTGAGTCATCTTAGGAGAAGAATCAGGGAGGGAATTTCAAGGCCTCCCAGTTTCAGCTGCTTTCAGGATACCTCACAATGCAAGCCTTAATTTTAGGTCTCCCACCAGCACAGGCGCTTCATCAATCTTTGTGTCTCTTCGTTCTCCTAGATAAGGAGTGTGATCCGGTTACTCCGAACTGCCCCCCACGTTCTGCTGAGCAACAACAGGTAAGAATAATTTCAACTATTTGTTACCACCTCAGGTACATGATAGTATGCCTAGAATTTCATAAAGAATGATCTCATAGAGTTTTAAAAATAACGAGCTGGGCCTGGCAGCCTAGGGCTAGAATCCCAGCACTCTGAGAGGTTGAGGCAGGAGGATTGCAAGTCTGAGCCCAGAGCTTTTGGGCAATTTAGCAACTAAGCGAGACCCTGTCTCAAAAATCAAAATTAGAAAATGGGCTAGAGATGTAGCTCAGTGTGAAGGCCCTAGGCTGGGTCCCCAGTACCACAAAATAAAGAATGAGGGGCTGGAGGAATTAAAGCATGTGTGAAGGCCCAGAGTTTGATTCACATGAACAGGGTGTGGTGGCGCAGGCCTGTAATCCCAGCACTCAGGAGCCTGAGGCCAGAGGGGTACTGAGTTCAGGACCAGTCTGGGTTACAGAGCAAGATCTCGTCTTAAAAAATAAATAAAGAATGAGTAACAGGATTTCTCAGTAATGAAGTAAGTTGGAAAATCAATTTAAGAGAACGTGAGTATACAATGCTTGTGACTTGTAACAACTGATAGCTTTGGTCCCTTCCTTGAAATGAGTGTTGAGTGACCTGCCAGGAACAGAAAACCAACGTGGTGAGTCAGGAAGGCGAGCTGTCATTGTGGTTGGTGTTTGTTTTGTTTTTACATGCAGCTGATATGCTTTGGGAGTGGGGGAAGAATTTTTTTTAAGACATGATAAAACCAAACAGTGCAATACAATATTTTCCTACTGGCTTATAAGACTTACTTTTTCTGGTTTCAGAAGTCAGACGAGTATTATTAGTTTCATTGCTTTTTCTCAAAGAAGTATGTATGTCTACTGTGTTCTAATTCTAGTTTGTGAAAAAAAAAACAAGTCTGATTCACCTGCTCACCTTTGGCTGTTCCTCCTTCCACGGGCAACCCCAGGTTCCGGTTACCTGTCCCTTCCTTCCCGTCCATTCCTCACCATAGGTCCACTAGCAAAACATCATGGAGACCCCAAATCTGTCCCAAATTGGCTAAACTCTGCTACAGCGTCACAAGTGCTTCTTGTCTTAAGACAGGCTGGTCCATACCTGCTCCTTTCCTCCAGCAAGTTGATTTTTAACACATTTTGTTTAATCTTGCCTTAAAAACATCAGTCTGTAATAAATCTTTCCTCCTGATCCCCTGGGCAGTTTAATCACCTCTAGAATAAAGCACAGTTACAAAAGAGTTGACAAAATATGCAATGAATTGTAAAGCACAGCTGTCCTGGAAGTCGCCGCAGGCTCCCAACTTCTGGGGTTTTCATCCTGCCTGGGAAGGTGACATTCCTCCTCTTTGTCCTGACACTCTGCGAGTTATTGCCCTCAAATTGCAATCCCATGATTCACTTCTTCACTGCCTATATTCCAGGGACCAAGAATGTCAATTTTTCCTTCTCTGTAATCCTTGTTTCTTGAACAAGATGCTGCTTACTGGATTTTTTTGTGATACGATACAGACTTCCTTAAAGATAAAAGAATGATATTTGTTTTCAGGGATTTTCCAAAACTACCTTAGATTTAGCACAGAATATACATTATGAAAACATCCTATATTTTTCCTAATTGGAATATTACAGTCCTGGTGATAATATACTGTGAGTGATGAAATTTTTAAAAATTATTACAGTAAAGGACACACGGGCATTAATCCCTCTGAACACACTCGTCCCACCATTCCTGCCACTGTCTACAGCTGTCCTGGATGTCCTCTTTCCTGAGGGTCTTTGGTTGTGCTGTCATGGCTGCCTCGAGGTCCTGAACTGATTCAAAATGTTGACCTTTCATGGTCATTTTGACTTTGGGGAAGAGCCAGAAATATCACAGTGCCACATCCGGTGACTAAGGTGGACAAGAACATACCATGCTATTGACTAAAATTGTCATGAATGTTCTGAATCGTTTTGTGATGTTGTGGAAGCCATATTGGCACAATTAAAATTACTAAGAGGGCACCTGGAACTGCTGCAGACAGTGACAGTGACAGGGGCTGCTAGCGAGGGGAGGATTCTGAGGAGAACTTGGACACACACCACACTTTCTGATCACACCTTGCATTGGTATGTCTTGCCATAAAGGACGAGAGTATATTAATAAACTGAAGACAAAGGGAAGAGATTTTTTAGCTGAGATTTTTGAAGTTCTATTTTAAAGCAGAGTGTCTTCTGTACTCCAAAGAGAAAGATCGTGAGCAGAGCTGCTCTGGCTGATTCTTTTTTTGTGTAATCTATAGGATTTGTTCTAACTGCTGGGTACCCAGCAACATTCTTGGAAACCAATTTGGCACTTAGAACAAAGAAAACTCACTAGGTCAGAAATGTTTAAGAGAAAGACACAGAAAGCTACACACCCTCCGCTTTATAGAGCCTGTAGACTTTAACACCGCACTGGAAAGGAGGCTTAAAACGTGAAACCTAAACTCCACTTCCACTGACTTTTAGCTGCCTTTCAAAACCTTGCAGAGGAAAGACCCAAGGTTTTTAAGAAACTTCTACTTGTAGTCATTTCAAATCAAGCCACAGGCTGGGATGCAGCTCAGTGGTTAAGAGCGTTTGCCTAGCACTCACAAGACCCTGTGTTTGATTCCCCAGTACTACGCAAAAAGTAGCTGGGCATAGTGGTGCATGCCCATAATCCCAGCACTCAGAGGCTAAGGCAGGAGGCTTGCAGGGAGATTGAGGCCAGCCTGTGCTACAAGATCCTGTCTCAATCAATCAATCAATCAATCAATCAATCAATCAGTTGATCAACTAATCAATCAATCAATAAAAAAATCAAGCCCAGCCTGGTAGCACAGACCTGTAATCCTTGCCCTCTGGGAGGCTGAGACATGAGGAATGCAAATTCAGGCTAATTCCTGGGCAACTTAGACCTTGTCTCAAAATAAAAAATTAAAATGGGTTGGGGACAGAGCTCAGTGTAAAGGCCCTGGACTCAAATCCCTGGTACTGAGAACAACAAAAACAATCTAAATAGGTAATTCAGGAAGAAGATCAGATGTGTATGTTGTCGAATCCAGCTCTGTTTACAGGAGGGAGAAGAAAAGGCAAAGGTGGTGGTTGGGTTGGTGAGATTTGTGGCAACAGTGGATGGATGGCACACACAGGCCCAGGCGGGGGACAGAACGTAGCACCAGGTGCTGGGTTCAGGTTCCTGCACCTGATTCCACTGAAGCCCAGGAGTGGGCAAGAGGGACCAGGGAGAACAGTGTGCAGACTGTCCCACAGGGCTGGTGATCAGCCAGGACGAGGAGAGGTGTGCAGTGTCACTGTGGTAAGCAGGACACAGAAGCCCATGGAGATGGGTTAGAACCTCCTCTCCTCCCAGAGTCAGGGCCAGAGAACGGTGGATGGGAAACTGTGGAAAACGCTTTGGGGTGTACAGACTAGAAGCTGCGTTTGCTGGTGTCAAATCTGAGCTCTGCCTTGAGCAGGGACATTTGGCTGAGGCAACAGGGAGGAAACCCAGTGAAGGTCCACTGGGGGTCCTTAAAGCTGCTGTGGGCATATGACGAGGTGGCCATAGGCCTGTGGGAAGCAGGCAGGAGCAGGCATGGCATTGATCTTAGGTACTTCATCACTGGTGGGACATAACGCCTGGTACCCACGACTCTGGAGAGCCAAGGTTTAGCTCCTAGTTTCAGGAGGTCTCAACCCATCTGTGAGCGGCTAGCAGCAGTAGGTGGCTCTGGCAGAAGCCTAGCTGGAGAGAGGCCCCTTCCAGCCAGGCCCCACCTCTTGACAGCACACGGAACCTACAGATCCTCCACAACATCCAAAGGCACGAGTCTTATTGGGGGACACCCAGGCCCACGTCACAACAGTGGTGTATGGAAAATCTGAGTGGATCGCAAGAGGACAGAGGAGGAGCTTCATCCCTAAGTCTGTCAGGCGCTGTCAGGTGCAGTCACGCGCTGACGAACGCCTTCAGTCAGTGTTAGGCCGTGCTACAGCAGTGGCGCCTTCAGACGATGTGGTCAGTGATGGCTCAGCATCTCACCTGCTGGCCTTCTGTTCCCCGTGTATGTGGTGATGACAGGCACCGTAGTCCTGACCTCCGCAGGTGGTTGTGACCATGAAGTGATTTCGTGTTATTTAGCTCATGAAAGAAGGTCAGGTACATCCTAAATGCCTTATGTCCCAAGTAGGTCAGACTAAGCAGGGACAGATTTGCACACTACAGTTTTTTTCTTTTTATTTATTTCTGTGAGGCAGGGTCTTGCTCTGTAGTCCTGGCTAGTCCTAAACTCACTATGGAGCGCAGGCCAACCTTGAACTCATAGCAATCCTCCTGCCTCAGCCTCCTGAGTACTAGGATTACAGTCATGCACCACCATGCCCAGCTAATCTTTACGTATGGAGGTAGAACCCAGGACCTTGCACAGGTCAGGCAAGTGCCCTAACCACTGAACTACACCCCAGTCCCTAAAGTAATTCTGATGGTAAGAAAGGCTACAAGGAAAAATAAAGCAGAAGAGAAAAAAGGGGGGGGGGGGCGGGTGCTGATTACAACAGAGAACCAGAAACAAAGAGAACTTTGCACAGGTCCCAGGGCAAACGATGTACTTGTGCAAAATGTTAGTGTGTGTGTGTGTGTGTGTGTGTGTGTGTGTGTGTGTCTGCATGTGATACTGGTTGTAGAGCCCAGGGCCTTCTCATTAAGCTGCATCCACAACCCATTTTTATTTTTGATTTTGAGACAGTCCTGTAAAGTCACTAAGTTCCCTAGGCTGGGCTTGAACTCACAATCCTCCTGCCTCACTTCCCAGAGTGCTGCTATGACAGGCCTGGGCTACCAGACAGTCCTAGAGAAAGGTTGGACATGGGAGACGGGGAGTCCCGGAGATCATGAGGCTGAGGTAACTTCCATTCAGGCAGCTCACCACTGCCGCGTGGGTGATAGTGTGGGCGCCATGGGTGTCAGGGGAGGCACAGAGCCAGCTTCCTCCTCTCAGAAACCACACTGTGGCTGAGCTGAGGACTCGAGCTCGGGGACACACCCAGCTCCAGGATGTGACCGCAAGGGGCTCATGCAGACACTGGCCACAGGACTGTGTTCCAGGGAGTGTCCCTGGCTCTGCCTGTAAAGGGTCATTCCTGTCCTTGGCAGGGTGGTGAGGAAGTGGCTGCTGCATATTGCAGGAAGGTGGTGGTTAGAGTACAAAGGCCGACCAGGCAGAGCTCCAGAAGGGACAGGTGTCTGGCCCTCGATGGAATGGGCCTGTTCCAGGGTCCACTTGGCCCCTGAAGTCATGCACCAAAGGCCCCACCAGGGCAGCCCCACTAGCTTTTCAGACCCAGGCTGGGGTCTTCTGCTGGCAGATGAGGGGACCTGGGAATCTCTGTGGGTCAACAGTCACCCAAGGGGTACTAAGTTGGCCTCTCTCCTCTGGCCAATACCCTTCAGGCAGAGGTCTAGGGGCCCATGGCTTGACATTGGGGGGCAAAGACCCCACCTCTCACTTCTACCACAAACCCCCTCAAGGCTACAGCTCCAGTCCCTCTTCATTTTGTACTTTGAAACAGGTTCTTCTAAAGTTGACTAGCTGGGCCTCAAACTTGTGACCCCCAATCTCAGGCTCCTAAGATAAAGGCAAGGCGTGGAGCAAGGGTCACTGACATCTGTCTCTGCAGGATGTGAATACACCATTTTCCTCAGCTCAGGCTGGTCACAACTTTTTTTTTTTTCCTCCCAGCCCAGGCCCTTCACACTGAGCTACATCCCAACACGCTTTCACATGGAGACAGGGTCTCTTGCTTGTTTTCCCAGGATGGTTTCAAACTTGAAAGCCTCCTGTCTCAGCCTCCTGGAATTAGCGGCTGTTTTAAAATGAGGCTGCCCCTCGTGCTCTCTCTGTGCCATTCTTTCACACACAACTGGTCTCACCAGACGCCTGCCCTACCCTCCCCACCCCTGGCACACATGTGGACCTCCTGGTCTCTAGAACCAGCCACCCAACCAGAAAACGGACCAACACCCATGTGAAGGGGACGCAGCAGTCCCACTGCTGAGCCCTTGCTTACAAAGGAGCAAGGAACAACCGCTGGGTGGCCGAGCCGGCACCTGGGCTGTGTCCAGCACCAACCCCTGTACCACGCAACGCCGGGCATCTGTGAGCTGGTAGCAATGGGTGCGACCAGTGCTGCCTTGTGGAAATCTAGGGGGATTATGGGCTTACCACAACTCTGATTAGGCCAGCAGGACAGCGGCAGAGAAGGCTGCGGGGGGCAAAACTAGCCCTTCGAGGGCTGCAGGTGTAGCTCAGTAGTTTGAGCGCTCACCCACCATGATCAAGGCCATAGGTCTGATCCCTCAGTACCACATAAAGATGAGCCAGGTGTGGAGGCGAACACCTGTAAGCCCAGCACTTGGGAGGCTGAGGCAAGGGGATTACTGTATGAAGCCAGCCTGAGTTACATAGTGAATTCAGTACCAGCCTAGACTACAGAGCGAGACTCTGATTTGAAGCAAAGAAAAAAGCCAGGGGAGGGGCTGGAGGAATGGCTCAGCAGTTAAAGTGCTTGCCTAGCCAAGTGCTAAGTACCCAAGCTCGATTCCCCAGCACCACATAAGCTGGGCGTGGTGGCGCACGCCTGTCATCCCAGCACTCGGGAGGCTGAGGCAGGAGGATTGCCCTGAGTCCAAGACCAGCCTGGGCTCCACAGTGAGTTCAGGATCAGCCTGGGCTACAGAGGAGACCCTGTCTCAAAAAAAGAAACAAACAAAGAAAAAAGCCAGTGGAGAATTGCCTCTTCCTTTGCATCAGATTGAGAGGCCTTGGGCAAATCCTACCTCACACCCCCCAGCTCACTGAGCACGGCTGCTGGCCCACCACCTCTGCGGCCTGACGCCATCTCCGGATAATAACAGGGCTGGCCAAGCAGGGGCACTTGCCTGGGCAGTGTGCAACTCGAGCCAGCAGGCGAGTCCCCGCCTGCCCTTGCTGGCAGCAGCCTTCCGAGCTGCACTGGGGCCTCTCCTGGATCAGCGTGTCCTGCGTCCTCTGGGAAGAACCGGACAGCATGGGTCTGTCATTCTTTCCCTCACCCCGTAAGGAGTTTACGGGGCAGGGACCAGTGTTCCGGGCTAAAGCTATGTATGAACTTTCCAGAGTACATCTAATTTCTCTCTCTCTCTCTCTCTCTCTCTCTCTCTCTCTCTTTCTTGTGGTGCTACGGATCCAGCTGTGGGCCTTCTCACTTATTTTACTGGTACTGGGAACTGAACCCAGGGCCTTCACCTTAAACTACATCCCTTGCCCCTTTTTACTGTTTATTTTGGACAAGGTCTTGCTAAGTTACTAAGATGCCCAGGCTGGACTCAAATTTGCAATCCTCCTGCCTCAGGCTCCCAAAGTGTTAAGATTATAGGACTGTGCCGCTGACCCCGGCTCCATTTTTTCTTTTTGATTTAGAAACAGGGTCTCACTAAGTCAATGAGTTGCCCAGGCTGGGCTTAAAGTTGTGATCATTCTGACTCAGCCTTCCAGAATGCTGGGGTGATGGGCCTGCACTACCATTCCTGGTTTGGGATCAGTAAACTTTTCAATTACTGACACACAGCACCATGTGGCCCCGTTTCAACTGGCACATAAATATGCACCGGGGTCACTGCAGCTCAGACAGCCTGTCAGTGCAAGTCTGCAGCACACAGCCTTCGGTTACCCTCGGCCCCAGGCTCACTGGTGCCACGTGGCCCAAGATTTGGAGAGGAAACAGATCCAAACAGAAACCCCGCCTCTTGGTTCTCTCCGAGCCCGGCCGCTTGCTTGTGTCCGACCACGACCTCCTGCACCGTGCTCTGTGGGATTTCTCCTTCCTCCACAAAGGGGAACCCCGGTGTCTTTCATCTGTGACACCCTCACCCGCGTATGAAATTACACCCGAGCGTGCCTGGCCTGAGTTACAGAACAGTGACAGAGAGTGCTGTGACCCCCACTTCAACTCCCGAGGTAGCAGCCTCCTGGTAACTGAACAGAAAACCTGCCGAGAGAAGAAAGGGCCGCGTGTCCCAGCCCCACGGCGCTTCTTCAGCACAGAGCACGGAGCCTGCGCTTCGCTTCTGTTTTCCCTTCCACGTGCAGCTCTTTGATCCTCGGCAGAACACACCGTGCCCGCGGCCTCGCCCGAGGCCCCGCACACCGTGTGCTGCCTCCTCCTGCGTCTGAACCATTTGTTCCTGTGCTCTTGGTGTTTACACTGGCGCCTTTTCTGTGTGTGCAGTGCTGCGTATTGCGCCCACGCAAGCCCCTGTGCATGCTAGGCAGGTGCTCTGCCACCTGGTTCCATCCCCAGCTCTTTTTCAAAATTTCACTTTGAAGCTGGGGCTGATGGCAGGTGCCTGTCATCCCAGCATACTGGGAGGCTGAGGCAAGAGGATCTCAAGTTCGAGCCCAGTCTACATAATTAACTTAGTGAGACTTCCCCCCTTCATCTCAAAATCAAAACCAAAGGGGCTGGAGGAATGGCACAATAGTTAGAGCTCTTGCCTAACAAGTACAGAGCCCTGAGTTCAATTCCCCAGCAGCACATAAGCCAGGCATAGTGGCATCCACCTGTATTCCCAACACTTGGGAAGCTGAGGCAGGAAGATTACTGTTATTTCAAGGCCAGCCTGGGCTACATAGTGACTTCAAGACCAGCCTGGACTACAGAGCAAGACTTTGTCTCAAAAAATAAGTAAAAAGCAAAAATAGGCTGGGGATGTAGTTAAGTGTGATGGCATCAGTGCTACAAAAAAATTACAAAAAAGAAAATTAAGAAGCAGTGGGGTCGGCTTCAGTTCAGGCAGTTCCTTCCTCACGCTGGACTTCCCACTTGTCTATAAAGTAGTGTCACAAGCAAAGGACAAAGCCTCACCACGGTCCAGCATGGGCCTTCATCTGCCCTCACGTTGTGCTGAGTTGCACTTCCTGTCTGGGACAGGGACACTGCTGGCATGCATCGACCTCAACGACAATTTCTCTAGATTATGAAGTCACATGGAACACGCTGTATGTAATGTAGCTGTTACTTCCAGAAAGCATGTGTGTAGCAGGGACTTCAAACACCACACAGTCCTGCCAGTTCTAACATTTGTGTCTGTGAGCCGGACCCTGAGGCACCTGGCCTGTCCCTGTGGCTCAGGTTTCCAACTCTAGGGGCAGAACATACTGTGCTGATAAAAGAAGCCCGCCCTTCCTGCAGGCCCGAGCGGGATGGTCTGGGCCAGCAGACACTCGGGGCAGCGTGCAGAGCAGCCCCTCTATGCACACAGCGGGAAGGGGCTGAGGTCCAAGAGCCTGGCTGAGGACGACCTCCACCCTGTTTGGGGCTGCGGGTGGCAGGGTGACATGGCTGATGGGGGAGGTTTTAGTTTTATCAAGATTCAGTTCATACTGGATGTGATGGCACAGGCCTGTGATACCAGAACTCTGGAGGCTTAGGCCAGAGGATCACAAATTTAAGAAAAGCCTGAGCAATTTAGTGACTTAGCAAGACACTGTCTCTGAACAAACAAAAAAGGGCTCTGGATGTAACTTGTGTGAAGAGCCTGGGCTCCATCCCTCGTACTTAAAAAAAGTTTGCATAAACAAAGTTGTGCTGGGACTGGCCTGGACACGCATGTGTGTGCACCCCCCCCCCCCCCCCACACACACATACTCCACTCTGGGGAGATAAGAGTAATGCTCTCACCAGCTTATACAGCTGGCCTTCGCTGTAAGAACAGAAGCCAGGCTGGGGCTGAGGGCGTAACTCAGTGATTAGGCCTGAGTTTGAACCCCCAGCACCACATTAAAAAAAATAAAATTAGCAGATGAAGTGGTACGTGCCTGATCCTGGCACTTGAGAGCTAAGGCAGGAGGAGTGCATGAAACTAAGGTCAGCCTGGGCTATGCAGTGAGTCCAAGACTAGCCGGGTAGAGAATGAGACCCTGTCTCAAAGACAATCAAATGAGAAGAGGTGCCGTCACCTCTCTGTGGAGGGGGACTCTGTGTGTGCAGCAAATAAACCAGTATAATAAGGGAAAGAATTGTCAGAGATGACAAAAAGCAGTCCGGAAATAAAATAAATGACTCATCCTGTAAAATAAGAATGAAATGCAGCCCCCGGCTGCACGTACCGTGGCCCCCGGCTGCGCACACTGCTGGGCTGTTTTCAACAGGCCGTTAACACAGATGCATCACAGATGTGGATGGGGTGTTCTCGGTGCCAGCACACAGCACAGGGAGCTAGGAAGCGAGAGGTGCCCCTGTAGAGAGGTGCCCAGCTCACCCTGCACACGTGCCCATCCTGGGGCCACCCATGCCCTATTGCTGTGTCTAGGGGAAGTTTAGCCAGAGTTTGAAAACAGGTGACAGCAGTATTCACCTACCTACACGTGATTCTAATGATGGTCTCATTTTGGTTTTTAGGGAGAAAACAGCTTTCCTGACAGTACTGGAGACCCCCTTCCAGGTAAATGAACATTCCTCCCCAAAGATGTCGGGGCTGTGGCCAGAGCTAATGTGGCTAAATCAAAGTCAGTGTGAGAATATGCTTATTATGAGCTTTTGCAAATGTGTAGCATTAATTTTTTGGTACTGAGAATCAAGGCCAGGGCCTTCATACTAAGCTACATTTCACCAGCCTTTTTGTTTTTTTTTTAAGTTTTCCTCTTTATTTTGAGACAGATTCTTGCTAAGTCACTAAATTATCTAGATTGGGCTCAAGTGTGCAATCCTGCTGCCTCAGCCTAGGATTACAGGCTTGTGGCACCACACCCTGCTTATGGCTATATACTTTTACGTGACAGGTGACAGTTTGTTCCCACACACTGATTATAGGAGTTTGAAAGCAGTAACAGGCACTCAGGGAACAGCGGCACACAGCTGATTTGGCGACATTTCATAGTCACTGCGTTTTCTAGAGAAAGCGGCCGACCCAGGCCAGGACTCCTTCCTGCTTGGCCCAGCAGCTCTGTGGGCACCTCTAGGCCCCATCTCCTGCCTGGCACGCGTCCTGATCTGTGTGCCTGAGGGGCATGCTTCTGGAAGCCGACCCCACGATCTGTTTGTGCCTGTTGCCTGTGGACTCTCGAACCACCACCTTACAGAGGGCAGAATGCCCGACTTCTTGTACCCCTCCTTTGCCAAGGGCTCCTTCCTGCAGGGAAGGGTAGGGAAGGGGTATAGGACAGGGCAGGCCTACCATGAACTTTAAAAACCTGTCCAGCAGGACTGAGACATAGCTCAGCAGTTAGAGTGCCAGCCTAGTGTGTGCGAGGCCCTGGTTTTGATTCTCCAGTACCACATAAGCCAGGCAGGTAGTGCTAAGACACATCTAGTGATTCTCCCAGCACTCAGAAAATTGAGGCAGGAGCATTGCTACATGGTCAAGACCAGCCTGAGCTACACACTGAGTTCAAGACCAGCCTGAACTATAGAGTGAGAACATGTCTCAAAAAAAAAAAAAAAAAAAAAGTCTGTGTTGCAGCCAGGGCTGATGGTAGATGTCTGTAGTCCCAGCATTCTGGGAAGCAGAGGCAGGAGGATTGAAAGTCTGATCCCAGACTGGACAATTTAGCAAAAGCCTGTCTCAAAATAAAAAATAGAAAAGGGCTGTTTAAAAAAAAAAAAAAAGGCTCAAGTGTGTATATCTGAAACATTCCCCCAATGGAAACATTTTGTTTTTCCAGTTTGCCCAGTAAACTGAAGCTTTACTCGCCTATATCAAACCTGATGAAATAATGTAAGAAAACTGGCCGCAGTCCCTCCTTCTAAGGGTGTGATGGGACATGTCGCAGGCCGTGTCCCCACCTGTTGCTGGGTTTTTCAAGGATGACCTGGTGGCACTGCGTGACATGGAACTTGCTTCATCTAAAACTGTTTTCCCATAGAAATGAATGTGAAGTAGGATTTTGATTTCTTCAGATTAGGCCCATCCAGTGACATCTGACTAGTATCAGTTTGTGTCTCCTCATTCCAGAACCATGCGTCTTAAATCCATGCTAACTGTTTAACCTGGGTCCTCTCAGGTGCAGGAGTTTCTTTGTTGTGCATGTGGCTTCTACACGGCAATTTTGTTTGATGAAAAAATTGAGGTCCAATGTAAGTGATTTGCTTGGATCAACCCAATTTCAGTACGAATCCCTAGTGCTATCGCTGGCTTAGCTACATTCTCATCGCTGCGACACAAGACCCGACACCCACACCTTGGGAAAAGGTTACTTTAGCTCCTTCTTTCAGGAGGTCTGCTTGTCAACTGTGGAAGCACATGGCGGAGGCCTAGCCGGAAGGGAGCTGCTCGCGGCATGGTGGACAGGAGAGAGAGAGAGAGAGGGAGAGAGAGAGAGAGAGAGAGAGGGTGCAGCTAGCACATACCTTTCCAGGTCATGTCCCAGTGACAGAAGCACATGGAATCCATGCGCTATTCCACAACATCCAAATACATGATCCAAACCCCAGCCACCACCAGCATGTGTCTGCTGAGAGGGCCACAGAGCAGCGGTCCCTACCTCTGTGGCACCTGGGATCAGTCTTCTGCTACTCAATTTTTCCACTGACTGAGGAGAGGGAGGGACAGCACTAGCATCCCCATCTCAACCCCACCTCACGTCACCAGACACTAAGTTCTCAACAGGAGCCACAGCCTAGACCTCTAACAAAGGTGCAGTTCATAGTAGGGTTCATGCTCCTATGAAGATCTAAGGCCACCATTCCTGGGAAAGGAGGCAGAGTGCAGGCCTCATGTGCAGTCGTGCGAGCAGTAAGGGCAGCTGCAGACCCAGACAAAGCCTGGCAGACGCACAGCCGCTCATCTCCTGCTGTGTGGTCTGGTTCCTCACAGGCCAGTACAGGTCCATGAGCCAGAGGTGGGGCACCCATTTTAGAGAAAGAAAATAGAATTGGTTTTTTTCCCCACTGGTTAAGGGAAACTGACCCACTGAAAGCATTTGGGTCAGTATTTTTGTAGATAAAAGTAAGTGATCATTTTCCAGCTTCTCATATCCTAATTGTCTCTGACAAATAACAAGACGTGTGTGCAACCCACTCCAGTAATTTACTGAAGCCAGAAACTGACATTTTTAACACAATTATTTTCAGCTACACTGGAAATACAGCAAAGGTGTGAGTTTATACCCTATGTAAGCACAACTATAGGAGTGGGTGCTGCTTTGCCCTTTGTTGGAATTTTTTCCAGTACTGGGGGCTGAACACAGGGTCTTCATTCTGAGCTGCAGCTCTTTTTATTGTTTTTGTTTTTGTTTTAGACAGATTCTCTCTAAGATGCTAAATTTTTGAGGCTTGGCTTGAACTTGCAATTCTCCTGCCTCAGCCTCACAAACTTTTGTGATCACAGGCCTGTGCCACTGGCCCGGCTTGTTAGAATTTGGCAAGCTCCAATTCTGATGGTGTATGAACACCCAGGACAGAGCTATTTTATCGCAGAACTACAAAACTTTGCTATCTCTAAAGCTGCCAATATAAAGTGTTTACAGTTTGTTTTGAACTAATTCAAGGCCTAGTTAATTACCTCGGGGGAACATCATTCCCAGCAATCTGGGAGCTACGAGGGGTCCTGGATGGCGTGGGAGGCAGAAGCAGTGCCTAATGCTCCACGGAGAAGCAGGAGTGTGGGAGATGAAAGGGCCGCTGCCCTGCAGGGAGGAACATTAGGGCCCCTGTGATCCTCTGCCAACACCCTGACTGGAGCCTGGGCTCAACTCATCACGGCCTCTGTGAATCCTGAATTAACTGTTCACTCACTGACTGGCATTTCTTGGAGGGGCCAGGGTAGGAGATATTAGAAGTGAACCCAGTGCCTTCACACTGAGCTACACCCCCAGCCCATTTTTATTTCTGATTTTTTTTTTTTTTTTGGAAACAGGGTCTTGCCCCATAGTCCAGGCTGGCCCTGAACTATGGAGCCAGGCTGACCTCGAATGCAAAGCAATCCTTCTGCCTCGCGCTCCCAAGTGCTGGGATTACAGGTGTGTGCCACCAGCCCCAGCTAATGTGGTGCTGAGGAACTGAACCTGGGACCTGGCACTTGAGGCAAGTGCTCTGACCACTAAGCCATGCCAGCCCTTATTTCTGATTTTGAGATGGAATCTTGCTGAGTCACTAAGCCAGGGCTTGAACTTGGTAATCCTCCTGCCTCATCCAGAGTGCCAGGATGCCAGGCCCAAGCCACTAGGCCTGGCCTGCCATGTTAGAGCCTGCCTGCCCCGAAGGGGAGAACTCTCCACAGCACCGCTGGTCACTCACTGTGTCTTAGGGTCGTTTTACGTGACTGACATGCTCCTGAACTCTTCCGTAAAGCAGAGTATAAAATGCACACGTGGGGAAGGATGGAGAAGACAGCACCTGGCAGGGAAACCCACTCATCTGCTGGCGAGTGTGGAATCTACCTATCTAGGCACTATTTTTTTTCCTTTTAAAAGACACTGTGTCTTCTTAAATTGCTCAGTCTAAGCTTAAACTTGAGATCCTCCGGCCTCAGCCTACCCGAGTCCTGGGATTCCAGGTGTGCACTGCCATGCCTGGCTCCATATCCAAATTATTTTCTTCCAATAGTTAATGCCAACAGATCCCAGCTGCATTCCTCTTCCTTTACTATGAATCTTCTATTCAGCTTCTAAAACTCACTAAGCAGGGCTGAAGAAATAGCACAGTGGTTAGAGTGCGTGCCTGGCAAGTAGAAGGTCCTGGGTTCAATTCCCCAGCACCACATAAACTGGGCTCTCACTGGTGCTCACCAGTAATCCCAGACAGAGAGGGGGAGGCAGGAGGACTGCCATGTGTTCTAGGCCAGCGTGGGTTACACAGTGAGATCACGACCAGCCTAGACTACGCAGTGAGACCCTACATCAAAACAGACAACTCCATTAAACAACTGTACCTTATCTGCCTTGTCTTCCAAGTGAAAGCACAGTTTTCACTCACTGAGAAAATAAATTTTGAATATCTACACAGACTCCTCAAGAAGGGCTGTAACTTTCACTTATCCAGTGACTAACGTGTGCCTAGTGCTTGTTGTCATTGGAGAGGCTTGAAATCATAATCCAATTTTCTCCCCATTTCTGAGGCAGATTTCTTTGATCCAAAGTTTTCCTTCCCCAAGACTCCGCCTGCTTTATCCTTTCGTGTGTAACATCACACGATAAGTGTTGAAAGAACAGCAGGGCGAAATGGACTTAAACAAAATACCTTTTTTTCCCCTGCTTAAGTCCTCCAGAGAGCTAATGATAGTTTATAACTTTGAAAGGCTCTAAATTCACTCTACTCCACAATGTGTGAAGGTCCTGATTCAACAACTACTTCCTTGGACTACTGAAAACACAAAAGAAAACAGTACCTTTTCCAGCATATGGTCTTTTCAACTATGAAATTGACAAAGACTTTAAAAACAGGTTCTCTCTGCTAACAAAGGTGAGTTAGGGCAGCACAGGCGGGGGTCTCTCTCATTCACCTCTTTGAGCCCAGAGCAACCTATCCTCAGCCTTCTTCTCCTTTAATTCTGAACCAGAATCTTGCTAATCATTTAGTTGCCCACATGAAGCCCCAGGGATCCTACATTTTTGGGTCAATCCTGTTTCAGCCTCTCAGAGTGCTGGGATCGCACGTGTGGTCACCATGCCTAGCTTCATGGACCTTTGGTGGCACCCAGGACTAATTTTAAGTCTTTTTATTTTTGGAAAGCAATTTGGGGCATGAGTGCCAGGGTTTTAGGAAGCTCCTTCTTCTTATCCCATCACCATTGGCAGGCCCTGCATCACTCCAGTACTTACAGTTGCAGTTTATCCAAAATCCATAATTATACACGTCTTCCAAATTTTTACACTGTGATTATATTAGCTTTACAAAAAAATTAATCAAACTTTAAGAAACACACTGCGGCAAATCAAGTGGCCCTGCTTGGCTGCGCTGCGGACCGTCAGAGGAAGCCCGGGAGGGGACGGCGGGAGGGGTGGAGGCTGGACCTTGGTGACTTAGGATGCGGCCAAAACTCACATGGCCCCAGGGGCTGGAGCTCCGTGTGTAGTTACATTTTCGTTGCTGGCGTTACATTACCCGACACCCACAAATTAAGACAGGAAAGATTCATTTTAGCTCACAGATTCAGACGTTCTCTGTCCATTCACGGGTGGCCAGAAATGGTGGAAGCGTCCGGCAGACTAGCCGCAGGAAAGCTGCTAGCTACGTGAGAGAGAGAAGGCCAAATGCAGGGCGGGCTTAGTGAGCGAGTTATCCCTTCCGGGTCAAGCCTCAGTGACCCTCCGCTTCCGGGTCAAGCCCAGTAACCTACCCATCCACCCATCCCAACCAGCCCTCACTTTCTAACGGCAAGTGAAATCCATACATAATGGCAACATCCAAACACGTGATCCTTCTGGGGGGACGTTTCCTACCCAAACCATAACAAGCACGGAGGGAGTCCAGGAATTTCGGGTGCTTCTGGGGAGCTCTTTTAAAGAACTATCTGGGTGTGCCAAGCTGGAGGTGACACCTGGCCATCGGGAAGGGTTTGGCAGAGGCTCTGGGTCCTCCTCACCCCTACTCAGATGCAGCTGGCACTTGGTCTGGAGGGAAACATACAGCTCTGAGAAGCCTCCACGCGAGACATTTTTTTCAAGTAACGCCTTGTTTTCAGTTATCACAGAAACCTGCCACCCGCTAGAAAAAGTTTGGAAAATGGACACCTAACGCTAACGGATTGCCATAGTAGTGCCCGTGGGGCTCCTGTGCTGCGGCTCCCGCGCTGACCTCCTCCACTGTGTCACACACAGAACTTGACCTTGGCTTCAAGGTAGCTCCTTGCTCCTGCCCGGCCGTAGTAAGCTGACTTCTCAGGCCCGTCATAACAATTTGGCTGGCCGCGGCAGTTGGCCATCTAATGAGGGCAGCTGTGACTCCTAGCATGGGCCAGTCTCCCATGGACCCATAGCCCACATACCTGCTCTCCCCGCCTATGAGGCCACCCTGCTTTGTCCTGTTCTGCCCAATCCCAGACCTTCCTGCCGGCTAATCCACCCACACTACATAAAAGCTCTGTTCACCCCATAATCACCCCTTTTATCCTTCGTGCCTTACACCTGGACGTGCACCCACACACTGAGTCCTGGGGAATTATGCCTGGACCCGCTACCACATTCTCTTCCTGCAGGTCATATTTATGGTTCTGCTGGGGCCCTTCTTGACCTAAGAACTATTATTATTTTTCTACATTTCCTTGCATCGGGTCTTTACCTTGCTCTAATTAGAGAGTATATACATTCTCTAGGTCTTGCGGTTCTCACCTAACATGACAAGTGTTTTCTAAGTTGCTATCCGGCTTTCGTAATTACTTAAACAAAGGGCTGGGGGCATAGCTGGGTAGTTACAGTGCTTGCCTAGTGAGCACAAGGCCCTGAGTTCAATTACCAACCACCACATAAACTGAGCTGTAGTGGTGCACGCCTGTAATCCTAGCACTCAGAAGGCTGGGTCAGGAGGATTGTTGTAAGTTTGAGACCAACCTGGGCTACAAATTGAGTTCAGGAGCATCCTGGACTACAGAGCTTTTTTTATGTTTCAAAAAAATTTACTTAAACAGCATCCCATCAAGCAGTACCATGATGTATTTCACAAGCCCCTTTATACGTTTAATTTGTTCTTAAAAATTGATAACATGGGCCAGGTGTGGGGGTGCACACCTGTAATCCCAGGATCCTGAGAAGCTGAAGCAGGAGGATTGTAAGTCCAGTTTGAACAACTCTGCAACTCAACAAGACCTCGTCTTTAAACAAAGAAATAGCGTAAGGATGCAGTTTAGTTCAGAGCTCTGGGGCTAACACCCAGCACTGAGGAAAAAAAAAAACAAAACTAACACTGGGTAATAAAAGTGTTTGCGTGCATGTACGCCTTGGGCTGGACTCCCAGGGGTCACTTCTGGAAGTCAAAGAGAACGTCCTAATTATTAGGGCTCTCGTTTATCACCTTCGGATTTGTTCTTCCTTGGAATGGCTGGTTCTCACCTTATAATCCCCGGAGTGACTCCTTCAAAGTTTTTTACTTTGTTAGCCTGAAAAGGTGGCAGTCCGTGTGACGTCTTGGATGCCCAAAGTCCTTCTTCATCACTTCCCCAGAATCTTCTGGGCCCTCATCCCTAATGAAGCCTTTGGAGTTAAAATGTGAACTCAGAGAACTTGGAGACAGTGCATGGAATATACGCAGCTCGGTTTACCACGTGGTGTAAACATCACTTTTTTTGGGGGGAGGGGGTACTGGGGATTGAACCCAGGTCCTTTGCTCTGAGCTACATTTCCAGCCCGTTTTTATTGTTTATTTGAGATATGAATCTTGCTAGGTTGGCAATTTGCCCAAGCTGGGTGCAAACCTGCGCTCTTCCTGCCTCAGTCTCGCAAAGTGCTGGGATTGCAGGCCTGCACCACTGGGCCTGGCTAATTCTCTCCTCCCGATTGGCTCCACCCTCCCACTCCCAGACCCCTGGCTGAGGATACTTCTCTGTGGGCGCGATGGAGCAGGGAGCACCCAGAGCCCTCTGCAGCACCCCACCGCGCCCCCGGGGCCCTTGGCCTGGCTTCAGAGGGGCCTGGAGTGGGGAAGACACAGATAAAGGCAGAAGGGTGACGAGACAGCCATACGTTTGAAATGCCAGTGTTGTGGCACTATCAGCTGCTGCTTCTCTCTGAATATGCTTATGGGGTGGATATTCCAGTTCTCATTCTCTTGAAAGGACTTTAAAAGGGCTTTTTTTTTTTTTTTTTTTGGCAACCGCACCTGCCACAGTCTGGCTAGGCTGGATAGGGCTGCGGTGTGTGAGCAGGCTCCTCCTGGGCTCGGCCACTGGACTGTGCTCTATCCCCAGACACAGCCCTGTCCCTGGACCCCTCACAGAATCCCGAACAGGATGAGGGACTGGCATTTTGGGAGGCTGAAGCAGGAAGATTACAAGTTTGAGCCCAGCCTGAGCAACTTTGCCACTTAGTGAGACACTGTCTAAATTAACAATACAGGGGGGAGGCAGTTAGAGATGCATCCATCAGCTCAGTGTGAAGGCCCTGGGTTCTATATTCAATACTGCAAGCAAAACAAAACAAAACAAGGGCTAGAGGAATAGCGCAGTGGTTAGAATGCTTGCCTAGCAAGCATAAGGCCCTGGGTTCAATTCCCCAGCACCATATAAGCCAGGCATGGTGGTATATGCCTGTAAACCTAGCACTTGGTAGGCTGAGGACTGCTTTGAGTTCAAGGTCGGCCATAGGCTATATGGTGAGTTCAGGACCACGAACTATAGAGTGAAACTTTGCAACAACAACAACAAAAAGCCCTAGCTTTACAAAAATCTTCCTGCTTCTTCTAGCTAATACCCCTCTGCATGGTGGAGAATGTTGAGTCCCTGAGTCGTCCCTCCCTAAGGAAAGCTGTGTTTTGTTTAGGCTGATGTTGACAATTCAGCAAGAAAACTGGGGTATAAGAAACTGTATGGCTTAGACCCACAATGCCGCCACCGAAGTCTCCTGTGTGTGGAAGATGCCTGCATCACCGAGCAATGTGCTCAGTAATAGACTCATCCGCGGGGTGGCGCCTGCGCGGCTGGGAGGCGTGGCCCGGCTGCAGGGTGGGGCCCAGGGTGTGACCTGCTGGAGGGAGGGGTACAGGGGTTGCGACCTGGGTGTGTTCGGAGGTGTGGCCTGGCTGGACGAGGGGCCCAGGGGTGTGACCTGGGAGGGTGTGGGCATGTCCTTCCACACTGCCGCTTTACCTTGGACAGGCCAGCTGTGTGTGGATTGAGACTCTTGAAACTGTGAGCTAAAACAAACCTTTCCTCCTTTAAGTTGTGGGTGTCAGGCGCTGTGTCGCAGAGCCGGGAAGCCAGACTGCCCATGCCTGTGAGGCCCCTGTTGACTGTGAACGCTGTCTTTCCCTACAGCTGGCAGCCAGGAGCCTTCCTGCAGAGAAGGCTGTGCCTGCTCCTCCTGCTCGCCCCGGTCCCCGACCATCAGTGACTTGCTCAATGACCAGGACTTACTAGATGTGATCAGGATCAAGCTGGATCCCTGTCACCCCACGGTGAAGAACTGGAGGAATTTTGCCAGCAAGTGGGGCATGCCGTATGACCAGCTGTGCTTCCTGGAGCAGCGGCCCCAGAGTCCCACCCTGGAATTCCTGCTGCGCAACAGCCAGAGGACGGTGGGCCAGCTGATGGAGCTGTGCCGGCTGTACCACCGGGCCGACGTGGAGAAGGTGCTTCGCAGGTGGGTGGAGGAGGAGTGGCCCCGGCGGGGCTGTGCGGACCACCCAGCGCACTTCTAGCCCTCCCCCCCCCACCCCCAAAAGGCCCACAGACGACTGGGACCAAGCCTGCTCTGCTCAACCAGAGCTTAGGACAAGGACCAGGATGGTGGACCTGGGTCTTCCCTGTGGCTAATATCTCATTCAGGGGCTGGTGCATTTGTTTGTGGGGTTTGGTGGCTTTTCTTTTTTTTGCGCAACTGTGTTAATTTAATATTTGAGTATGGGTCAAAGCCAACCATCAAGTAGATTAAGGCCACAGTGGGAAATAGAATGATCCTCTTGACCAGTGATGGGCACGTCACTGGGACCCGAGACTGCAGAGGCTCTGGAAGTAGTCGCATCATCGCTCATCAGCATCCGTGTGATCAAGCACAGCGAGGGAAGTCAGCAGTGGCAGGAGCACATGAGAACACGTGGCAGGAGCACATGAGAACACGTGTCATCTTTTTTACTCAAATACTTTTATAATCTGTGAACTGTTGACAATGTCAGCATCTTTAAAAGAAATACAGAAACTGATAGTTCCTGGGAGAGTAGGGTGAAGAATCCGTGGGTGCGTGAGTGGCACAGGATCCTCAAAGAGCCCTTGTGTTGCCCACAACTTCTTAAAAAACTCGCTGAATATTTGCCTTTGCTTCTCCTGCATCGGGCAAGTATTTCATCCGAAATGGAACTCAGTTAATCAATAAGTAAAAATCACCTGGTCCACTGGTGAACTGTGACCACCGCCAGCAGGAAAAGGGCCTGCTGTCTGCGCAATGCCGGTGGTCACACGAGGCACCGACAACTCTGAAATTCAAACGTTCAAGGATTTCAAGCCAAATGCAAAGTGTCATTCTGAGAGTCCCCAGTGTGACCAGACCACTGTAGGTGACAGGCAGGTGTGGGGCAGAAGGGTTTGTAACTGAAAAAAGTCAGATTTTCTAAGGTCTTACCAGGCAACAAGTTGTCTCAAAAATTTAAAAATGGGTTGGAACTACGTTCCATGTGGAAGCCCTGGGCTGGATCCCCAGTTTCTCTCTCTCTCTCTCTGTCTCTCACTGTGGACAAACCCCACTCCTAGACTGGTGTTTACGTTCTGTCACACTTGAGTTCCATGCATCACAGCATTCTGAAGCAGAATGTTTTTGAGGAGCAATCTCGGGAATGGTCCTGGAGAGGAGTGCTTCCGTGGGGCATGTGTCAATGTTCCCATCTCAAAATTGGACTCACTGTCAGACACAGCTGGGACACAGCTCCTACTATTTATAAGGTCACTGAGCTTGGCGAGTTGCCAGATTCAGCCCTCTCGGAAATTGGGTGAAAGCAGAGCTGAAGGGCCCCTTTAAGCTCAGGACACAGGAGAGCCTTGGCCACAGCACATCCCGCTCCTTACCCGTGTCTCAGCACCATCTCAGCTGCCAGTCTGGCCACGAAATCTTTTAGTATCATTATAGCCTTTTAAAAATTCCTATTATAATTGCACAGGGAGGCAAAGCGGTGGAAGGAACTCTTTTAAAATAGGGGCATTAAAAACTGGGCATGGCAGCACACACCTGTAATCCCTGCCCTCAGGAGGCTGAGGCAGGAGGAATGCTGTCAGTTTGAGGCCAGCCAGGGCTACACAGTGAGTCAGGAACAGCCTGGACTACAGAGCATGACCTTGTCTCAAAAAATAAAATAAACACAGTAAAACAAAATAGGGGTATTGAGACCACTGTCTGTCTCCATTATACAGACTGACATCCAAATGGATTGACATTTCCCTTTTGGAGAATTTTTAACTTTTTTTTTGAGACAGGGTCTCGCTCTGTAGCCCAGGCTGGTCCTGAACTCACTGGTGTAGCCCATGCTGACCTTGGACTCAGAACAATCCTTCTGCCTCAGCCTCCCAAGTGCTGGGATTATAGGCGTGCACCACTATGCCCAGCTGTATGTGGTGCTGGGGAATCAACTCAGGGCTGTGCACCTGCAAGGCAAGCGCTGTAACCTCTGTGCCATTCCTCCAGCACCAGAATTTTTAATTATTAAGAGCATGATTTTAGCAGAAGAAATTTAGCTAACTTTTCCTAACTTATTTCTTAAAAATGAAAATGCATTCAGACTCCAAAGGAGTCTAAATGTGTTGCATACAGAAGTAGCAAACTTCTCAATTAAAAAAACAAATTTAATTGTGTGGTAACTCCAAACAATTTTACTTAATTTATAGCCAATGAGTGCAGTAGCAGCATAAGCAGCTGGTGCTTCACAAAGGCGAGTGCGGAGAGGAAGGAAGTTACCTGATGCCTAATCGGCTGAGTAGATGCTGTACGCTGGGCTCACGGACACTTCGTTCCGTCCTGGGATCCACGTTAAGCTGACTGCAGCATAAACTGCACCGCCTGAGATGAGGTCCTCGTGCTACTGGAACACGACATCTTTCTTTTTCTTCCTTTCCTTTTTTTATGGTGCAAAGGATTGAATTTGGGGCCTCTGCACTGAATTACATCTTCGGCCCATTTGTTTTTTGACTTTGAGACAGATTCTTGCCAAAATAACTAAGTTGCCCAGGCTGGGCTTGAACTTGCAATCCTCCTGCCTCAGCCTCCCAGAATGCTGGAATGACAGGCCTGGGTTACTGTCCCTGGTTGGAACAGTGAAATCTTTTTAGCCATTTCCGGACAGTCTCCGACTCAATGAAAACATCCACCTCTGTGATAAGCCTCTCCGTACACTTGCCCTGTTTCGCTGTAATAGCAAAGTGCTCCACAAAATGGAAGAGGAGTTGAAGTCACCCTGAGACACACCCACACAGAGGGCCACCGCGCTGCAGGCGGCAGGCAGAAAATAAGGCAAGCAGAGCTGGGCCTGGTGGAACAGGCCTGTGATCCCGGCACTTAGGTAGGCTAAGCTGAGGCAGTAAGATCGCCAAGTCCGAACCCAGCCTGGGCAACTTGGCAACTTCAGCAAGACCTTGCGTCAAAATTTTAGAATAGGAGCCGGAGGAATAACTCAGTGGTTAAAGCACCCTTCAAGCAAGCTTACGACTCTTGGGTTCGATTCCCCAGTACCACATAAGCTGGGTGTAGTGGCACATGCCTGTAATCTGAGCACTTGGGAGGGTGAAGCAGGAGGACTGCTGTTAGTTCGAGGTCAGCCTGGGCCCCATAATGAGTTCAGGACCAGCCTGGACTATAGAGCAAGATCCTGTCTCAAAGAAAAAATTTTTAAAAGGTGGGCTGAGAATGTAGCTCAGTGCAAAGGCCCTGGGCCCAATCCCTGGTACCAACGACAAACCAATCCAAACCAAACCACACAGGATTTAAAACGCTAGTTTTAAGTTGCTAGGGCTCACACTGCTAGAATTTACCACCAACACCTAAGATAAAGTATGCAAGGAAGCCGCTCCTTTACTGCTTGTGGCACCAGGCAGTAAACAGTCAACGATACAGAAAATCTGTGACAGTGGACACAAAGCTGTGCCCGCGTTGGTTCCAAGAGCAACACCGTGCGGCAGTGCCCCCTGCTGGGGTGGGATCTGCAGCGCACCCTCTGACGGCAGCGGGGACCTGCGGGGTGCTGAGCGCCAGCTAGAGGTCAGGACCGCCCTAAGAGAGGAAGCAGGTCCCGGCTGCCTTGCACCTGGCAGAACGGCTGCAGCGGTGGCGCCCGTCCCACAGTGTGCCCGGCACGACAGCGCTGTCGTCCAGGTGAAGTGGGCCTAGTCAGCTCGGCAGTCCCACTCTCTGGGAGGAATTCGTAAGCTCTCAGGTGAGCGTCTCGCTCTGTGTGGATTTGGGGCTCGCTGGACCTCCCACCATGTAGATTTACATCTGTTGGACTACCTGTCCAAGAGGATTTGGGGTTCGCTGTGGACGGGTATCTGGCCTTTCTCTTTTAGCTTAGCACCTAATGAAGCCGCCATGCTGCGCCACGCCAAGGGACATGCCAAGAGAAAGACCCCCCACCCCTCGGGTTACAGCAGACACTGACCCGGGCAGGGGCCCTGCCCCTCCCCCAGCAGTGGCTCCAGCTCTCCTAGGGGTGGGGGGATGCTGAGCAGCAGGGAAGAGGCAGATGGGAGGGGGCGTAGGACCCTCGGGTGGGACCAGGATGTTCAGTCCCAGGTAAGCCAGGAAGAGAGCTGGAAGGAGAAGGCTCCAGAGGCCACGTCCCTTGGCTGCCACTAAGGAACAGGACTGCATTCGCCCAGGGGCCCACTCCTCCTGTCCCCTAGCCAGACCCCTGCCTCAGTTTCCTCCACACAGCCAACTTTGCTTGTTTTTGAAGCTCTCTCCTTTTCTTCCCACACTGGGCCTACCACGGAAATTCGCCATTTTAACCATTGCTGGTCGCACCACCCAGCTGCTGAGTGAATTGCTACTGCCTTCATTCCAGGACACACTGACTTGGGTCACTTGAACCCAGGTGATGAATGGAACGGGCTGAACCTCATCAAAATAATGTAGCTGGGTGTGGTATCACGTGCCGGGGATCCCAGTGCTCTGGGAGGCTGAGGCAGTTAAGATCCAAGGTTGAGCCCAACCTGGGCAACTAAGCTGTGTGACTCTGTCAAAATAAATAAAAAGTAGGACTGGGAGTGTAGCTCAGTGTGAAGGCCTGGGCTTGATCCCTAGTGTGGGAGAGGGGAAGGGAATTCTCAGGGACAGAACTCAATTTGGTAAGGAAATCCCCTCAGTTTGGATTTTCCATATATAATTTTCTTTCTTTCCACTCTAACAGCCATGAAACTGAACAGACATTTCGCTCTATTGACAGTCTTTCCTTTATTCTTTATTTATTCAATAATTGCATTTCCTGGGGCTGGGAATGCCTGGGCATGGTGGCACACACCTATGATCACAGCATTAAGGATGCTGATGCAGGAACACTGCCATGTGTTTGAGCCCAGCCTGGGAGGCCTAGTGAGTTCACGATCAGCCTGTACTACACAGTGAGACCCTGTCCACCCGCCCCCCCCCCAAAAAAAAAAATTCTATTTTCTTCACTCTGCATTTTTTTTTTTTTCACACTGGGGACTGAGCCCAGGCCATCACACTGAGCTACATCCACAGACCAATTCTTAGTTTTGATTTTTGAGACAGAGTCTTGCCAAGTCACTAGGCTGCCCAGGCTGGGCTCAAATTTGTGATCCTGCCTCAGCCTCCCACAGTGCTGGAACAGGCCTGCGCCACTAGGCCCAGCTCCGTTCATCACATCATAGTCTCTTCTAGGCCAGGACCTCGGTGTTGGCAAGAAGTGTGAACCCGACCCGCGGAGCACACCGAACAGCTGAGGAGAGTGTGGTGACGGAGGCACTAAAATGACCTCGGGGACATTTCAGAGAACGCAGTTCTTTATTAGGGGAGGGCGAGAACATACATAGGGTAGAGTAAGGGGCGGGGCCTAGAGGCCATGTACGATTCCAAGTATCCAATCATCTCAGAGAATCAGAATCACAACCTCCTTATATGGAATGGTGGGAGGTGTGTGGCAGGGCCGGAAGGAAAAGATGCAGGCTGACATGCGCTGGATGGCATGTGCCTGGGTGAGCCTCAGGCACAGACCCACCAGGAAGTCTGGGTGCTCAGTGTGCTAAGCGCAGGTGTCCCGGATATAAGCCAAGTACGCTGTGTCCATCCCCGCCCTCCACAAAGAAGACCAGGGAACAAGGCAGGCCCTGCCCCTGGGTTTGCTGCCTTTCAGGGACAAACGCCTGGACCCAAGCAGGTACCACTGGGGATGAGTCACAGGAAGACAACCAGGCTTGTCGGTGGGGGCAGGACAGTGTCCAGTGCCATCTGGCTGGAAAAGTGACACTGATGGTGAAAGCTAAGGCTGAATGGCTCAGCCAGGGGACACATGAGTGGGCACTGGACAGAGGGGAAGTAGGTGGTGATACATGAGCTGGAGCTTGTGGCACTAGGTGAGGGGGACAGGGAGGCCTTGTAGGCCGTATCAGCAATTTGGGACTCTACAGGCTAGATCTAAAACGTTCCCCCCCCCCCCCACCCCCGTGTCCTGTGTGTGGAAGGCGAATGGGTCACCAAGGTGCTGTGCCTGTCGGCAGAGTCATCTACGGACAAGTTCATGGCTGACCGCACTGTTAGGTGGGGCCCGGCTAGAGGCGGGTCACTGGGGACAGGACCTGGGAAGTGGACCCTTTGTGGCCTTCCTCTATGTCATCCATCTTGCTGGCCATCCAGTGGGTCCCTGCTCTGTCCCTTCCATCCCACCCTGCCCACGCCTCACTGCCTCTTGCCTTCTCTACCACCATGACCGGAACTGGGCCCAGCCCACTTCTTTAAACCCGTCTCTCCCCTGTTCCTCCTTTACTCACAGTCAAGAGTAAACCCCCAAACCCAAACCAAGTCAAGCCATTTTCTGTTTAAATTCCTGTCTTCCTCTCTGTGCTCCCCTTCCCCACATCCCCCTACTCCAAGTAAGATAATTGCCTCTCTTCTTGTCCTGCAAACAATCATCCTAACTTGACTCATGCTCAGTGCAACTGGAGCCTCATTTCAGTTAAAAAACTCAATTTCGAAATAGCTTGAAAAACCCTGGAGTCCAAGGCAAACACACAGTTGGCAGCTGGCAGCCAAATTCTGTTCAGGTCCCTCATGGCTTAGTTTTCCTTCCATTCACAAAAACACACTCAAAAGAAAACACACGAGGGATGTTGTTTTACCTGCTCCTGGCAGAGACCCCTGAGCTGCACGCAGCAGGTACCTGCGAGAGGAGGTCTGGCTCCGTGTTAACCCTCAGCCATTTCACTGGAGGATGGTTTCCCATGCACAGGGTGTGGTGTGTGTGCGCCTGGGAAGTTTCCCCAGGCTTCCTTCATCCAATGCTGGACTAGAAGGCAAGTGCTGTGTGACTCCCCAGGAACAAGTCTCATGTACTTGCAAGTTTCTACACTGAGGGGCTTTATGGGTCGACTGACTGACTGTTTGGTCCGGGGACAGAACCCAGGGCTCTGGCACTGTGCTATTGGGCTTTTTTCATTTCCGCTGCCCTGGGTCTGCTTCAGAGAACAGTGTGGCCCTGGCACGGTACTACACACCCTCTCTGGAACTGGCTCTCCCCCACATGCTACACCAAGTGGCCATAGAACGGCCTGGCCAGATCCCCATCATGGCGACCGCAGAGGTGATTTCCAAAGTGCGTGCTGTCTTAGTTACTTTTCTGTTGCTGGGACAAAATATGCTTCATCCATAATTTCAGGGTGGAAAGAGTTATTTTAGTCACAGTTCTGGAAGGTCATAGTGCAGACACAGGCAGCTGGCGATGGCACGCACACACACAGCAGGCCTGGAGCCAGAGAAAGCACCTCTCGGCACGGTGGGACGGTGCCAAGGGGGGAGGAAAGGCGGAGCCAGCGCAGGCCTGCACAGGTGGCTGCCCCTTTTGTGTCAAGCCCCAGGGCCTGGTCCCCCACAAGCCAGTCCTCAAGCACCTGCCCCTTCCAGCCAGACCCCACCTGCCAACAGCACGCAGTATTCACAGGTCCATGAGGTTTGGGGGGACACTCCAGATCCAAATCACAACACATACCAACATGTTTGAACCCAGAAGACTTTCCAGAAATACCAGCTCTAGCACTATCTTAAAAAACTAGGAATCTTCAAAAAAAATTCCTCAAAGCTGTACTTACAAGTTTCTGCATTGATTGACTGACTGACTGGTTGTTCTGGGGACTGAACTCAGGGCTTTGGCACTGAGCTATACCCCTTTTCTTCTTCTTCTTTTTCTTTTTCTTTCTTTTTTTTCTGAGACAGTGTCTCACTACATAGCCCATGCTGGCCTTGAACTCTTGGCAATTTTCCTGCCTCAGCCTGAGTATGCTAGGATTATGTTATTTTTTGTTATTTTTTTAAATTTTGGAAAAGGGTTTCACTGTGTTGCAAAGGGGCCCAGGCTGGGCTTGGGCTACCCATCCTCCTGCCTCAGCCTCTCCAACTGCTGGGATCACAGATGGGAGACACCAGGCTGAGCTCGGGGAAGCTATTTTAATCAGGAAAAAAAAAAAAAAAAAGAGGGGCTGGAGGAATAGCTCAGTGGTTAAATGCGTGCCTAACAAGCCCAAGGCCGAGTTCGTTCCCCAGCACCACATAAAACTAGGTGTAGTGGTGCAACCTATAATCCCAGCACTCAGGAGGCTGAGGCAGGAGGATTGCTGTGTGCTTGAGGCCAGCCTGGGATCCACAGTGAGTTCAGGACCAGCCTGGACTGCAGAGAGAGACCCTGCATCAAAAAATAAAAATTTTAAAAAGGATTAAACAATTAAAAAAAGAGAAAGGATTACGAGGCTGGAGGAAGAGCTCGGCGATTAAAGAGCTTGCCTAGTGAAATGACAAGGCCCTTGACTCTACTCCCCAGCACCACTCATCTGGGCTGGTGGCGCACGCCTGTCATCTCAGCACAAGGGAGGCGGAGGCAGGAGGACTGCCATGGGCTCAAGGTCAGCCTGGGTTCCATAGTGAGTTCAGGACCAGCCTGGACTACAGTGTGGGACCGTGTGTCAAAAAACCCAGCAATGTGCCCTTGGAGTTTCTGCTTAAATAAAACAGGAAACAGGGACTGGAGGAATGGCACAGCAGTTAAAGTGCTTGTGTGAGGCCCTGAGTTCGATTCTCCAAGCATGACATAAAGCTGGGTATGGTGGCACGTGCCTATAATCCCAGCACTGGGAGGCTGAGACAGGAAGACTGACACAAATACAAGGCTAACCTAGACCACATAGTGAGTTCAGGACCAGCTAGGTTTACATAGCAAGACTCTGTTTCAAAAAAAAAAAAAAAAAAAAAAAAAAAAAAAAATTGGAGCTGGAGGAACGGCACAGAGCTCAAAGCCCTGAGTTTGCTTTCCCGGAACCACATAAGCTGGGTGTGATGGTGCATGCCAGTCATCTCAGAACTCGGGAGGCTGAAGCAGGCAAACTGCCCCGAGTCCAAGGCCAGCCTGGGCTACGGAGTGAGTTCAGAACCAGCCTAGGCTGCAGAGTGAGACCCTGTCTCAAAAAAAACAAAACAAAATAGGAAACCAAGATTAGAAATTTCTGAAGGTGTGCTTGGGCCTTTGGGGGAGAACAAGGGCAGCTTCCTCAGTGGCAGCCACCAAGCCCCTTCGGGGACTGACTGGGTGGGACATGTGCAGTAAGTGGGGACAGGGCCACAAGGGTCCTTCAGAGACAGAGGGAGGGCAGGGCTCCAGGACAGCTGGGCGTCTCAAGGTCCAAGCCCTTGAGCTCCATGATCTGGGTGACATTTCCCATAATTCATTCTAGAAGCACCACCCTCCAGGGTCCCACGGACCTTTTTCCAACAGCTAGACCATCACATGACCTGGACACCAAAAGCTTCCCACAGCTAGACAGAGGGGTGTTTTATTTCACAGATGAGGGGGGAGACACAGAGATCATGTGTGACACAGGGGGAACCTGCCTGTGGCAGGCAAACCCTGCTTTTTTTTCTGGAGACAGGTTCTCGCGCTGCAGTCCAGAAGGGTCATGAACTCACTATGTGCCCAGGCTGGCCTCGAACTCACAGCAACCCTATCTCAGCCTCCCAAGTGCTGGAATTACAGGTGTGTGTCTCCACGCCTGGTTTACGTGGTGCTGGGAACTGAACTCAGGGCCTTGCATTTGCTAGGCAAGCACTCTAAAGGCTATGCTGTTCCTCAGGTCCCAAGATTCTTTTGTTTTATGACAAAACCATAGTTCTAGAAGTCTGTATCTCAGACCTGAAGATCTAGACTGGGCCATGGTCCTGTAGAATGTGAAAGGTAAGCTGCGTGACTCTGACCCCAGGGCCAGGATTGGGGGGGGGGGGGACCTGCTCAGTGCTCCTGGGGGAGGGGTCACAGTAACAGGCACCAGGAGAAAATGAGAAAAGGCAGACGACATCAGCCATGACACTCTGGGAGAAGCAGATCTCCAAAGGAGTATGAGAGGAGGTACGGTCAGAAGGAGTGAGTCCCTGGAGCCTGCACATATGTAATTTAAGGCCAAGACAAACTTTTTTCTGGTGGTACCAAGGATTGAACTCAAGATGTAGCATGCAGCTACATCCCTACCTCTTTTTTTTTTTTTTTTTTTTTTTAAAGACAGGATCGCACTAAGTTGCACAAGCTAGGTTGGCACGCACAATCCTCCTGCCTCAGCCTCCCTGAGTGCTGGGACTACAGATGTGTACAGATGCCTGGCTTTACCTTTGGAACTCTAAGGCCATTACAGCATATCCTTTGTAACGTCTATGTTGATTTGAGTTGACATTCCTAACTTTTACTCCTGTGGTTCTGGGGCAAGATTGTCTCCCTAGCTCCGAGGCCTAACCCATCTCCTCCTCTCCACCAATTCCTCCTCTCCTCAGATCACTCACATGAGTAGCAGTTGTATATGTTAGTAAATTTTTAACATCTGGCTCAAAAAGGGGGTGGGGGAGTCCTAAGTTGGAGCAGTTGCCTATATCCAGTGTAAATATTCTTGTCCTGGAAAAGTTCAAAGCCTCAACTTGGGAGATTTTTGTGACTCTGGCTCTCAACAAGCCAGCAGGAGCCACCTCCAACACACCACTGGAAGGAGCAAGTTAACTTTCTCCACGGGTGGCAACTTTTGGGACACTCTGCAGGCACATTTTAGTCCTTGTGCAATTCTTCTCATACCAATATTTTTACTTCAAATATTATGACAAATCCTTAGCAATTGTTTTGTATTATATTTTACATGTTTATTTTAGGTACTAGGGATTGAACCCAAAGGTCTGGCACTGAACTACATCCCCAGCCCATTGTTTCTTTCTTTCTTCTTTTTTTTTTTTAAAGACAGGGTCTTGCCCTGTCTCAGGGCGAGGCTCAAACTTGTGATGCTCCTGTCTCAGCCTCTCAGTGTGCTGAAGTTATTGGCCGCCACCACCAAGCCTGCCTATATTTTACATCTTTAACACTTTCAGGTACAACCACTTTGGGACACCCTGTCCTTCTGGTGTCAGGTTACAGCTCACTAGCCAGTCTTGCAAACATGTTAGGGGATTAAAAACAGCATTTTTCTTAAATGAAAACGATTGCTTCACGCCTAGTAAGAGTACTGTGTCACATAATTTGTCTCTTCTCGTAGTCCACAGCTTCCTCAGCCACAATGCTGTTTCTCTTCTCACAGCAAAAACTCTGGAAGTATGCGGTCCCTTTTCCTATCACTTCCTATCTTCTCACCCGCCTCGGAGTCGGTCACCAGGCCTCTGTGTAGCAGCCCCGGTGGGTCTCTTCCGTCTGGCGGAAGTGGCTGCCGCTCACTTTCTGCCTTTGACTCGGGCTCCCAACAGGTCTCTGTGGCTGTGTACTGCCAGCTTTGGTTACTGGCTTTTTCTTCTTCCTTCCTGGCTTTTATAACCCAGGGCTCTGACCTAGGTCATCTTGTCTATGCATTTTCCACGTGACCTCAGGCATTCCTGGGACCTGTCTTTTCCCCTGATGCACTGGGCCTCCGCCAGGCTGGTGGCCCAGGTTTCCTGACTCCTGAGCCCCTCTGGGCCACTGTGTTGGCTATCCCCTCAGCCTGGAATGCACACAGCGCTGACATGTATTTATTTCAATTGAGTCTGACTTTGTAAAAGAAATACGAGGCAGGGCCAGGCGAAACTGTGACAATGAATCGCTTTTTGCTTTATAAACAGTCTAATATCAACCTGGTATTCAGGTATCAATTCCAGCAAAACATTATCCCAGACCCTGGGGGATGTGGAAGACAGGTTCCTCTTCTCAATTTGCAATCAAGTGGGGCTGGAGGAAGAGAATAGCAGAGCGCTTGCCTAGAAAGCACAGTTCGATTCCCCAGCACCACAACAGGCCACGCATGGTGGCACATGCCTGTAATCCCAGCACTTAGGAGGCTGAGGCAGGATTGGCATGTGTTCAAGGCCAGTCTGAGTTACATAGTGAGTTCCGAACCAGCCTGGACTACCGAGCAAGATCCTGCCTCAAAAATAAACAAACAAATAAATTTTAAAAAGGTGGTGATGGGGGGGGGGGGAAGGGGGAAGGGAAGCAAAAATGATCAAGAGAGCATACATTTATGCACCAATTCCTCAAGCGGACTATTATCATTATGTAACACACACACACAAGAAATATACATATAACGGGCTAGGTGCATAGCTCAGCAGTTAAAGCACCTGCCTAGCAAATGCATCACATAAACCAGACATGGTGGCACATGCCTTTAATCCCAGCACTTGGGAGGCTGAGGTAGGAGGACTGCCATGAGTTCAAGGTCAGCCTTGGCTACATAGTGCTTCAGGACCTGCATGGACTATAGAACAAGACCTGTCTCAAAAAATGTACATAAATGTAAAGTATTATATAATATTTATATAAAATAATTTGGGCAAAAAATCAAGATAAATGTGGATAAAAATAAGAAAAAATGAAAATGTTCAGGTCTCTTAAAAAACCAGACAATACACAACCCAATCAGCTGTTCAAAGTAGCCTGCACTGTTACCTTGTTACCTCTGGTGTTTCCTGATGTCGGGGCTCAGGAACTCTCAGTATGATTAAGAATAATCAATCCCAGAGTTGCACATAGTCCCAGGCATATATGAAGTAATCAGTAGATGGATGCTGAATAGGATACGACGATGCTGACTTAGCCAGTGACGTGATACACCTGTCCGCAAAAAAGTGGAGGGTCATTTCTAATCAACTTGATTAAACTATCATTTACATCACACACGCACAGAAAAGAATCAGTTCGAGTTCACACAGAAGATTTAAAGTAAGAAGGGGCTTAATGAAAAAAAAAAGCTCTCCAGGAGAGGTCCAGAGGGGGTCTCGAGTGAGGGTCCCGAGGCAGTGAAGGAGCCCTCCATAAAGCTTCTGCTCAGGTGGTTTTAGGCAGTCGCCTGTGGCGGAGGCTGTGGAACAACAAGCCCCCTAAATATGACACCGGGCAGAATCGGTCCAGGGGAGGACGCGCAGCCATCTGAGCTCGGCTGGGACCTTGGCTCCAGCTCGAGTCCGTCTCTGTCCCCTGGGCCGCGCGCCACGCCTGCCTTATTCCCGCCTGTGTGCTAACCTGTTCCCTCGACAGCGCGACTGTTTCTCTCTGGTGGTTTGCTGGCCCAAGGGCGGCCCACGGCGGCACTGCGCTCAGAACGGTGTGCGCGGCGCGCTGCGGGCGCGCCAGACGTCGCGAACTCGACACACGCGGCGCGAGCGGCCCAGGCCCGGGGCGGCCGCCGTTACGGTGCGGGCTGGGGCTCCCGCCGGGACCGGGAGCCGCACGTCCTGCGGCGGGCACCTGCGCCAGGCAGCCGCGGCCAGGGCGGATCACCCCCCGCGGCGCCGCCGGCCCCGGTCCCAGCTTCCGAGGCGGGACGCGCCAGCGGCAGCGGCAGGCGCCCGCAGCGGGGAGGACCTCTTCCTCCCCCTCCACGGACTCCTTAAACGCACCCTCTCCGCCCTCGCCCGCGTCGACGCGTGTCGTGGGAAGGCGGCGCCGGTCGCAGTGCCCGAGGCTGCGTGGAGCAGCGGGGCGCGAACCCGGAAGTGGGCGCGGATTGACTCTCGTCGCTTCCCGTAGACCCCGCGGAGGCCGGCCGGGACCCGAGACGGCGCTGGGCAGTGGACAAACAGCTTCGGAGCGGAGCGCGTGCGCGCGGTCGGGTGAGTCGGGCGACGGCGCCCCTGTGGCATCTTCGACCAGGGGCGTGACGGTCCCTGTGTGGTTGGGGCGGGCCGCGGAGGGTCGGGACGCTGTCGTCCCTGAATGGTTTGATGGGTGCCGTGCCCACGCACCCCGTCCACGGGCTGGTCCTGCCCGCGCCGCCCTGGGCGCGCCTCCCGCGGGTTGCCCCCGCCGGCCGCCCCCGCCCCAGCCGGTCGGAGGCGGGCCAGGTTCTTTTCCAACGCCGGACCACCAAGCAGGCTGTGACGGCCCCGTCGCTGTCGCCGGCGGTCGTCACGGAGGCCGCCGTGCTGAGTCACTTCTCCGCACGGCCGAGCGTCGCTAGGCTAAGTCCTCCGAGCGCGTGGGCTGCCCCAAGTCCGCTTCCCACGTGATGGGCTCCTGGGAGGCGACGTGCTGTGCCCACGCGCCCGCCCGTGGACACCTGGGGACGGACTGCCCCGTGCCGCCGCTCTCCAGGGGTCACTGCGGTCGCGGCGTGACCCGCATGACCCGCGTGACGTGGCAGCCGGCCCTCCGTTCGGCTTGCCCTTGCGCTGCTTCACCGCACAGAACAAAAGCGTGGAGGCGCCTAACGCGGCAGCTGAAGCGGCCGACCGCCGTCGGGCAGGTGCTAAGCCGAGAGGGATGTGGTTTTCATTTTTCCTCCCTCTCAATAAATAAAAAGTAGTAGATGTAGTCAGTGCGGTCGGCTGTACAGTTCCACAAGACTCCCGGAAATGAAACGCAGGAAGCTCCAGTTTCGTTTCTCTTTCTGTTAACGCCGCCTCCCCTGGAGATCTGGAATGTCGGGCTCACGGGAGCTTTCATCTTTAAAAATATGACTGGGGGCCGGGGACGTCGCTCAGTGGCTGGGGCGCTTCCCTCGTCCCCTGTACCATATAAGAAATTAGCCGGGCGTGGTGGTGCACAGCTGTAATCCCAGTACTCCGGAGGCTGGGGCAGGAGGATTGCTCTGAGTTCAAAGCCGTCCTGGGCTACATAGTGAGTTGGAGCGGCTGGGGGTGTAGCTTAGTAGTTATAAAGCTGCTTGCCGAGCGTGTGAGAAGCCCTGGTTGATTCCGAGCGCCATATAAACCGGCCATGGTGGCACATGCCTCTAATCCTAGTACTCAGGAGGCTGAGATGGGAGGACTGCCTTGTGTTTGAGGCCAGTTTGGGCTACAGAGTGAACTCAGGACTAACCTAGACTACAGAGTAAGACCCTGTCTCCAAAAAAAAAAAAAAAAAAAAAAAGCCGGTGTGGTGGTACAAGCCCAGTAGTTGGGAGGCTGAGGCAGGAGGATAGCCATGAGAGCTCAAGGCCAGCCTGGGCTACATAGTGAGTTCAGTACCAGTCCATAGTACAGAGCAAGACCTGTCTCAAAAAAAAAAAATCATTATGATACGAAGAAAAACAATGAATGCTTGTTTTTCTCCCCCTTTTTTTCATTTGACACAGGGCAAGAACCTTGGTTCCAGTGTGGATAACCTTTGAATGAGTCGTGGTTAAAATCGTGTACACTGAAGGAGACGTCAGTCAACAGCATCTACCACAAGTTGGAATCATGTTGTCCTTAAATAACCTACAAAACGTTGTCTGTAACCCGGTAACTGATTTCCATCCTGTTTCCTCATGGCGGGGTTGGGAGCAAAGGAAACTCAACGGTTACTATCCACTGGGGAGAGGGCCGAGTAAACTTACATACAGCCCCCGTGATGTGAAGGGGCTGCGTGGGTGCTGGCCGAAAAACAGATGCACCCCTGTCCTGTAGTGTCCCTGTGACAATATCAAGAGATGGGCTCAGTGTCAGGGAGTGAGAGAACAGGGACAGACTGCCGCCGTTTGGTGCGGGCGCGGAGGGGCTCCACCACGGAACATCCTCTTCATTTGTTTATTACCTCTTTTTGTGACATCGGGGGGGTGGAACCTGGGGCCTTCCCTCTGAGCTACATCTCAGCTCACTTTTACTTTTGACTTTGACACAGGGTCTTGCTAACACTAAGTTGCCCACAGTGGGCTCAAACTTTCGAGCCTCCTGCCTTAGCCTCCCAGAGTGCTGGGATGACAGGCCCACACCAGCACGCCTGCCAAAACATCCTTTTGAAAGGAAAATGGGTTTCTCACCCTACAACTTTTCATTTTCTTTTCAAGTTAGAACTGTTCACTGGAAGTTAATATCTTGGGGCTGGAGGAATAGCACAGCGTGAGGCCCTGGGTTCGATTCCTCAGCACCACATAAACTGAGTGTGGTGGCACATGCCTGTCATTGCAGCACTCAGGAGGCTGAGGCAGAAGGATTGCTGTGGGTTCTAGGCGGGCCTGGGTTATATAGCAAGTTGAGGACCCCCCTGGACTACAGGAGGGGCCCCTGTCTCAAATGTCTCAGCCTCTTTCTCTGCTTATCAGACAGTCCTTGGTCCTTGGTGGAGAAGATGTCAGAAGCCTGTGGGGAGCAGGGGCGTGAGAATTAAGGGTCATGTCGAGGCGAGTCTGGTCCACAAGCCCCTTAGCAGCTGTCACTGCTGACCTCTTTGGGGAACACCTGGGGAAGTAGCCACCTGTTCTAGTTCTGAGCACGCAGGAGAATCTAGGAAGCTGTATAGCTTCTGCTTACCTGAAGCTGAGCCGAGGCTGAAACAGGGCAGCTGCTTTCCCAGTAGATAAACACCCGAGGAGGTTGCTGGGCAATAGGGCTGGCGACAGGCCATGGAGGAAGCCCTGCCCCAGTCTTGTGAGTATGTGGCTTACACTGCAGCTGTCATTCTTTTCCTCTGAGTGTGTGTTCTGTGTGTTGGTTTGTACTGGGACAAACCAAGGACCTTTGCACTGAGTTACATCCTCAGCCCTTTGTAAAAATTTTTATCCCGAGATAGGATCTCACTGAGTTGCTACATTGCCCAGACTGAGTCAAACTTGTGATCCTCCTGTCTCAGCCTCCCAGAGGGCTGGGATTTCAGGCACAAGCTACTGTGTCCAGCTTTTCCTAATGTTACCGTATAAGAATGAGGTATGACCAGGCAGGAGAATGGCAGGTGCGGGGTCATCCTGGGTCACACAGGGAAACCCTGTCTCAGAGAAGGAAAGAAAGGAAAGCAGACCCTGGCAGGCAACTTCAGTTTTAGAACAGCCTTCAGTGGTAGTAAGTTTAAAAAAGGAACACCAGGCTGGAGGAACAGGGCTGTGATTAGAATGCTTGTCTGGCAAGCACAAGGCCCTGGCTTATTCCCCACCACATCCGCTGGGTGTGGTAGCTCTCACCTGTAACCTCAGTACTCAGAAGGCTGAGGCAGGAGTTTTGCTGTGGTTTTGAGACCAGCGTGGACTACAGAGTGAGACCGTCTCAAAAAGAAATAAAAAAAGGGCCATATTAATTTGACACCAGTAAGAAAAGTAAACATTTTGTGCATGTAAGTAATTGGCAACCTCTCACGGTCACAGACTGACATTCTGCAGAGACGAAACGACAAGCTCTCTGCCAAGGGTGCGGAAATGTGGCACGTTTCAGTATCAGCCTGAAAAGAATTTCCGCAGACTAGAACCCTTTTGTGGCTTGACTGTAGTGCCCTGGGGGTTCCTAGGCCTTCCAGAGTCTAGACTCCGGGGTGGGAAGTTAGAAGGGAAATAACTAGGTTTCTTTCCAGGAGCTGCAGAGAGCACAGGGAAACACCACGAGGCTTTCCTCGCGACACTGGATGGCTTTTGATGTAACGCATTGCCAAGAGAAGGGGTTTTAGCAAACAGTGTTTTTTGATCTCATTTCTCTGTTTTATACTCAGTTCTAACAAAGGGAGACAGAAGCAGAGAGGTACAAATCCTGCGCTGAATGGCAAAAGTTGCATGCTGCTCTTTTGATTTTTCTACTGTTAGCTGGCAGAGTGGCACACGCCTAGAATCCCAGCACTCGGGAGGCTGAGGCAGGAGGATTGCTTTGAGTCCAAGGCCAGCCTGGGCTCCATAGTGAGTTCAGGACCAGCCTGGGCTGCAGAGTGAGACCCTGTCTCAAAACAAACAAACAAAAAAATCATAGTGCTGATTTCCCTATTGTTAAATGGGGTACTGAGTTCCCACATTGTGCTGAAGCTCCCTTATTTACAGCCTTTCGTGTTTCCAGTGTTTAAGAGGTGCCTTCCAGAAGGAAGCACGAAGTAACGTAGATGTTTTTAGTTAATCAGTTGGGATAGTGTATATGCCAGGCTTGAAAAGACAGCTTTGCCTCATGGTTGTTTTATTTTGTTGGCTGCCAGGTCAAACAATAGTGTGTGTGTTATCTTGAGACAGGACCTTCCTCTGTAGTCCAGGCTGGTCCTGAATTCACTATGTAGCTCAGATGGCCTTGAATGTAGGCTGCTGTCCTGCCTCAGCCTCCAGAGTGCTGGGATTACTAGGGCGCGCACACAACCCAGCTTATGTGGTGCTGGGGAATCGAACTCGGGTACTTAGCGCTTGTTAGGCAAGCGCTTTAACCGCTGAGCCATTCCTCCAGCCCTAAAAAGCCAGCTTCATTTTTATCTCCATTCAAATTGAGTGAATAATTTGGAAGACAGCTCTTCATGCAAGAAGAGTCATCAGTTCATTTGACTGACTGACTGCAGTACTGGTGACTGAACTCAGAGCTTTCACACTGAACCACATCCCCAACCTTTTTTATATTTTTATTTTGAGACAGGGTATCACAAAGTTGCTAAATTGTCCAGGCTAGGCTGGAACTTGTGATCCTCCTGCCTCAGCCTTCCAGAGCGCTGGGATGGCCGATCTTCACCATTGGGCCCAGCCCTCCTCTGACTATTCTTAAGGTGTGATTAGGTGCCAGCCAGCCAAGAAGCCTTTAGGAATGACATGGCCTGGGTTGTTTCTGCAGATTGAGAAGCGCTTATCAACATGAGGTCATGGGTGGGCACAGTGATCCGGGGGCTGCACCTAGTTATGCTGACTCACCATGACTCCTGGTGCAGGGCTCCTGGTTCCTGATTCCTCCTCAGTCCCCACTCTCCCCACCCCCTCCTTTTGAGCCTGGCCTCGGCTGGGGAAGCTCTTTAGCAGCCATCAGCGCACAGGGCTTTTTTCTGGGGCTGCTCACTGAAGCGCCATCTGACTAGCAGGGACCAGTTCTACATCCAGGAGGGAGGCAGGCATCAACAGATGGTGCAACAGTTAGGGGCAGGGCTGTCCTCCCTGCTTAGAATCTGGGCACTTCCTAAAACCCAGGCCCAGGCCCAGCCAGCGGCTGCTTGACAGGGTGCCTGCTGAGGGCAGTGGTGCATGCTGTTACCGACTGTGAAGCTCTTTCCCCAGCCCGTCCTCCCAGCTGGTGGTTGTTGGTTGTGGTACTGGGAATTGAGCCCGGGGCCCTCACACTGACCATCCCAGCCCTTTTTTTGTTTGTATTTTTTACTTTGAGACAAGCTCTTGTTAAGTCACTTCAGTTTCCCCCAGTGGGCTTGCATTGTGGGCTTGCATTTGAGAACCTCCTGCCTCAGCCTCCAGCAGTGCTGGAAATGTAGCACCAGGTATTGTCCCAAATGGAAATTTTTTCCCAAAGCCCTTAGCCAAGAATAGATAAATGAATAAAAACCCACCGCAGATAGTATGTTTGCTGCCTTTCCCAGAGAAGCCTGCGATGAGCGGATGCACCCTGCCTGAGGTCTGCTGCTCCCTCGCAGCTGTCTGAACATTGAGGATGAGGCAGGTGCGAGGCTGGGAGCAGCAGACGTGCAGCCTCTAAAGATGTCGTCTCTCTCTGGTGACCTCTGAGCCAAGTTAGAACGGGTTGGCAAGTCGGTTCGCTTGTGTAAATGCTCAGGTGTTAATGTTTTCGCCTTAGACGATCCCCTACGTTGCCACCATTCCCGAGCAGCTGGAGCCGGGATCCTTGATTGTCATCCGTGGGCACGTTCCTGGTGATGCAGAGAGGTACAGTTCCGTGTTAGGGGAAGAACACAAACCTCCTGTCCCTTTGGAGTTGCCGAGTGACAGAAGTCACATGGGAGGAAAGGCTGTGTGGGTACTCTTAGGCCTGGGCTGCCTTTCTCAGCTAGTGCACCAGGGAACTGAGGAACGGAGCCAAGGGCTGACAACGATAAACAGTTAGGTAGGTTGGACCTGGGCCTGGTGGCTTAGGCCTTTAACCCCAGCCCTCTGGAAGGCAGAGGTTGGAGGATTTCAAGTTAGAGCTCAACTGGAGGAACTTGCCAAGACCCTGTCTTGAAATCACAACAAAAAGTAGGTTGAGAGGTAACTCAGAGCTAAGGCTATATGCCTGCTATCCAGTACCACACCCACGCACAAATTAGCTGTATTGGAGAAAACAGGAATTGTCAGGCGACTGGGCAGCCTCAGGATATGGGGTGTACCTGAAGCGAGTTGTGTCTGCAGGCCATCTCTCAGTGATCTTCCTGGGCCTTCTTGGGATGGGAGCTCTGGCCTGGGTGTCAGGCTGGGCCTGCTTCTGTGTGGTTTCCAGGCAGATCTCAGTGGATATCATGCCAATGCGATTGTGCTGGTCTTTGCAGCGACCCTCCTGGGTCTTTGTAGAAGCTGCCCTGGCTCCCCACTCCAGCCACTAGAGAGGCCTCTTTCTGGGGCCCTTGGCAGCTAGAACTCCTGCCCACTGGGTTCTGAATGGCTGGGACAGTGTGACAGGACAGGCACAGTGGGCACCGGGCAGGGGCTTGCCTGAGGTGGCTCCTGGTGTTTCTGCTTACTAGCCGAGCAGTGACCATAAATAGGCCTGGTTCTGGGCTGGAAAGAGGTTCTTACTCAGGGCCTGTTCAGACCCATTCAGGCTGAGGGGCTCTGTTAGGAGGAAGGGAGAGTAAGTCAAGGAGAGAAGTTGTATAGGCCTCTTTGGTGATGAGGCAGGGTCTGCGTGTCACTCTTCAGTTAAAGGGACAGGAGCTGTGTGTCACTCCGCCCAGGGGGCTAGTGCTGGTGGGGCTTCCCCTGCTGCCCGCCCTGGGGTCACTTGGGTAGCTGTGTCCCAGATTCCAGGTGGATCTGCAGTGTGGCAGCAGCGTGCAGCCGCGGGCGGATGTTGCCTTCCACCTGAACCCCCGCTTCAAGCGCACCAGCTGCATTGTGTGCAACACGCTGACCAACGGGCGCTGGGGGTGGGAAGAGCTCACCTACGACATGCCCTTCCACAAGGAGAAGTCCTTCGAGATCGTCATCATGGTTCTCAGGGACAAGTTCCAGGTGGGTCCTGGGCAGGCAGGGACCCTGCTGAGGGTGTGAGTGCAGAGGGGGCCTGTCCTGCTCTGTGCCTACCCGAGTGTCCTTGTATCTGGGATGGAGCCCTACTGTCCTTGAACCCTTTTCTTCCCCCAGTGTTCGAGATCCAGCGCAGACCTTCAAACAGAGCTACATCCTCAGCCTGTTTTTTTGGTTTTGATTTTAACACAATGTCTCTCACTAAATTGCTAAATTACCCAGGCTGGGCTTGAACTTGCAGTCTTCCTGACTCAGCCTCCCAGAGGGCTAGGGTGATAGGCCTGCACCACTGGGCCCGGCTTCTGAGGTTGAATTACAACGACCACCACCCAGAGTGTAGGGCATCAGAACAGAACGGTGGGGCATCCCAGCGTGCGGACCAGAAGAGCACGCAGGGTCCAGTCTTGCCACACAACAGCTCGGTAGGGTCGCTGGGGATCCACTAAGTGCCGTCACTGATTGTGAGGCCTGTGTCAACCTCTGTGCATGCATGAGGTGGCATTTACCCCCCAGGCTCCTTCCTCTACTGGCACTGTTTCCCTGTCCTAGGAAAGTGACCAGGACAAGACACATTGCCACGGACCCCTCGGAGGACTTCCCTGGCTTCAGGCACACCCATCACTGGCTGCGTGTCTTTTACTGATTTTTTTTTTTTAAATTTGCGCATTCGCTGCATTTTTTGATCACCCCGCCACCCCTGATGCCTGCCCCTGCCTGGGGAGAGACAGGACCTCTAATGATAAGCTCCGGAACTCCAGGGTGCAGCAGTGCTGCTGACAGGTGCTTTCCACCAGTTTGGTCAGCAACACTGTCCTCCAGGCCCGCGGGGGCGGAGGCAGAGGCTGCAGTGTCACGGCCTTCCCCTGGGAAATGGCCCTGCCCGGGCAACTTCGCCAGACATTGCCTCAAAATCAAAAGAGAAAGCTGGGCTGAGGGTGTAGCTCAGTGTGAAGGCCCCACCCTGAGTCTCATCCCCAGTACCACAAACACCAAACCCACCCCACCGTGGAGATGCGTGCCCTGCCTCTTCTCCTCCCCTGCTAACCTGTCGGGGCTCTGTGTCCTGCGGCTGTCTAGGTGGCGGTGAACGGGCGGCATGTGCTGCTCTACGCCCACAGGGTCAGGCCAGAGAACATAGACACGCTGGGCATCTACGGCCACGTGAACATCCACTCCGTGGGCTTCAGCTTCAGCTCGGTGAGCGCCCCTACACGGCTTGCTCTGGCTTGCTCTGGCTTGCTCTGGCCGTGCGTGCGTGCGTCCCTAGTATAAACTCCGCCCCCGCTTGAACACTGCTACTACCTTGGCCCTGACTGTTCCTGCCTAGCCAGGGGCGGTCCCTGAGTGGACTTTCATCTCTGGGGTCTCTCAATATCAGGATGGCTCTAGCAAAACGAACCTTTTTTAGCTAGATGAGTGTGTGTACGTTTCATATATATTTTTTTAAGTCCTTGGGACTGAACCCAAGGCCTTTGCACTGAGCTCCATCCCCAGGTTTTTAAACTTATTTTGAGACAGATTCTTGCTAAAGTTGCCAGATTGCCCAGGCTGGGCTAGAACTTGGGATCCTCCTGCCTCAGCCTCCCAAAGTGCCGGGATTCGAGGCCTGCACCATGATGCTTGCCTGTAATTTCCTTTCTGTGGTAGTACAGTGGAGTATTTCTGAGTTTCTGAGAAGTGGAATATATGAGTCAAAGAACACTTGCATTTTAAGTTCTGCTGGACTCTGCTGCCTTGCTCCCAAAAAGATGAAAGCATTTCACGCCCCCGAACTGTGCCCACCTGCTCATATTCTTGCTGAGAATGGCCTCATTCTCCTTAGTGCTTGCCACCTGGGGGGCGGGGCCAGGGTCACGTGCACTCTGGGGACAACTTTCAAGCATATTTTCGTAGTCACACCGTTTACAATTCTTTGAGACGTTAAACAGCTTGTGCTTTGTGAGGATGTCTGGGTATGTGTCAAGCATCAGCCTGTCTCATCTTCTCTTCAGGACTTGCAAAGCGCCCATGCGCCGTCCCTGGGGCTGGCAAACATAAGCAAAGAAAATGTAAGTGTTGAACCTTGGCAAGAACCAGCATTGTGGAAGGTTCTTTTAGTTGCCAGAGGGTGGGAAGAGGCTGGGATTTGATTTGTATCTTATGTACTTATCTATTTTGCACTGGTGATGTAGCACAGGGCCTTTGCTTTGAGATACATCCCCAGCCCCACTCTGTTGTTTGAGGCATCTTGCTAAGACATTCAGTTGCCCTGGCTGGGCTGGAACTTATGATCCCCCTGCCTCAGCTTCTCAGAATGCTGGATTAGAGGCATATGCTGCGCGCGCGTTTGTGCGCACACATGTACATAAATAATTGTATATGTATACATACATAATTGTATATATAAATATATACAAACTTTTTTTGAGACAGGGTCTCGCTCTGTAGCCCAGGCTTGTCCTGAACTCACTGTGGTAGCCCAGGCTGGCCTTGGACTCATAGCAGTCCTCCTGCCTCAGCCTCCTGCATGCTGGGATTACAGGCGTGTGCCACCATACCCGACTTTATGTGGTGTTGGGGAAATCAGACTCAGGGCCTTGCACTTGCAAGGCAAGTGCTTTAACCACTGTGCTATCCTTCTCTTCCCTTAAAATTATATTTCTGACATGAGGCCAACGTGGCAGCAGCCATCTAGGGGCGTGTTCTGCGTGTGACCGCCCGCTGTGTCCTCCTGAGTGGGATGTCTGGTACGAGGCCCCTGGAAGTGTTGCACAGCAGTCAGTGCATTGCACGTGATCTCGTGTCGTTTCCCCCTGCAAGACAAACACAGTTTAAAGGTCGTGTGTGTGCTCCTCCCCCTGGGGTTAGAGAGGTCTCACCCCCTCGCCAGAATGTCGTCTCCACAACTGGGGGCTGTGGGAGGAGACAGGGAGATGTGTCTGAAGTGCACATTGTTCTAGGAAGAAGTGTGTATGTGTGTGTGGGGAGGGGGTTAGGCCCAGGGCCTTCACACCGAGCCACATCCCCAGCGCATTTCTGATTTTTTTGAGACAGGGTCCCGCTCTGGAGCCCAGCCTATTCCTAAACCTATTGTGGAGCCCAGGCTGGCCTTGGACGCATGGCAATCCTGCCTCAGGCTCCCGAGTGCTGAGAATACAGGCATGCGCCACCACGCCTAGCTTTATGTGGTGCTGGGGAACTGAACTCGGGGTCCTGTGCTTGCTAGGCAAGTGCTCTCCTGACAGTGCCATTCCTTCAGCCCCACATTTCCGATTTCTGGGAAAGCCTCTCACTAACTTGCTAGGTTAGTTGCCCAGACTGTGCTTCACCTTGCAATGCTTCTGCATCAGCTTTCCTGAGTGCTCGGATTACAGGCCTGCACCACCAGGCCCAGCTGGAAACGTATTTTATGATGGACAATAGAGGACTCAGATGTACAGGGCCCTCGGACCTGTTCCAGTCCGTGGAGTCCCATGGCACCCGTCAGGAAAGGCCACCTGTTGTCCGTGTCATACCAGGGCAGTGCTGGCCACTGTGCCAGGCCTGACCCTAGCCAGGCTCAGCTCAGCGCCCTCGGCCAGTCCTCACCGCTCGTCTCACAAAATGGAAGCCTTTTCTGTAAGCTTTCTCACGTTTCTCTCTTCCCACAGGTGCTAAAGCCGGGTATTTCACAGTATGTAAGTATCTTTGCTTTGTTTTGCCATGTGGAAGTTTCTCATGTTGCCTAGAAACTCCCGGCCTCACCCTGGAAGGCAGCCTCCTCCTTGCCCCGTCTCACTGGAGGCCTGTCTCCCGCAGCCTAGTAATAGAGGCGACATTGCTAAAATCGTGCCCAAAACCGTCAACACCAAGAACAGAGAGTCGGCTGTCAGTCACAGTTTGGCTCGCACCAAAATACTACCTGTCAACAGTCTGTCAAAGGTTTGAAGAACCCCCAATTTTCTTAATTCCATATAAAAAATAAGCTATAATTATCTGTGACATGCCACCTGTACCCCCATAGGTGCTACAAGCAGCCAGCTGCACATGTGTGTTGTTACTGAACAGATACTGTGAGCATTAGAATGACTTCATTTCCCCCAGGTTGTCCTCTCTGCTCCCACAATCCCAGGCAGGACCCAGAGTGCCACCTCCCCCCAAACTCAGGTGGCTTCAGCAAAGGGAGTGTCGTGTAGTCCGAGGGCCTCAGGTCCCTGCTCACCAAGCGGCTGAGCACCTGCTGGGAGCCAGGCCCAGGGCTGCTGTGGGGATTGGCAGGAGCACCCAGACCTCGGGCCCCTGTGCAGGCTTCTCGGTCTTTTAACTGGCTGTGGGGTTCTCAGAGGTCCCTTCTGCTGTGTCCTGGTCCTGATGGTGGCTTCTTTTTAGACGCTGCCCTTTGAGGCGAGGCTGAATGCTCCCATGGGCCCCGGACGGACTGTGGTCATTAAAGGAGAGGTGAATGCCAAGGCCAGAAGGTCAGCGTCCCTGTGTTATGTGTGACACTGTGCTTGCAATGGCTGTAGGGGTGGGAGTGGGCCGGAGTCCTGTCCCCAGGTGAAAAGTGGGGTGGGGTAGGGTTATGTTCCCAGGGAAAGGAAGGGACAGGGTCTTGTGACAAGAGTCCTTTCCCCAGGTGACGAGATGGGGTCCTGTCGCAGGTGAGGGAGAGAGCACCAAGGCCGAGTGTGTGATGAGGCCTTTGTGTCCCATGAGGCCCTCCCTTCCCCCGGTAGAGCTCCAGGGCTGCCCCTACAAGAGCAGTACCTTTCCTGAGAGCTGCTCCGGTCTGCAACTCAGGATGTTGCTAGAACCTCCCCAGGGATGTGCAGGCCTCTTAAGAGCTAAAGGGGAGCTGCTGAGTCAGGAGAAAAGGGCATGCGGACACTGGAAGTGTCCGGGTGAAGGTCCCCACTCCTGTAGGGGCATCACGGGTGGGCCAGGGTCAGTGTCTCCCTTCCGGATCTCAGACGCTCAACTTCATGTTCTTTTGCATTTTCATTTTGGAAGTAGCCTGTCAGGGCAGTGTTGGGGTTGAACCTACACCCAAGCCAACAGGCATGGGTTTCTTGAAGTCACAGCTCGAGGCAGATAATTAAATCTTGTCCATCGCCTCTACACTCTTCTATGTGGCTAACTGGGTGTTTTTTTTTTTCTTTCTCTCAAAAGCTTTAACATTGATCTAATAGCAGGAATATCAAAGGATATCGCGTTGCACTTGAACCCACGCTTGAACGTCAAAGCATTTGTAAGAAATTCTTTTCTTCAGGATGCCTGGGGAGAAGAGGAGAGAAACATCACCTGCTTCCCATTCAGCCCTGGGATGTACTTTGAAGTAAGACTAAGTGTTGAAAGGGAGCAGGAAATACAGCCCTGGGAGCAGTAGGAAGAGCGGTCCAGCTGGTCTTGTGGAGGCCATGAGTTGATTACTTGGAGACTGGAATTTGAATCCCTCCCTGTTTTAACAGAGCGTCAGTATAAATGGTAAAGTGAGCGGCTGTAGTCCCAGCACTCTGGGAGGCTGAGGCAGGAGGACCACAAGGTTAGGCCCAGCCTGGGCACCTTAGCAAGATCAACAAAATCAACACAGTCTAGATTAAGGATAAGCCCACTGGGAAGGCCCTGTGCCAGATCTGTTTTCATCCTTCCCAGACAGACATCACAAACTGGGCTAGGAGCGGGCATGGCATGGAGGGTCAGCAGGCTGTGGACACAGTGCAGGGATCCAGGCCTGGGACAGTGAGCCTGGGTGGGATGAGGCGGATTGTGTCCCCAGGATACACGGGGCCTTGGAAGGGCAGAGGGAGCGGCGTGCATGGGAAGCGCTGACCCTCTGGTGGGTGTCTCCCCTCCCCCAGATGATCATTTACTGTGATGCTAAAGACTTCAAGGTGGCGGTCAACGGCGTGCACAGCCTGGAGTACAAGCACAGGCTGCAGGAGCTGGGCAGCATCAACACGCTGGCAGTGGACGGCGACATCTGCCTGCTGGACGTGAGGAGCTGGTAGCCGAAATACACGATGGCTGAGAACCAGGCCGTGCGTGGCGCATCTCACTGTCACTACACAGCTCACACTGCACTCGCGTAGCATTAAGTCCCTGCCGTGCGGTGGCCACCTCCAGCACCCGAGGAGGCCCTCACTGCGTGACAGCCACTGACAGCCAGTCGGGTGATGGTTTTCTCCCCGCTCAGTCTCTTTTTTAGCCGCGCTTGCATTTATTAAGTGCCTCCGATAACAGTCGCTGAGATCAAGCGCATTATTTTGTTTTTGTTTTGGGCCTCTGGGGACTTAACCCAGGGTCTTCGCCCTGAGCTACATCTTCCTCCGCCCCTTGCCCCTTTTAAAACTTTGAGACAGGGTCAAGCTAAGTCAGTAAGTTGTCTTGGCTGGCTTTGAACTTGGAATCCTCCGGCCTCAGGTGGCTTTGAGCGCATTCCTTGCCAAGAGCACTGAGCTTGGGGCAGAGACATGCACATGGCAGAAGAGCTGAGACCTCTGTGCCCTGCTGCGTGGTGCCCCCCCACTGGCACAGCACCTTGCAGGGTCCAACAGGGTCAGGAGTCCCAGTATTTGACTATATAAAATAGTAGACCCTAGGACGCGTTCCGCTGCCATCCCTTCGGAACCCGGTTTTGTTATGTCCCGCAGCCGAGAGGGCTCCACCTGGTGGCTTGTGCCCTCTAGCATAATATAAATACCCTGCTGTCCTCGATGCACACACTACCGAAGCATTAACAGGGATGACACTAAACACAGCAGAAAACAAAAGCGGCAAAAACCCCAACAAAGGGATGTAGGCATTAATCTGAAATGCACCGAGGCGGGTGAGTGCATGCAAGGCGGGCCTAGGTGACTGAGCACTTGAGGGCAGCAGTCCTGCACAATCGGGACTCGGTGAGCACGGAGGCACTGTCAGGGAGCAGAGTCCACAGACAGGCAGCCTGTGGAGTAGGCGGGGGCGACACAGAAATGCCTGTTTGCGTGCAAACCAGCGCTCGCCTCTGCTCTGCAGAGTGCCAGCCGGCAGCTGCAGCAGCTAAGATCAAAACATTGTTCTGTGATTAAAATCAAACCTGTAAGAGCACATCTAACTGCTGCATTTCTGTAATTTTTGTGATTGGAATGGACTTGGCAGAGGTTCCTATCATAGAACTTTGACAGGCCAGATCTTGCTGCAGGAGACTCAGGTCTGGGCGTAGGGAGTAAGGAAGCTAAGCGGGTCAGACCATTTCACCCTATAAACTGGGACCCAGTCTTGACAGGGCTCAGGATGAGTTCAAAAGATTTGGTTAGATGACACATACTATCTTGAGACAAGAGTTTCGTTTTGTAATTTGTGATGGTACTGAATTCTCTATGTAGTCCAGGCTGGCCTCAGTCAAACTCAAGGCTGTCATGCCTCAAACTTTCAAGTGCTGGGATTATAAGAGTGCACCACCCTGCCTGGCTAATCTTTATGGGGGGCTGGGGAATCATACCCAGGGCCCTGTGCATGCTAGGCAAGCGCTCAAACCACTGAGATATACCCCCAGCCAGATATTTATATCTCTATATTGAAAAGAATACTTTTATCAATGTTTTTTAAAAAGTATTCGGTGTTGAGATAGCCAGCTCTTTACCGTTTCCACGTTAATTTCTATGCTGGGTCCCGCCAATCCCATGGACATGGGGGTGGCGTGGGTGGGGTGGGGTGGGGTGTGTGTGTGGGTGTGGTTGCTGCAGGAAGCAAGCTTCCACAATCCCCCAGTTACTTCTCCACAGAGAACATCAGAGAGCGTGACTGGGGTGATAGAGACTGAAGCCACTTACTTAAAAATAAAAGCCCGCCCCTGCTGTCTGTCTTTGAGTCCGTTTCATTGTTGCTTTGTGTGAGCTGCTAGGATGGGTCCTGACAGGTGCAACCCAGGAGGGTTTCATTGAACCCACTCTCCAGCTTCCATGTGACACGCAGTAGACATCAGAGAACCGCAACACATCCTTACGTGTATCCGGTCACACAGCGCCACCGGTTCCCCACCAACAGCGACCCGTGGCGGACAGCCTGCCTCGCGTTTGTGGGTCGTCATGTGTGCCAGCAGCTGGGGGATGAGCTATTCCTGAGTAGCACGTGGCCTTCCACCCCACCCAGAAGAGCTGAAAGGGTAAGGAGAGTCACAGCGCTGGGTGAGCCACGTTCCAGACCACCCTTGGTGGACGTGTGCACACGCACACACTATGGCTGCAGTGCCGCTCTGTACAGTAGGAAGAGCACACAGCAGATGGCTTGAGTGCACGGGCGTGCTGCTATTCACAGGCTGGCGATGCTGAGGCAGGGCTGAGTCTGAACTAGGTTCTGAGTGCAGGAGACGCAGTGCACACAGCAGATGGCTTCTCATCTACACTCGCAGCCAGCCCTGGGCTCTCCAACGAGTCCCACTCAGCACAGCAGTAACACCATCGGGCTGGGAAAGATGACAGTGTTCAGTGCACAGGGTAGCCCGTGCAAAGGCAGCAACCCTCAGCAGGTGGCAGGGCCAGCTCGACACGGTGGACACGGGCGTCACTGGTGATCTGCAGGTGGTCCCAGCAGGCATGAAGGCACCAAAAGTAACATGGCACCAAACACCCCAAAATAAAAATAGGAAACACAACCGTGTACAGAGTTTGGCCGTCCACGGGTGGATCAGAAGTAGCTCTGGAGCGGCTCCCCCAGCGTGGCCTCCAGCTGCTGAACTGTCCTCTGGCACTGGCGCTCCACTTCTTCACACTCATCTGTGGCAGAACATGAAACCAGAATTACTACGGGCGCCAATTCGATTCCCCAAGCCCCTCCCTCGGCTGCCCCCATGGGCGTGGCACAGGCAGAGGGGGACAGGCAGGCCCAGCCTCTGGGTTGCTCCTTCAGGAGGCCGCGCAGCCCCAACCTTGGTCAGGCACAAAAGTGACGCTGTGCTACCCACACAGACAATCCTTCCTGTGGAACCTGGGTCCCCTTGCTGTCACCTGCTTAGGGAGAAGGGCCATCACTCCTCACAAACCTGCTGGTTGATAGGATCCAAATTACCTGCTCACTGGCCTTCACCCTACCAAATCATTTGCAAGAATAGGAGGGCCCAGTGGCACAGGCCTGTAATCCCATAACTCTAGGAAGCTAAGGCAGGAGGACCCCAAGCTCAAGACCAGCCTGGGCAACTTAGCAATTTAACAGGACTCTATCTCAAAATCAAAAACTAAACCTGGGGACTGGAGAAATGGCTCAGCAGTTAAAGTGCTAAGTCAAGCACTAATAAGTACCCAAGTTTGATTCCCCAGCACCACCACGTAAGCCAGGCATGGTGGCACATGCCTGTAATCCCAGCACACGTGAGGCTGAGAGGCAGGAGGACTGCTGTGAGTCCAAGGCCAGCCTGAGCTCCATAGTAAGTTCAGGACCAGCCTGGGCTACAGAGAGAGAGCCTGTCTCAAAATAAAAAAATAAAAACCCACTAGAACTGGGTAAGGATGTAGCTCTGAATAAAGATCCTGAGACAGACAGACAGACAGACAAGACAAGACACTCCCCCCCCCCCACGTCCCACAGACACACCCAGATACACACACACCACACACACACACACACTCACTCACTCACTCACTCACTCAATCACTCACTGGCCTTGGAGTCATGGCAATCCTCCTGCCACGGCCTCCTCAGTGCTGGGCTTTATGTGGTGCTGGAGAATCAAACTAAGGGCCTTGAGACATTGTCTAAGTCACAAATTCTTTCTTGGTAAAAACAGGGACAACGAAGGCCCCACTGGGAGGCGAGGGTGCGCACATGGTACCTACCACTGAACAGGAAAGAGGGCCATAGTCATTACAGTGGATGCTGGGTATGTCAATACAGTCAACCCATATCTGGGGACCAAAGGATTTTTTTTTTTTCTTTTGAGACAATGTCTCTCTTTATCCTCTAGGCTGGTCCTGAACTTACTTTGTAGCCTAGGCTGGACTTGAACTCACAGCAAGCCTCCTGCCTGTGCCTCCGGAGTGCTGGGAGTATAGATCTGCTCTACCACACCCGAGCTACGGCCCTAGCCCCACGAGGCATATAATCATTAATGAAAAACAACTTTGTAACCATCGTGAGCCCAGAAACTCCACAGGATAGACAGTGAGGAGAGGGGCACATGGAAGGGGTCTCCTGGGGGACAGGGAGGTGGTGGTTTCCCAGCACCGCCCAGCCTGTATGGTCCGAAGTCTGGGGACAGGACCCTTTTGCGTGGAGCGAGCGCGGCAGGGTCACTTCTCGGCACTGGGGATTGTTACCTTCCATCAGTTCAGCCAGGAAAGGGATGGACTCCGGGAGCAGCACGATGTAGTTCTCCCTCAGCTTCTCAGCCAGTGCCAGCACTGCAAGCAAGGCGGCAAACCGGACCTGCGTGGGTGAGGAGGGCAGAGAGCAACGGGGTTACTGTGTACAGCTGGCTGTGTCCCCTGGAGTAGGGGACACCTGAGAAAAGCTCTTTGAAAACAACATCCCTTCCACGCATTCACCGCACTTCCTGAGAATACCAGTTCATTTACCCATGTGGGGTGTGCCCGCGATACGGGTGACCTTATAGGACACTGGCTTTCAAGCTGTCTCCCAGCCACACGACGTGAGTGTCTGTGATACCGTCCCAAAATAAAACGTTACTTGAGAACCTAAGCATGTCTCAGTATTTCGCGGTGCTGTGATTCTGGCTAGCAGGGCTGCCTGAGAGGACGGTGATGCGGTGATGAAAAGTCCAGGCCACCTCTGGCAGGAGGGGCCACTCATGACTCCTGAGCAATTCAGCTTTATGAGGGGACAGGGGGTCCACCGCAGTCAATGCACTGAGTAAGATATCCCGCGTCACCAAGTCCTAGTGTCACGCTGTCCTAGTTTTGGAGAACGAACACGAACACACACACACACGCACACACACACACGCACGCACGCGCATCTATGACAATACAAGCAGCTGCCAAGTATTATTAGCAAATAACTGAAATCAGTCTTCTTTCTACTTTAGAATAATTTTTGTTTTCTTTTGACAGGGTCTCAGTCCGCAGCCCAGGCTGGTAATGAACTGTGGAGCCCACGCTGGCCTTGAACATACTACAATCCTCCTGTCTCAGCCTCCCAAGTGCTGGGATTACAGGTATGTACCACCACGCCTGTCTTATATGGTACTGGGGAATCGAGCTATGGTACCTAGTGTTTGACTTAGCACTTGCTAGGTAAGCCCTTTTAACCACTGAGCCATTCCTCTTGCCCCTTTAGAATTTTTGAAACTATCTCTCTATTTAATCAAGATTTTTTTTTTCTTTTTATTATTATTATATTTTTGAGACAACACCCCCTTCTGTAGCCCAGGCTGGCTTTTCAACTCCTAACAATCCTTCTGTCTCAGCCTCCCAAGTACTGGGATCACAAGCATGTGCCACCACACTGGGCTTTATGTAGTGCTGGGGAATTGAACTTAGGCCCTTGTGCTCATCACCATGCCATTTTTCCAGCTTCAAGATTTTCTTGACATAGTGCAATGAAAGTAAAACATTAAATTCGATGCTGCAGCTTATGTAAGAACCTATGACTCAAGATCTGAGGGCACGTCAGAGGTGCTCACTGCTTCCCAATTAATAAATAAATGTAAGCTGGAAACGGTAAATCCATCGTTTCACTCCATGACGTTCTAATACAATGATTTCTTTGAGAAATGATGATTCATTGCTAAACCATCTGATAAATTGAGGGATGGAATTTTAACTTGGACCCAAACTACCAATTCCATTGTATTTCTGTGGCCACCACTTAAAATCCTGATCCTAACGTGCACAAGGAGACAGCCATGGACGTGGCTTTACCTCAGGTAGCGTTCTGTGGACAAACAAAGCCATGTGTCTCAGAAGCAAAATGACATTTGAAGGGCACTTTACAGAGCACAAGCAGTCCCCTCAAGTTTTAATGCTTGTGCCTAACATTCCATGGGGTGGGGGGCAGGAGGCGGGAGGTGTGTTGCTGTTATTATTACAAACAGCCTGTAAGTACAAATAAGAAATTTCCTCAGCTTGAATTTCATGTAATACAACAGACTACACCACTAAAATAGATGACACGGAGCTATGCTGCGCCTGTCAGTACATCCCAGGCCTGTGAGCACAGTCATGTGTAGGCCACCTAGGGGACCAGGCACCCTACATCCACCAGCTCGTCCCCCACAGTCCTCACCTTGGGGGAGGAGTCTCTTGTCTTCAGCAGAATCTGGTAGTTGAGGGGTTTCCACAGGGAGTCGTCTGCCATGGCCACTGAGAACTGCGCGATGCAGGGGATCAGGTGCCTGGTCACACGCTCCTGGAACCTTTCTTCTCCTCCGAGCCTGTTTTCCAGCTGTGACAAGGAAGATAGGTCTGTGAGTGGCAGCTCACATTTTCTCTTCTGTCTGAACACGCACCAGTGTGCAGGTTATATGAGTCCACCTCTCATGACACAGGTGGGCTCACACACTATGCCCTATTCCAATCTTCTCTCCAGAGCAAATGTCTCGTTGTTGTTCTTTTTTGTATGTTTGTTTTTTCAAGACAGGGTCACACTCTACAGCCCAGGCTGGCCTTGGAGTCATGGCAATCCTCCTGTCACAGCCTCCTGAATGCTGGGCTTTATGTGGTGCTGGAGAATCAAACTAAGGGCCTTGAGCTTGCTAGGCAAGTGCTCTAACTGCTGTGCCGTTCCTCCGGCCCCAGAGCAAATATCTTCCCTCCCAGAACCTGCAGCACCACTGCCCAGGGCAGCAGGCCCTCCCCTCCAGGAACCACGGAAGGCTGACAAGGTGGGACAGAGTCTCATGACGACCACTGTCACAAACTTATTAATAAACCAGGGCTGAGGCTTAGCTTGGTGGTTAAGAGTACTTGCGAAGCACATGCAAGGACCTGGGTTTGATTCTTTAGCAAAGAAAAATTAGCCAGGCCTGGCAGTACACACTGTAATCTCAGCACTCAAGAGGTTGAGGCAGGAAGACTACCATGAATTGGAGGCTAGTGTGGGCTACCCAGTAAGTTCAGGACCAATCTGGACTATAGAGTGAGACCCTGTCTCAAACAAACAAACAAACACCAAAAAAAACCCTAAAATAAAACCGTATATCTTTCTTTTGAATGATTCAACTTCAACTCCTTCAACTCCATAACAAAGATGTCATGGCCACAAAAAAGCAAATTTAAAATAAAAAATTCAAATGAAAGACCCCCTCAACCATAGAGTAACAACAACACACACATGTTTAACAAAGGCCATGAGCTGTCCTTGAGCAGACATAAGAGCTGCCACATTGGGCGGCAACAGGAGGCAGCCTGCCAGTTACCTGGTCGACCAGGGGCATCATGAGGGCTTCAGCGCGCTCTTTACTCAGAAAGTGGTGGGTGTCGAAGAGGAAGAGCTTGTGCAGACAATCCAGAATAGACCGCAGAAGCAGGCAGCACTTCTCGGGGTCCTGCTCCGAGTCGAAGAATGCCTCATCTGTGGAGGGAAGGGCAGGAGACACACTTTTGCCTGGGAGGCTCGAGTCTGAGTCGCCACGTGGAGGTATTTCCCACGTGAGCTAGACACCACAACCCACACAATGCAGAGGGTGAGCACAGCTCTCTAAGAAGTGATCTCCCCTTGGAAGCCATCAAGATGCTAGCACTCAGTTTGGCAATTACATTGCTTCAGCTGCCAGAAAGCTAAGTATCACATATGGGAAGACCAAACAACAGCCAAGGGACAGCCAAGTAAAAGACGCTATGGGGAGGGAACAGGGACGTGTGCGGGTGAAGGCACGAGAAGGGAGAATGACCAAAAGGCAAGGTGCAAAGGCACCACTTCCTCATTGCTATGCATTGCAAATACACACTGAAAATAGGCAAATTATTGTTTAAATTATCTAGCAGACCACTATTAGCATAAAACAATGTACTAGTCCTAATTACTGTTCATTTATTATTGCAATGCTGGGGGCGGAGGCCAGGACCTCAGATATGCTGGGCAAGGGCAAGCACTGAGCTACACCCTCAGTCCCAGTTTTAATATCCTGAAGTCACTTTTGGTAACTAATCACACTTTGTTATCTGACAACGAAGTACAACTTCATTCTCCTTAGCAGAGTTCCTGTGGATTCTGGTCTGAGCACCAGTCTGAGTCACACTTGCTGGGCCTTGTGGGGGTGTGCTGCAGAGCGAGGCCGCCGACGGCGCATGGTACTGACCTGTTTTGGAGATGTTCACCTGGTTGAGGGTGTCGGCGAAGGGCTTCACCAGGTGGCCGGCGAACAGAGCGAAGAGCCCCTTCAGCTTCTCTGCTATGCGCTCAGCCAAGCCACAGAAGGTCAGCAGCCGGTCCCTCGGGGCGCCCTCTGTCTTGGCCCAGTCAAACAGCTGAAACCGGAAGAGAACATAAGCATCCTCTACCCACACGGTCACTCGTGTCAGAACACACAGGGCGCACAGGAAGAGGAACTCACCTTGAAGAACAGGGGTCTGAAGGTGACCTCAGAGAGCTTCACGATCATGGCCAACAGGCAGTCAATGATACAGCTTTCTGTTTTCCCAATTTCCTCCAGATCCTCCTAGAAACGGCAGGGCAGGTTCATTAGCCAGAGCACTAACTCTCGGTCACCTGTCAGGGATGACTGCATCAGGGCTGGGTTGTCCCAGGGCATGGGTTAGGAACCAACTCACCTCAGCATGCTGTGCCCGGAAGTCCAGGGCGCCCAGGAAGAAAGTGGTCAGCTGGGCCTGGTGAGAGGTGAGCTCCTCCTTCTTCATCACCCCCAGGTGCTCCTGCAAGATGCTCATGAACGGGCGCATGCGATTCTGAGGACACAGAACACAGATGCAGCATTTCTGCGACTGCCTGAGCTTAGCTGCAAGCCTCACAGGACTGGAGAGCCCTATGCTCTGGGAGGGAAACTGAAAACGCTGCCGCGGCCACTTCCCCAAGTCCAGTACCCTGGTCCCACCTTCCAGCTCCTTTCGATCTGCTTGTAGGTTTTGCCAATGGCCGGCAGAAGGACTCGTGGTGACAACCTGGTGGCCAGTGTTTTTTTAAGGGATGTGAGACGGATGTTGGCCTGTGAGGCAGGGCCCATGGCGCTGGTGACCTTCTCCAGATGGATTACCTAAAGGCAGACAGAAAACATCAGATTCCGGGTCTGGGCTGATAGCCGCACTTACAGCAGCTCAGAGACTGCACCAAGTCTGTCTCAGATTTGCATTTGGAAACAGCAAGTGCCTTCAGCTCTGCACAGCATCTCTCTCAATGCCGGTCCTGGGGGAAACATGGCAGGCATGTTCATGGCAGCCACAGAAGCGCAAAGAGCACCCAGAATGAGAACCCCCTTAGAGGGCGGGAATGTGGGAGCCATGAGGAGCCAGGCCCTTCCTAGCCAAAAAAAAAAAAAAAAAGAGAACGGTTGGGCATGGTATATACCTATAATCCCAGCACTTGGGACACTGAGGCAGGAGGATTGCCAAGAGTTCAAGGCCAACCTGGGCTACACAGTGAGTTCAGGATGACCTGGACTACAGAATGAGACCCTGTTCCAACAAACCAAACTAAAACAAAACAAAACAAAATACTGAGAAATCTTTTCGCAGTCAAGGCCCCATCTATGAGTAGGTTCTAGTTTTTTTCTTTTCTTTTTTTCTTTTCTTTTTTTTCCTTTTTAAGTGCAGGGGACAGAAACAAGGCCCAAGTGCATGCTGGACTACACTTCCATCTGAGAAGGCTACTCAGGTATGTGAAGTGGTTAAACACATAAAGGGTAGCTGTCAATGCTCCTGACCTCACGAGTAACAGAAGAGCCATACAACAGAACAGGAATAGCCAGTGAGGCAAGGGCTCAACACTCCTGGGCATTATATCAGCAATGCTACCTGACCACAGTTGTGCACAGGCAGCCACCAACCTGCACTGTGAGATTTTGCCATGCAAACCAGAAATGGAACACAGGCACAAATGATAGAGACAGAGGCCTGTCATCTCAGCACTTTGGGAGGCCAGAAGATCACAAGTCTGAACCCAGCCTGGGCAACTTAGCAACATCCTGTCTCAAAATCAAAAATATAAAGGTGGTAAGGAAGCAGCTCAGTGTGAAACCCCAGGGCCTGATCCCCACCACCAAAAGAAAAAGAGCTCTGCCTTCACTGCAGGATATTTTCCCCATCAGAAAGACACCAGCTTCCAAGACAAGCGACGACCACAGACAGCTCTCGCTGTCAAACCCCAAAGATCTCAGAGAAAAAAAGCAATGAATTAGCCCTGCACGGTTAACAAAGAGAAGTGACCCTGTGTCAATCTCACAGCAAAGCAGACAGTGGAGAAAAAGGGGTGCACACACGGTGTCGTCAGGCGTGTCTTCACAGGAGTAATCTTCCAACAGAAACGAACACTTAACTGACCCAGGAATAAAACCAGGACCGCTGGCGTCCCCTGCCTCCCCGCAAAGGACTGCAGGGCTGGCTCACCTGCGACAGAACTCCTTCCAGGTAGGGGCTAATGAAATGCGGGAGGGTCTCGACAACCCTGTGCAGGGCGGCCAGGGCACTGAGCAGGGAGACCTCACTGTGGACAGGCTCACTGGTGCTCTTCACGGCCGCCAGCAGCGATGGCATCAGGCTGGGAGGGGCAGAGATGGGAGAAGAGCCGTTATGAACACGTGCAAGCAACCCTCCCCTCGACATCGCCACAAAGCACCGCACACCACAGAGTGAAAAGCTGGACACTGCCCAGCGCCGCCACAGCCACAGCCGGTGCGCGGGTAACAGCGACACCACCAACGCTGGCTAGCACGCTGCGGGGCGGGGTGAGCAGAGGGCTGCAGCGAGGCCGGGCAGGCACTGGCTCTGCCTGACAGACCACTACAGGATGCCCTTGCAGCACTGCTAGCTGTGCTCAGTCAAGAGTGTCTGATGTCCCCAGGGGCACTGTGAGGCTGTCCTGGCAGTGCCTCACCAATCCTTTCTGAACACCATTAGTCAACAGGGAGGAAGAACCAGGGACAAGTAACTTCATAAAGCAGGGCACCTCAAAGTAAAGGGCAAGGCCCTGCTTGTTGTTTTCCACTTTGAACAGATCTTTTTCCCCCTCTTTTTTTGGCGGTACTGGAAATTGACCAAAGGCTTTCACACTGAGCTACATCTCCAGCCCTCTTTTCATTTTTTAAATGTTGAGGCAAGGGCGGGAGGAATGGCACAGTGGTTAAAGTGCTTGCGAAGGTTCTGAGTTCAAATCCCCAGCACCACACAAAGCTGGGCCTGGTGGTACACTACTATAATCCCAGCACTCAGGAGGCTGAGGCAGGTGGATTGTTCTGAGTCCAAGGCCAGCCTGGGCTACAATTAATTAATTAATTAATTAATTCTGAGGCAAGCTCTTGCCAAGTTGCGCAAGCTAAGATCAAATTCGCAATCTTCTGTCTTGGCTTCCCAGAGTACTGGGTCCTGCGATGACAGGCCTGTACCACCAGGCCCAACGGCTTGCTCTGCAATTCAAGCCAGTCCGGAACTCACCATGTAGCTCAGGCTGGCCTCAAACTCACAGCAATCCTCATGGCTCCGCCCACCGACTGCTGGGAGTACAAGTGTGTGCCACCACACCTGGCTTGAGAAGGTCAATTCTGTGACAAGTCTACTTCTAGGTAGTTTCCACTGAGAAGCCAGGAAGCCATTCCCAAGGCACTCTTTCCCAATGCACCCTGCGCACCTGGGGAGCTGGGGGATGGCCAGGGCCTCCAGGGTGGAGACCACCTCGGCTATGCACAGCAGGCTGCTGCCCAGGACGTTCCTGTCGTCCTTCCTCTCCGGAGCAATCAGTTTCAGCACGGAGTTCAGCACAGGCACAAAGGACTCTGGGTTTTCGGCCCCAAAATTCTTGCACAAGAGCTTCAGGGTGTACAAGGCCGCCTGCCTGTTGATTGCTTGCTCTTCTCCCACTGTTTTTTTCTTACTTTGCACGATGCCCAGGAGGACTGGAACCAGCTTCAGGAAATGGTCAGCCTGACGGTGGCAGACAAAACACCTGACAATTAGGGCAGAGAAACTGCGAGTCCGTCCTCCTGCCGTACCAGCTGCAGGCTGTCTAAACGGAAACCGGGCGGCAGGCCCAGCCGCACAGCGACAGGCACGCCACTGCACCCTCCCCGCTTTCTCTACTGCTACGTAGATGCACATGCTTGCTGAGCAGCTCCTCATTTGTACAAAAGGAAGGGGCTGGCCGTATGTTAAACTTAAGAGGGACAGGTGGCCCGCAGCAAGCAAGGGCTCCAGTAGCTGAATCCTGTCTTAAGACCTCACCTCTGCACACCTATCCGAATTAGCATCGTGGCTCTCAAGTGCTCACATCACACAGTTCCAACGCTACAACTCAATTTTAGGCAGCGCCCCTGGAGACACAAGGGGTATGGCGGCCCTACCACAGGGCCTGGGAGGCCCCAGGGCTGCGGCGCCTCCACTCACAGTTTTCTTCCTCCAAGCTGTGCCTTGCTGTAGCTTGTTATTCAGAAGATCCAGTGCTTTCCGGCGAACGGATGGCAAGGGGTTGCCCAGCAGCCCTCGGACCACAGTGATGAGCGTGTCTGTGGGTAGCAAGGCGTTGACCTGTGGAGAAGAGGGGGAGAGACAGAAAGAAAAGGACCAACCCCACTGAGACAGGCTTCTCTGCACCGTGCACCTCCAGGCACTTGACACGCCTTCCTAAGCGACTCTGCTAAGGACCCTCCAGGCCATCACTACGCGATTTGTTGATCAAGACAAACAGGTAACCTGCCCAAGGCCATGCAGCTAAGTGCTTTACTACAACTGAATTGTGACTGTAACTTCAAGGTAAATACATCTTGTAGGTAATTTAATTTTATTCTTCTAACATAAATTAGAAAACAACATATGACTGAATATTAAAAACATCAGACTTTAGCCAGGTACAGTAGTGCACGCCTATGATTCCAGCACTCTGGCAGGCTGAGGCAGCAGGATCACCATTTCAAGTCTAGCCTGGGTACCTCCGAGAGGCCACTGCCAAGTAAACAAAACAAAAAAACCCCACCAGAGTGACTAAGGTACATGTTTCTACAACTGATAGGGAAACATTTCAAACAAGTTTATTTCTAATCAGTAGAAATCTTAAGAAAAACTTAAGCTTCATTATATTACAGAAAGGCATTGCTAAATTTATTCTTAATAAAGCTTTTAAATTAGATCATTTTGCAATGACATAAAAACTAGTGACAAAGCTGGGCATGGTGGCATAAGCCTGTAATCCCAGTTCTCTGGTAGGCTGAGACAGGAGGACTACAAGTTTGAGCCCAGACTGGGGTAACTTAGCAACTTAGGCTTTGTCTTAAAAAAAATAAAAATAAAAACAGGCTGGGGGTATAGACTAGTGTGAAAGCCCTGTGCTCATTTCCTAATACCAACAGACAGACAAACCAAAAAGTCAAAACCAAAACCAAAAACAACACTAGCGATGAACAGTGGGTCAAGGGAAGAAAGGAACCCACCTTATCCAGCATGTCATAGGCCTTGCTAAGAAGAGCACGCCAGAACTTCACGGTTAGCTGCTCTGCGTTTCTTTCCACGGACTGGGCTACAGCATTAATATAGCCCAGGATGGTTTCCAGCAACCTACAACACAGGAGATGTGCTCAGCACACAGCAGCATTTCTCTCTCATGCTGAATGTTTCAAAAAATATATTAAAAAAAAAAAACAACACTGCATGGAACGATTTCAACAACACTATAGCAGGACAGAATACTGTGGGGAGAAACTGTGGAGCCAGGCCTCTGCGTGGCAGGGGACCCTCCCGCCAGCCCTGGGACTTGGCTAACTGTACTGTGGCTTTTAAAGAGCATTTCTTACTCTTATTTCCTGTCAGCTGGAAATTACTTTGCAATAAAAAGTTAAAAAAAAAAAGTAAACATACCTCTGCTCAAGGCCTTTTAAAATCTGAGGACCGCCACTTTCAACCACCTGAGTTTTAAAGAAGGCTCCGTTAGAACAGGACCCACATGGAGAGTGAGGTCAGCGGAGGCAGGTCACAGAGCCTCCCCACGACTCCTCCTCAGCCTCCTTCGTGTGCGTGCTTCTCCTGTACTCGCTTTCTGGCAACACAACTGGGTCTGGTTGAGGTCATCCTGGTACCCTAACTGGACTAGAGTAAGTCCCTCTCTCTGAATCTAGTTTAATCATATTCTATTTATAGCATTTGTAAGGACTAACAAAAATTTAGAAAAACACACCAGATGAGCAACAGTCACTAGCCCACTCCTTGATGCTGAGATCCGACTATGAAGCACCAGCTGGGCAGGTGACTCGACGGACGAAGCTGTGGACTCCCACTTGGGCGTCCTGCCCATCCTCCCATCGCCCCTTCCCCAGACAACCACCCTAGACTCTGCCAGTAAATGTCTCCCAAGAGCACACATGCAGCATGTTTTTGTGCTAAAGTTAGATTTTTGAAATCTGTGCACGGGACCAGTGTTGCTCTAGTTTTGAGAGTCCAACCTGTGGCCTGCTGGGTTTTCTGCCCTTGAAGATTTTTAACATTATAATGAAAAAATTTCAGTAGGAAGTTTTAGCACTTATCTGTGTTAGGCATTCATTTATATGTAGCCCGAGAGAGTGCCTCTTCCCCCAAGACAATAGGGGAACCACAGGAGCTGCAGGCTAGCCATGCTGCTCTGGCTTTCCCCTCGGCTGCACAGTATTCCCCTGCGCCGACGTATTTACTACCTTACTGCTAGACCTTCAGTTTACGCCCACTTTCGCCCCATCTACAAACTGAGTACTCTTTATCTGACATGTCTGGGAGCAGACATAACTTGGATCTGGGATTTCTTCAGATATTAAAGTATCTGCACATACATAATGAGCTGGCATGGTGATGGGATGCTGTCTAGGCACAGAATTCACCGGTGTTTTACATTCACCCTTCACACACAGCTTAGAGGCGATTTTATACAGTAATTTTAGTTGGCATGAGAGGCCAGGGGTGGAATTTTCACTTGGGGCTGGTCTTAGATTTGGAACATTTCTTGAGTTTGGATAGGGATACCCAACCTGTATTAATAATGCTGGAAAACATTTTTCTAAGTCTCTTGAGCAACTAGGCAAGTTTCTGAAGAGAAGGAAGGGAATTACTAACTTCTTCGTACCCCCCAGGATGCTGCCAAATGCCTTTTAAATGGCCAGCCCACCTCCCCTGCCCACCGCTGCACCTCCTGTCCCCATCGTTCCTGGGCACCAACCCTCTGACAGTGCTGCCAATCTGATGGCATCTCATTTAACCTGCACTTCCTGCTCACTAGGGAGGGTGAGTTATGCCAGTATTAAGGTGTTAACTGGCCACCTGTGACTCCTCTTCCTGAGGTCAGGCTCTGTGCCACATGTTTGAATGGGAGTGGATGCTTCCTACTTTATGCAGAGCAAGACCTTCTCTTGGTCTATTGCTTTCTTAACATTCAGTGGTGGCTCTCGGATGAATCAAACTGTAATGCAAGTCTTCTATGTCCTGTGGTCACAACATGGTTCTTAATTTTCCTCTAAAAATTCCAAGTGTTGCTTTTCCCAGTAATGGTTTTAATCTTCCTGAAATTATGTGTTGAATGTGATATGAGACACCAGAATCTCTCTTTCCTCACAGACAGAAACCAGATCTTGCCAGGCCAGGATGTGGCAAGTCTTCTCTAGTTCCTAGCCCCGCCACCAGCCACCTTTCTGACACACACCTGGTGCACTTCTGAGCTTGCTAACTGGTCACACGAACCCTTTTGATGACCTTAACTCCATGACCATCCTTGGGCCTGTACATTTTGCAATCAACCTGTGACAGCAATTTTTAAAATGTAACTGAATTTCTAGACTAAGCTGGGATCTTCAAATAGTGAGTCATATCGTACATGACCTGCATTTCTTCCCATTTATTCAAGTCTTCTTTCGTGTCCCTTTATATCTTGGAAATTCCTCCATAATATTCTTACACACATTTTGTAAGGGTTATTCTCAGCACCTCAAGTTACTATTTTTATGGTATACGCAGTGCTTTCTCCTACCCTGTTTTCACATGACTAGCGCTAGCACTGTACCATGGTGGGGGACACTGACTGGCTCGCAGGTGTGCACGGCACAGAGCACTGCTATGTGACTGTCTGCCAAGCTTGCTGAACTAATTACTAGTTTTCAGGGTTTTGATTGTCTTTTTTTCCTGATTGTCACACTTCATTTGTTTTTCTGAACAGAAATGCTGACAGAAGGCATCTTTGTTCTTGAATTTAGCAGGGGCATCATTACAATTTTGTCACTAAGTACACACAAACTATGGGCTTCAAGCTGGGTGTGGTAGTGTACACCTCTAATTCCAGTACTCAGGGAGGCTAAGGCAGGAGGATGGCAAGGTCAAGCCCCACCTGGGCAACTTAGACAAAATAACCTGGGGATCTAGATCAATGAGAAGGCCTTGGTTTTTGAGAAACACACACACACGCACCTAATGGATATTCCCATCAAGCCACAGTAATGTCCATTTATTCCCCACTGCTCAGGGGACTGGTTTCCTTAAAACATAAGTGAAATTGTACCTCCTGCATTATTTCTATGTAAAAATCACGATGACCGTGTGGTTTCCCTTCTTGATCTGTTAACACAGTACTTTAAAATTCGCTTACGACCACAGATGACTCACCCACAACCTCTGCACCGTCACCAGGTGTGATCCACAAGCAGTGCTGTGGTGAGCACCTATGTAGAGGTTCTGGGTGTCCACATGCACGGCCACTGGGACAACCCGTTTGGGTCGCACTGTTTCTGGACTGATCTCTAAGGGTGTGCCTCACATTTTGCCAAGACATTTGTAGAGCTAGTATCATAAAGGAACTCAGTTCCTTTAGCAAAGGCGAGATCATTTTCCCATAAGCACGTGTAAAGAACACATCACCTTTTTGAGAAAGTGATTGGAGGCCAGGAGCTGGGCCATGAAGGACACGGACAAGAACTTGAAGTGGCGCAGCTGCTTGGCGGTGTGCGTGTCAACGCTGAAGACCTGCAGGACTTCGGCCCAGGGCGCGCTCTTGTTCCCCACTGCCTTGGATGCAGACTCTGCAAGACACAGCATGAAGTGGACCTCGCTCACCTGTGACTGACTGCGCTTAGGGAGTTAAGGAGAACGCGGGGAAGGGGTGCAATTTCAAACATGTCCAACTGTGACATCTCGCATTTCATCTTCTAAAGCACTGAGCAATTCCCAAGAAAGTGTCAATCAAGAAACAAGCCACAGGCTGGGGGATATAGAGCTCAGTGATCAGGGCATTTGGCTAGGAAGGGCAAGGCCCTGGGTGAGAACCCCAACAGCACGTAAGAGCTGGGTGTGGTGTCGCACAACAATAATCCCAGTACTTGGAGGCCGAGGCAAGAGTGCCACAAATTCTGGGGCAGCCTAGAACACACAGTGAGTTTAGGATCAGCCTGGACTACAGAGCAAGCCTGTCTCAGGAAAAAAAAAAAGAAAGAAAGAAAGAAAGAAAAGAAAGAAAAAGAAACAAACAGTGACAAAACCAGAATCTGGAGCAAGGATGCTTCTAGCCTTCATGCTCAGTTCTAAAACTCTGAAGATACGTGTCCTAGTGCTGCTTAGTTTTAGGCACAGCATCCCTCATCCAGACGTACCTGCTATAAACAAGGCTGAGGAAACAGCGGTCAGGGTTCCAGAGTGGGCCACCTAGAGACCACTACTCGGCGGGACTGAGTTTGCCCACCACAGCCCCGACAAACCCTAGCCAAATGCATAAGGGTGTGACTAGGTCAACAGCACAGAGAGGGATTCTGGGGAGTCATCTGTCCAATGTACCCAGTTACTCTGCTGCAAAGACACAGAACTAAGAATATTCAGTGCACCTGCTTTTTTTCTTTCTTTCTATACCTCAAGCTCTTTATCTTTTTTTTTCTTAGACTTCACACACAGTCTTGCTAAACTGCCCAAGCTGAGGGGAAGCTTGCCATCTCCTGCCCTGGCCTTCTGAGCACCAGGCCCACAGCCTGCTCCACCCACCTACTGTAGCCCCTCCTAGGCCAGTCTCACTGGTGCTATGACTAGTGGAATTTTCTTCAAGACTCTGCTATGTGGCAAAATTTCAGTATTAACTTAAGTTGCACTGTTGTAATACCTATTATTGTTCCGTTCTTAAAAACGTTTTCACAGCTACATTAATGGGAAGCTGAGGTGGCCAGTAAGGTATGGCTATGGCGATCTGCTGCCATCTGAATTTAATTCACCCTGGACACTGGTGCAGGAAAAGGCCTGGGGCCACCGTCCGACTGTGGGAACTTTCACCCCTCTATCCTTCGTTTCTAAGTAAAGACCTGTCTTAAAAAAAAAAAAAGACAGAGGCCTGTGACTAATCCCCCAGCACTCTGGGAAGCTGAAGCAGAAGGATCACAGGTTCAAACCCAGCCTGGGCAGCTCAGCAAATGGCGAGACCCTTTATCACAATCAAAACTAAAAAACGGACTGAGGACATAGCTCAAAATGAAGGCCCTGGCCAGAAAATACACACACATGACACAGAGGTTTAAGAGCAGCACACAGCACACATGCATGCACGCACACCCATGGGTGCACACAGCACAAAGGTTTGAGAGCAGCATGTGAGGAGGGGCAGCGGCACTGCTAATACTGTTCCCCAGAGGAGTCAAAAAGGTATGCAATTCACTCCTCTCCCAAGCACACCACACGGGAGCCATGCTGCCCACGCTTTACTCACCATCCTTTTCTTCCGGCAGCTTCTGCAAGTATTGGAGGACACTAATCAGGCTCTGCACCTGGTGCTGGACACTGAACTCACAGCAGACTGAAATCCAGAACTCGGTATCGGCCTCTAAGAGAGCATCCTGCACGGAGACCCAGGACAAGGTCACTGACCGACCAGACAGAGGTGGACCTGCTCAACGCCCCCCCAACCCCCCACCCCAGCCTACGGTCATTATGTGTTTGTCCTTATGGATGTCACCAGACCACTCCGCTGGCAGCTCAGGGGGAGGATGGTGCGGCACACCCAGGGAAGGTAAGGAACATCACGTCTGCCTCTGGGGAGAAGGTCTAGCTCGATGCCTAGACCCCATGTCTAAGTCACCTAAACTCTCTGCCCTATCTGCCAGACCTGGCTCTTCAAAGTAAGGGCCAGATATGTGCCACCAAGGTGGGTGCTCCAATCTTCGTGAAAACAGGACTGTGGAGCTATTTGTAACAGGTGACAGCTCCAGCCTGGGGGGCTTACAAGAATGCCTGGCCTGGCACTGGACCAGTTTCTCAGAAAAGGCAAACTGCCCTCAGGAGCACTTAACTGCTACTGAGGACACCCATGTGCTGCAGGCTCTGAAAGCATATTTGATGTTTTTAATGGTACCGGGCACTGAACCCAGGACTTCACAATGAGCTACTGCCCCAGCCGTTTTTTCATTTTTTACTTTGAGGCACAGTCTCACTAACTCACTAAGTTGCCCAGGTTGAACTGAATTCCTCTCCCATGCAACAGGGACACAAGTGAAATCCCTGGGGACCCCCTCCCACCCCCCCACCCCAGTCCAACACACACACACAAAGGACCTCAGGTGTGAGATGGGAAAGGATCAAATGTGTTTTCATCAAAGCAGTACAGCAATTCTGGAGAATGTCATCACCTTAGAGCTTAAATTTTTGATTCTCCTGCCTTAGCCTCCTGAGCAGATGGGATTACGGGCATGTACCACCACGTTCGGGTTCTAAAAGCTACCTACCTACCTATCTACCTACTTGAGACAGGCTCTCGCTCTTTAGACTAGGCCAGTCCTGAGCTTACCACAAAGCCCAGGCTGGCCCAGAACGCATGGCAATCTTTCTGCCTCAGCTTCCTAGGTGCTTGGATTACAGGCGTGTGCCACCACACCCAGTTATGCTATTAAGTGGTGCTGGGGATTGAACCTGGGGCCTCATACTTGCAAGTATGTACTCTAATCACTGAGTCACACCCCCTGTACACAAAGCAATTTTTAAAAAGACAGTTGTAAAAGGTTCTGGGCAGGCACTCTCAGGCAATGCTCAGGGAGTGTGCCTGGCATGTTTAAAGTGGCCAGGGTCACACTGTCCCTGGTTTCCTTCTTGCCCTGCCACCTGCTGTACCTTTTCTCCATAGGCAGCGGCCAGCACCGTCTTAGTGACATACTGTTCAAAGAGCAGCATGAGGAGAACCCAGAGAAACTTCTCTGCACCCAGTGTGTCCACCAGCTGTGCCAGGATGGGCAGGCGCCGGTGCTCTGGCACGTGTGGCAGTGCGTCCACGAACACGCTGATGACTTTCACCACCATCTCTTCCACACTCCTCGTCACCTCCTTGGAATCTCCCTTGTCAGACTGCAGGACAGCAAACAGGAACCTGAGTGGTACAGATAACCCTTCCCAAAACAAGCCTGCCAGGGGCAATATGTGCCCTTCAGATGTGTCCCCAACAGTTACCAAAACATTTCAGTAGTCAGAGATCTATCCATAACACCGAAATAGTAACCATCGTATCCGGGCCCCGGGCAGCACGAGGGGAATGTGCAGGGGCAGGTGTAAGGACATTTATGATCTGTACAAAACACTCCGGAAAAATAACAGTGGGAGCCAGCAAACAGCAGATGCCAAATATGTGGCAAAGCAAGAGCCCTGCCTGGGCCTCCTGGGAAAGACACACACACACACGCACGCCAACACACGCACGTCTAGCGTGTAATCTAAATGAACAGAGCATGAAGTTCTAACCACCTTATTGCTACAATCACCAAAGTGCTGCTGGATGAACAAGGGTCCACTGAAGAATAAAGGTCGTTGAGTCACCCACTACCCTCTGCCTCAACCTGTCCCCACTCCCTGCTTCCCAGCACGCCCACCTATGTGAGGTTTATTATACACACTGAGCAGGCCCCCACCTGGCTACTGATGCCTCTGCCTGTCACCGCATAAATCTGGACCTCCTCTGGTGCAAGTGGAGACCCTGCCTCTCTGGGAACTCTCTGGATAGCCTGCCCCATGCACACGTCTCCCTAGTGTGACTCTAGCACTTAGTGACACCCTGGCATGTACAGTGACGAGCTCTGGCCTAGGTCAGCAACTAGACAGTGGCTGTTCACAGAAAAATCAACCTAACCCTGCAGTTAAAGAAGGTATAAAAATGCCCCTCGCTACAAAGGCCAGGAGCACGAGGACAGACATGGACACGCAGGGCGAGCAGAAAGCTCCAGTGGGTGCCGCGTCCTCTCATCTTCAAGGCCATTCTTTGTTTCCTGCTGTTCATTCCACACCAGCAGGGACATCTCCTCTTTGGAGCCCTGGTTCTTGGTGTGTAGCTGGTACACATATGTCAAACTGTGTGCTAACAACTTTGCTGGGGGGCCTAACAGCCTCCCCAGCCACACCAGCATCTGTGTGAGTCCACAGACTGCATATTATGAAAGGTGGGTATAAATTCACTCCTTCAGCACAAGGTTCAGACTGCCTATCACACTCCACCGCCCAGCAGAGCCAAGCGGAACCCATGGGCCCACGTCCCGGGGAGGCGCCACTGCCTTGGCTGCTTCCCGCCCTCCTCACGCTAACATCAGATGGCGCAAGCACTCAGGCGCTGCAGGTCTTGTAAAAATTACAAGACGCTGTAACGATGACATGGTATCAGCCAGCTCACCTGAATCAGCGCAGGAATGACCATTTTCACCGTCTTGCTGATCACCTGGAAGCTGTACGCATCATCAAGGCGCATGACGTTGGCACCCATGAATGTGAAAATAGACATGATATTGTGTAGAACTTTATCCTGCAAAAAAGACACAACACCCAGCATTCTTATCTCACTCATACCAAACAATGAGAATTCATTCCCACTTACCCATAAAGACAGAGCGATAAGATAAAGAGAAATAACCTGCTTTGAAATTGGGCAAGGCTGGGGCTGGCACTCAGGGGTAGTGCATATGTCAGTCCCGGACCCTCACTAGTCATTAAAATAAGAGAGGAAAAGATCTGAAAAAACATTTCCAACTCATGAGTAGGGATTTCACAATGAAAATGACAAGAGCCCACTTGACACCGGAGAGGACAGCTAGACTGAAAGACTGCCAAATCTGGGAAGGCTGGGGGCAATCGGAATCCTCACACACTGTGGGGGGTCACATGCGGCAGTCACTTTGGAAACTGTTCTTTTCGGCGGTTACGTCTTTTGGTAGGTGAAGGCCCCTGAAAACTCATGGGAGCCAGGGGTGGTGATGCCAGTCTGAAACCCATCATTCCAGGATGCTGAGGCAGGAGGATTCCAAGTTCAGGTTGAGCCTGGGGAACTTAGTGAGAACTGGCTCAAAATTTATAAAGGGCTGGGGATGTAGCTTAGCATGAAGGTCCTGGGTTCAATCCCCAGTAATTAAAAGAAAAGAAAAAAATCAGAAAGAAACAGAAAAAAGAAAAAAGGCTATGGTAATTTCCAGGTTGTCCATGACCTAAATCTCTAACATGAAGACAATTTCAATTTCTTCCAAGAGATTTAAATGACATATCTTATGTAAGGGCATGACTTCTTCAAATGAGGTAGATTATGTTCAAGCTACATATACTATTTTCTTGAAGGCAGTCTTCTTTGAAGATCAGTGAGTATTAACGTCTTCTAAATATATACTCATGCTCACTATCTTACTGAACTGTCTTTCTTTCTCCCTTCCTTCATTTTTCTCCTTTTTGTGAGACAGGGTCTCTCTCCGTAGTCTAGGCTGGTCCTGAACCATGTGGCCCAGGCTGGTCTTAAACTCAGAGGTCCTCCTTGCCTTAGCCTCCAGATTGTTGGGGTTACAGGTGTGCACCATCATGCCCAGCTAATCTTTATATGATGCTGGGGAATTGAACCCAGGGCCGTGTGCATGCCAACCAAGTGCTGTAACTACTAAGCTATACCCCCAGCCTACCTTACTCGAAAGTTACAGTGTGCCAGACAATGTGCTGAGAGCTAACCACAAAATAAAATCCGGAAGCCTCACCACAATCCTGCGAGAAAGGTTACTGTACTTTCATATCACAAGCAAGTTAGCCAGACACCTAATGTCTCAGGTATACAGAGGCAGGACACAGGACAGAGGACCAGGGGTATGGGAGAGCCGAAAGCCTCGTGAATTTTTAAATTCCTAATATACATATATATATTTTTTGCAGTGCTGTGATCGTTCTAGGGCTTTGCACATGCTATACAAGCCTTCTACCTGAGCTACAATCCCAGCCCCAGCCTAACAGATTTAAATCTGTATGAAATGACAATGATGCATTTTTCATGGAAGGAAAAAAAAAAAAAGATCTGCAGTAGCTGCCAATTCGGACACCATCAGGACTCACCGGAAATATCCCAGCCACGGTGCCCAAAAGTAAAAGGGCATGGTGGTGGGTTTGGGGCATCTCCGAGAGGCGGATACACTGGACGATCAACTCCACGTTGAACTTCTCCTCGTCCACAACCTCTGTAGCAGTGAGAAGGTACAAACTCTAAGTGGCAGTTACTGTCACAGCTGGGCAGGTGCGTTCCCGGCCCTCCCTTTCCCTGTAGCACATACCCTTAGGAATCCTGCCGCCATCGGGGGACAGTTTTTGGCAGATGTTGAGCAGACAACTGAGAATTAACTGCTTGGTGTATTCCAGGTTCCCCTGGTCTGGAGGCAAAGGCTCTAAACACCTGCAGGACATGCAGAGGAGAGATGACGGGGGAGCAAAGCTGAACAGTGGTCACCTGAGTGACTACAGAGCAAAACTTGTATTATTTAAGACACCACTGAAATGTTATCTTTAAACAAAGTTTGGAAACTTTTTTCTCACAGATCCTTATGGCAAATGATTTCTTTGTAATTCCCACTATCCTACCAGGAATGCAAGAGGACAACCTTAAGAAGCACTTAGCTCTTCACCCAAGAGCCCACTCCGTAGCTCAGAGGCACACTCTGTAGTTCTCAAACAATTTCACTTATAAGACACAACAGGGTCACAGTATATGTTTAAACACATGAACAACAGATAGTCCAGGTCCACCAGGACAGCTGGGCAGGCAGGCGGGCGACATGGTGGCCACCGACTACAGGCTGGTAGTGGGAAAGTGGAACTATTGTCTTCCGGAACAGATCCTGACTGGCCAGATCACAGAGACTATCTAGAGAAGAACAGGGCATGCGGAAAAGAAAACCTAAAATAACAAACAGAGCCCTCCACTGCAGAACAAAGCCACGTGGCATTACCGTGACAGCAAGTTAAAGAAAGTTGCTATCAGGATCTGAGGGCTCTTGAGCTTCTTCTTGTGCTGCAGCAACTCCAGGATGAGGGTTACTCTCTGCCAGTGAGGACCGCCCACTTCCGGAGCACACTCCAGATCTTGAGGCTTTCTGGGAAACAGAGAAGGCAACAACTGGGAGACGGAACACTCTCCCTGCAACACAATCATGACTGTCTCTGACGACGCAAGTTGATGACGCTGCCCCGACAAAGCCGGCATGGGCTGGTGCGCTCAAGGAGCACTTACTTCTGCTGCATTTTCTGCCTTCTCTTTTGCTGAACTGTGCCCAAGGATTTAGCTTTATCTGGAGGCTCCAGTTCTATCCTGACTTGCTCAGCATTAATGGAAATCTGAAATGTGGAGAGAAAAATCCTGGGTGTTACAATTTGGCGGGACAAGATCAGAGCAAAAACAACGGTTAAAAGAAATATAACTGAAGAATTTATGCCCACTGTTCTGTGTTTATAATGCTCCAGGGTCAGGCCAATCCCCAAACGAAAGCAAACCTGGCAATTTCTTACGCATCCTCTAGGAAGTTTCCCATATACTGAGAACTGTATACAGATCCACGCTGCTCTGGTATCTTGGAAACCTACACACACTGGCACATACTTACTAAGTTATACGGTACATATCTGTTGTCACAAAATACAAAAATATCTGGCATATATTTGTGGTGACTAGGTTTTACAGAAGGTATCGTTTTGGTAATTGAATTGTTATGCTGAGATGTACAGGCTGACGTGGTGTGGGGGCCAGTTTTCACATGCCCTCTAGCTTGTAATCCACGAAGATTCAAGGGTGGAGAAATCTCAGTTAAGACATTCTTTCTGACAATGTTTAAATGTTCTAAGCTGCTCCGCTTTGGACGAACTCTTAATTCAACCAGCATTTACGTAGCACTATGTGGTCCCACAAAATGTGTCGTCATTTTTCTTTTAACTGAGCTCTCCTCTACCTGTCTCTAAAGCACTGCTCTGGTACTAAGTTACAGCCTGGCACTTGACCTCGGGGTGACACAGTTTCAAGTCAACAGGCCACTGTCTCAATCACATTCACCCTCAGAGTAGAAAGCTGGCCACCAGACACAGAACCACCCACGTGGCAAGCCAGATGCACCTAGGCAATACACACAGACGTCACACACGCGCACGCGCGCACACACACACACACACACACACACACACACACACCCCTCCCTCCCACCCACCCTAGTTATGTACCCCTAGAGATACTTTAGATACATGTTGGGATCCAAAAATCTCTTCCTTTAGAAATGTTTTGACATCTGAACTGTATGTTTGGAGTTGGAAAGTATTTCTGAGACAATCTTAAAAAATTTAGCAGACTTTGAGCATTTAGTAGACTGTGAACAAGGAATTACTGCTAATATTTTTCTGGCAAAATAATGCCATTATCAATACATAAGAAAATGCTCATTTTTAAAAAAAAAGATGCAATCTGAAGTAGATAGGAATAAAAAGCTAAATGATGGCCTGAGACTGACGTTAAAACACCACAGGGGAAAATAAAGGATGAAAAAGAAAAGATTTATTGGGTAAAATTTTGAGAACTGCTAAAGGTGGATACTAGAGCTTCACCATACCATTCTCTATTTTTATGAATTAAAAAAGAAAGAAGGCAGAATAAGCAGGCAACACCCTGATGCTGTTAAGTACAGGTTCAACACACGAAGCAGAAGAGCAGACACAAATGCGACAGTTTGCACCTTACCGCTTTGAAAACACTGCTAACGGTCTGGGCACAACGTGGGTTTTTACAGTCCACCAGTAAATCAAACAACACGCACAGCAGCTTCTGCTGAACCTTTTCATCAGAAATTGCTGCAAAAAATGGCTTTGTAATCTAAGAAAAAACAAAAAAACAGTGAAATCAACTGCATTCCGTGAACAACACTGAGCTCCAAACACGATTTCCGTTATGATTATCTCTCACGATGAAGAACTGTTCTGCGTGCTATTTTCCTCCTTTAAAATACAATTCTTTTGAATGACCTGTGTGTAACACTCAGTGTTGTTGAGCAGGGGAAAGAGATCACTTGCCTCTGTTTAAAACATTTCAAGCCCATCAGTAACTTACACTGTGCCCCTGAGCCACACACTCGAGGCTGAGAATCTGAAGGAGTCACTGACCTTCTCAAGGGCTGTGATCTGGACGCTTGGCAGGCCCGGGGCAAGTTCCTTGGTTGTGTGCACAGCTTTTATGAACAAGTCTAAACTCTTAGGGTTCTTGTGTAAAAGGGAGGCTGAATACTCGTTGTATTTTCCCAGAGCAAGATGCAGAACAAGGACCTCGTCTCTCAGGACAGCAGTGGGCTCCTTTTCGATCTTTCCTAGAAGCTGTTCCACCAGGGGCAGCAGCTGAGACAGCACCATCTAAACATTGGAAAACTCATCAGTGAGCAGCTACCAATTGCCATACGAAGATGTCTGCAGGTACCTGACGGAAGACTGGTAGCTGAGACAGGAGGAAAACCCGACACGGAGACTCTTACACGGAGCCGAGTGCGGCCACTCAGTCACGTGAAGGTGCGCAGGGTCCTTCTGGCAGTTCTCCTGCAACGCCCAAAGCCCCACAGGCTAAGCTCCCAAGAGCCTGACCTAAAGGCCAATGAGTATAGTCCTTGAGACTTTTGTTTTTTTGATACTAGAGGTACCAGGGCGTTCAGATTGAGGCCGTTTTTAAATTTCTGCTTTCAGGACAGCATCTTACCAAGTTACTAATTTGCCCAGTCTGGGCTCAAACTTGTGACCATTCTAATCTCAGCCTCCCAGAGATGGGACAGAAGGGATGAGATGTCTGTGCCCCCAAGCTCGGCTCCTCTATACTTTCTGAGAACTAAAAACACACAATAAATCTGAAGACAACTCTACACTAGCGTTTGCTAAGATGCTTCCATTTTCTACCTGGTATAATCAGTATTAATCCAAATCATGCATGTGCAGGCTTTCACACCTAACCCAAGAGCCATCACATGGGCCAAATGCAGCAGGCAACATGGTCTATGAGCTGTGTACTTGTTCATATGGCACCTGAGGCTGCTGTCCTGATACGGAGACACAGCTCAACTACGGAGCCAAACCAAGATTGATGGTCCATGGGCCCTAAAATACAGCCCTCCTCTCTGGACTCCCTCAAACGTAGACGACCGAGTCCCTTATATAAAATAACACAGTATTTGCACACATCCTGTGCACTTTCTCCTATATACCTTACATCACTCTTAATATTCAATAAAATATAAATAGTTTGCATACTATGTTTAGGGGAAAATGACAAAAAAACCAGCACACATTCACTACAGATACACTTTTTTCTTTTGTACTAAGAAATGAACGTTGGGGTGCTTCACCACCGACGTGCATCTCTAGCCTTTACGAAAACATATTTTATTTTGAGATAGTGTCTTGTTCAACTGCCCAGTCTGGCCTCAAATTTGTGATCCACCTGTATCTATTTCCTGAAGACCAGGGTTTCAGACATGTACTCCAATTTTTTTTAAACAGAGTTTCACGGTACCCTCTAACTTGTGATTCTCCTGCCTTAGCCTCCCAGAGGGCAGGGATTATAGGTGTGCACCAACACACCTGGATTCAGCTTTCTATTTTCAATCTGGGATTGGCTCAACCTGCAGATGTGAAGCTCACACAGAAAGAGGGCTGACTGGGGCCAATAACTGGCCATGGACACAATCTGTCAACTGCTAAGAGGGACAACTCAGAGCTGATGACCGTGAAGGGCATCACCAGATGCTCTTCATTCCCTCTGCCTGCCTGGATTCTGTAGTCCGCCCTCAGCGTGAGGCACGTCAGCAACGCTAGGCTGAAGGGACTTCCCACAGAGCGTGCTGCACACCACCACACACAGGGCTCCCTGACTTCTTCTCTTTGCATCACAGGTTGCTGGGAGCTCATGGTGAAAGCTATGGCTTTCTTTCCCCCAGAAAAATGCAGGACACACATTTAACAAATGAACAGAGAAGTTTGGAACTGTCACAGACTCATGTCTAGTAAGTTCCTTGTGACTGTCACAGACTCATGTCTAGTAAGTTCCTTGTGGGGAATTTTCACTTGAAAAAGACACAGGCCAATTTTTTTTTGCAGTAGTCCTTGCCCCCTTGAGATTTTAAAATCTATTAAAGTCAAGCTAAAAAAGAGACAAGAATACACACTGAAATTACACACACCTCACTGCTGACATCCCGAAGCACACTCATCAGGCCCTTCGCAATGTAAGACGGGCAACCGTACACACAATCAAGGAGGCTGCCCAGAGTTTCAGACAACCTCTGATGGGACTTCTGTTTCTTTTCCTTCTGTAGCTCCTTGAATAATGTAGCTAAATCCTAGGACACAAGAAAGAAAATTGGATGAAAAAGGTGAAGGAACCACATGGCTAAAAGTACTAATTATGGGACATTCTTTCCCAAATGCTGTGATACTCGTCAGAATTTTCATTTCTCCCTAGTGTGCTAACTGGAAAGCATGTAAATATCCCCCAGTCAGCACACTGTGAACAGCTACACGTGGGTTTTTTACTCCAGAGTGAAAAAGGAGAGCAGAAGTGCAATACAATATTGTGATACCTAAGCTGGGCACAGCTCAGTGGTTAAAGCATACGCTTAGCAGGTGCAAGAACCTGGGTTTGATTCCTCAGCACCACATAAAAATCAGTCAGGCAATGGTGGCAAACATCTATAATCCCGGCTCAAGGAATGCTGAGGTAGGAGGAATGCTATGTATTTGAAGCCAGCCTGAGTTCCACGGTGAGTTCAGGACCACCTTGGACAACAGAGAGAGACCCTGTCTCACTAAAATAAATAAAAATCTGAGAAAAAGATGCAATTACTGACATACCATCTTCAAATTCAATTGCAATTGATCAAAATCCCCACAAGGTCAAATGCCAAGAATGGAGAAAATCACTCACGCGGACAGACACTCAGGAACACACACAATCTCCGCCAGCGAGCTTACCTGAGTGACATAGGTGGCGTCTGAGGTGATCTCCTCCGCCTTGGGGACCAGGTGCTCTATCACGAGGTGGAGCGGTGATGCCACGCCGCTGAGGGTCTGGAGACACTGCACGGCTGCCCTGCGCACCTCCGTCATGGGGTTGCCCAGACTGACGAGCAGAGACACCACCACTGGAACCAAAAGAGAGAAAGCGGAGTTGTCTTCACAATGGACAAAGCCATGTGAGGCGCACCCAGGGCGGGCGTGACAAAGTCTCTCCCTGGGGAGTGCAAGTGTGTGCCTGTGGCACGTGTCCCAGCGGCAGGGCACCCGCCTAGGGGCCCTGGGTTCGACAATGAGCACAACAACAACAAAGAAAGAAAAGAAAAAAGTAAGGCACATGTTCTCTGAAGGACTCCTTCACAATTACACCTCTGAGGGCTGAGCGCACACTCTGAGCGGCATCAAGTACAATCAAATCTCACGTAGCTTGCAAGTGCTTCTCCTACAGGTGCACAGCCACTAAAATTATACCCCGCTGTTCAGTTGTAAAGCACTCCACTGCACTTTCCACATTTTTAAAACTAGAATATTACTGGTAAAACTTAGGTGGTTTTAGAACAGTGCTGTCACAAAGTCACAAACCTATCTGCAGAAGCATACAAAAGAGGTTGAGGGCGTAGACCAGAGTTTAGAGCAGTTGTCTAGCTAGCACAAGGCCCAGAGTTCAACTCCCCAGCACCACGTAAGTTGAGCACATAAGCTGGCATGGTGGCAGAATACCCATAAGCCAGCACTCATGAGGCTGAGGCAGGAGGAATGCCTTGAGTTCCAGGCCAGCCTGGGCTCCACAGAGTTCAGGAGCAGTTGGTACTAGAGTGAAACTCTGCCTCAAAAACACACACACAAAACAAAACAATAAAAAGTACACAAGAAATGATCCATTTGTGTCCAATCCTTTAAATATTTTGCCCCAAACTGATGTATTTTGGCTTTTTCTTTTGGTGCAGAAATGTTATGGTCAAATTTTTCTTCTAGTTTTTTTTTCCAGCTGATAAAAAGATCCTCCCCTCCTCTAATGCAGACAGTATATGCCTCTATATTTAGGGAGAGAGGATACACACCTATGCTTTCTCCTAGTACCAGAGCTAAGCTGTATGTTACATCCTTTGTTCTCATGGAATTTTTCCACAGGGAATGAGGTTGATATTCTGAGTGGTGAGCCAGATGTCCTATGTCACAATTCTTGAGGGTCCCCCAGACCTGGGACGTCAGCATCCTCCATTCATTCTGCACATACCTGACGTGTGTCTACTCCTGTCAGCTAGCACTTCTGGACCCAAACTAACGGGAGACAGGAATCTAACAAGAATGCTTTCCTAACCCCCAGCTATGCAGTGAAAATTGCTTTTGATTTTAGCAGTATTTTTATCATGTTACTTTTATTTTGATGTCAACTGGGAATAGCAACTGATTTTTGTCTAATACCTTTGCAGATCTTTGGACATGATTAGACAGGTTTTCTCCTCCAGCGCTGATGTGGTGCCCATGCTGACCACAAACTTGCAATCCTCCTGCCTCTCAGCCTTACATGTAGCCAAAATCACAGGTGCCAGCCACCACATCTAACACTGTATGATCTCTATACAACATCAAGAGGCAGTATTATTATATATCACGTCTGTCACTGTTTTAAAATGAAAGCCATCTGACACTACTGGGACGGCTGCACCTAGCAGCTCACCTGGACGTAGAGCACAGACCCTGTGGACACCGGCCATGACCAGAGGCCTTTGACTCTGGCCCTCTGTGACGCTACTGTCACTCTTAGAGCTCTCTGGTGTTTACAGTGACATACTGTGACAGTCCACGTGGCATACTTGCAAAACTACTTTCAAGGAAGGAAGAGATGACACGGCAGCAAGAGGAGGGAGAGGCCTGCCCTTCAGGGACTCCAGAGGGAGGGCGAGATCTGCGCCGCTGCTACTTAAGAGTAAAAGGACATCTATCGGGCAGGGCCGCTGCCCTAGATGACAAAAGACAGTATACCTGATACCCAAATAAAACACTAAGCAGAATCATATACACGAACCTTACACAGATGTTATCTACACAGCACACCCCCACAACCCTTTTCAGAAACCACAACTTTCAGAGTGCATAACTACTGTAATAAATTATGCTATCTCTGTATCTGAAGATAAAAGATAAAATTTGTATATCTAGTCATAAAATAAAAAGTAAAAATGTCTAAATTTATTGTATGGAAAGATGGTCATAACATAGTAATTAAGAAACTCAAGTTTAAAAAGTACAGAAAGTTGTCATCTAAAAATAACTAGAAAAACTTTAAAAGTAAATTCACCTACAGACTGAATAATTACATACAGTAAGTTGTGGAAGAAAAATATTATGATTTTATTCTGTAAATAAAACTTCAAGCATCTACTATTTCGTAACAAAATTTTATCTATAAACATAACTACGTACTCCATCAAGGAACTAATGAAAGGTAAAACAGTGAGCAACTGTTCTAAGAAAAATACGTGATCATTCACCTTGCTCTCACAGAATACTTCGGAAAACTGATTTCAGAACTGAAAAAAAAAAAAAAAATCAAGAGCCCCGGTAGGTCCCCCAGGAGCTCCTCTCTGTCCCGGATCCTGACACTGCTGCAGAGAGAAGCTCCCCATTCCACCTGCCTCATCCCCACTTCTGTCTTCAGCCATGTCGCCTGGTCTAAGCAAGCCAGGTCCACCCACCCGCCAGCAGCTCTGCCTGTCAACACACTCAACACTACTGGTCGCCAATTTCTTTTACAAAACTTGTAACTCCATTCGAAAATAAAACTTCTATTTTCATGTGTTTCCTTAGAGAGCAGTGACCCTAAAAATGACCTACGCCTGACAAGGGAGATACACCCAACAAGGAGCCAAAGGATGACAGTCAGATCATCATGATCTGGATTCCAACATCCGTAGATTCTGCAACTACCACTAGCAAGTTAAAGGCAATGTTTTGAACTGAATAAAGTCTTGCTCTGTAGTTCAGGCTGGTCCCAAACTCACTATGTAGTGCAAGCTGGCCTCGAACTCAGAGCAATCCTCTTAGTCTCCTGAGTGTTGAAATTACAGGCATGTGCCACCATATCTGGCTAATCTTTCTATGGTGCTGGAGAATCAAACCTAGGACCCTGTGCATGCAAGGCCACCGAGCAACACTCCCTGTCCACAGGAGTGTCTCAAGAATGAAGTTAGCCTGGTAGGGTGCACACCTGTAATCCCAACATCCTGAGAGGTTGAGGGAGGAGGAGGACAAGTTCAAGGTTAGCAATTCAGTGAGAACACGTCTCAAAATAAAAAGTGAAACAAATAAAAAATGAAACAGACAAAACCAGTAAGGATGTAGCTCAGTGCAAAGGCCCTGGGGTCAATTCCTGGTACCATTTTTAAAAAGTTGCAAAATTTCCAAGCTACATAAACTACACATAGAGCAAACACTACCAGCCTTGCTACTTTGGTACCTGGGGATTCCGTGGCAGCTAGCTGTTGTTTACACTGCACCTTCTGAGACAAGAGCAGGGCGTGGCTGACATACAGAACTTGAGTCTGCAGCGCTGGCTTCACACTGTAGTTAAGTGGATTGGAAAGGCTGCAACCATAGGTCCACAGAATGGAAAAGAACCTGAATAACTGAAAAACATCTTCTAGATGTACCTGGGAGAAAACAAAGGTTTACATTTACTCCAATACGTCGGTTCTGAATTCTTTTTTCATGAACGCACAATTTAGAAAACATGAATAACTGATGGCAACAGTGTGCCTGTCTGCTCACTTCTAGTTAGTCTAGGCTTGGTATCTGAATCAATCAGGAGGATGCTGACAAAGCGTGAGGGTCATAAACTCACGTGACCTTGCACTTGACAACACTTCACAGCAAGCTGAGGACACAGGGGAAAGCTACACATGGTAGGCCTAGGAAGCTCCCTGAAGACAGAAAAAGCAATGCCCTGAGGCCCAACACCAGGGACAGAGCGTGACGGACAAGGACTGGAACTGACCACCGCCACACAGGGTCATGTGTGCCCAGGATGAGCTTCCTAGCCATGACCACTTTTCCCAGGCACGCATGGTATTCGGAAACCAAACACACCGGGCTCTGTGATCTTTAAATATAACAGAGGGTCTTCATGCAAGCAGGGCCGTAGTAGCGTGGGTCTCCATCCCACCCACAACTGGACATCACAATTACAGTACCGGTGATGTGGCCTGCGCTTGTCAGCAGACACTCCTCACTGTCCAGAGGCCCACTCCCATCTGTGCTGTGAGGGGTCATACCCAAACAGCTCATGCTACACCCACCCCACAGCTCATCTGGAAGCACGTCTGAGGGGTGAGACACGTACCTTCATGAGAAGCTTCATCAGAACCCTGAAGTGAGCGGCCTCTGCGCCCCTAAGAAGCAGTGCAAAGAGCCCAGAGAGCAGGCATAGGTAGTGCCTGCTGTCCTCCTCCAGATGCTCAGGGTTCCACCACGTGTCACCTACAGGGACACAGAGAGGAGGACAGGTGATGTGCAACGTGCACGCACACACAGGAGGGAACTTCCCAATCAAGATCAAGGAGAATGGTGGGTCCCAGAATTCAGGTTTGCAAAGCACTGCACGTAGGTTCCCACCCTGCATCTTACCTTTAGGAAAAGATTTAGGAGCCTTCAGAGCATAGATAAAATTCTTCAGGGAAAACACAAGTAGAACCGAGTCCTCCACGGTAACCCTGTGTGCCCGGGGGACCTGCTCTGTGTAATGTGCCCACAGTTTCTGGGGTAAACCTCTGTCTAGCATCAGCTCTGGGTGCCACTCAGACGGGATCTCCTGAAATGTTGGAGAAAAAAAACACTAGTAGTTCACACCGCAGGGATTCTGAGCATGGGCTACAGGGCAGGAATGCAACGGAAGTAGATGGGATTCTATTCGTAAGAGCAAAATTCTGCCAATATGTGCACTCTGGTAAGGAGAGGACCAGTAACTTGCCAATAGACGTTAAGAGGGACCTATTACTATTCAAGAGGAAAATGAGAAAAATAGTAGCTTCGAGTGTATGTATGTTTTACCTTAAAACACTACATCTAAAGACAAACTATTTCTGAACACTCCATCAGATAAAGGGTAGGAGCCAACAGGAATGTCACTACACAGACTAGGAGCCGGACTTCCCAGAGCACCTAAAGGGCGCCTCCCACTCAGCTTTCTTGCTAATTGTGAGCTGGCACCGGGTAAGACCCCAAAGGAAAACAATCTAACCCAAGACGTGAGCCGATGCCTGTGGTGAGGGGTCTGGCAGCTACACAGCTGAAAGTTTCTTCACAGACCTCAGAAAGGATGTCAAAAATAAAGCTTAGAGCTGGACCTGGTGGGACAGGTCTACTATTAACTCCAGCCTTCTGGGAGGCTCAGGCAAGAGGATCACAAGCTTGGGCCCAACCTGGGCACTGCAAGAACACCTGTTTCAAAAATCAAAAACTTAAAAAACAAGCTGAGGATATAGCTCAGTGAATCCAGGCTGCATCCCTCAACACACAGACACACACACACACACACAGACACACAGACACAGACACACACACGCCCCCCCGGCAATATGAAACTACTTGTCACCTACTTACACGAAGGTTCATTGTTTTCAAAGTTTACATAATCTTAGGTAATGCTGATTATAACCAGACCTTCAAAAATCTTTTTGCACGTGTGGTACTACTGATGAAACCCACGGTCTTCTTTGCACTGAGTTGCATCCTCAGCCTCTCTTTATTTTTATTCTTTTAAATTTTGAGGCAGGGTCTCAGTTGCTAAGTTACCCAGGCTGGGCTCAAACTCATGATCCTCCCACCTCAGCCTACCAGAGGGCTGGACTGACAGGCCTGCACCACCAGGCCTGGCACTTATGGAAGCTTAGCATAAGTAAATATGAAAAAGACGAAATGCATTTAGTAAATCCGACACTGAGAAGCCCTTTGAAGTTTGGGAGGACAAATAACAAAACACTACTACACAGGCAGATACTAAAGAGATAACCTTGTCACCTCCGGATGTGATATTAGGTAGAAGCATAAACCACCAAAACACGTCCCCTCGTGATACGATCAAAGACAAAAGTAGGGTGAAAAAAGCCACATGCAGCATTAAAGTTTTCAAAATATTAAAGATTTTTAGAAAACAGAACAAAATAATGTTGGGCTCAAGCAACCACACACCAAGTGGAACCTTCACCCCTCGATAGTCAAGTGAGACTTACTAGTTATCTAACGATGACAACGAAAGGAATGTAAAACCTTGCAACTTCTACAATGTCATAATTCATTTGAATTTTCTGCAAAAGCATGAGAGCACCTAGCTCAGCACCTCATTGCTGCCCGCGCCCGCCAGCAGCAGGACGCAAAGGCCCAGCCCCGGGGTCAAGCTCCGTCGCAATGGTCACCATGCGCTCTGTCTGTGCGCCTTACCATGGCAGTGATGACACTCTCCAGCTTCTTTATTTTTTTCTGCAACAAGCTGAACACCCTTGTGGCAAAGGGAAAGTGAGTTTCTTTTGAAGAAGAACAACAAGAGATGAGCGCCGACATGACCAGGTGACCCGTCACTTTCTGCTTCAGAGTAAAGGCTTCCTTTTCACTGGCATTTATTAAATCTTCCACCTTAAAAAAAAAAAAAAAAAAAAAGCATGCCATTGCTGGCAGCTCTTGATTTTCCAAAGACGCATCTTCTGCCTTAAACTCTTCTACATTTTGTGTATATTTTATGTTAAAAGTGAAGTGGCAAATACAAAGCTTAAAGAGAAAGATGCTCTGGGCTGGAGGAACAGCACAGTGGTTAAAGCACTTACCTTGCCAGCTCAAGGCCCTGAGTTTGATTCCCCAGCACCAATAAAGCTGGGCATAGTGGCATATGCCTATAATCCTAGCACTCAGGAGGCTGAGGCAGGCAGACTGTCCTAAATCCAAGGCTAGCCTGGGCTACACCGGTGAGTGCAGGACTAGCCTGGGCTACAGAACAAGACAGAAAATATTAAGAGCTCCAAATGTTCTGTGGAATACACCAGACTAGCCTGTTCTTGTTTAAAGCAAGTATTAAAGAATGTAAAGAGACAGAGGCAGAGACAGAAAGAGAGAAAGTGAAAGAGAAAAAGGAAGAGGAAGAAGCTGGCAACAACAGGCTGGGGGGGGGGGGGGGGGGGGGGGGGGGGGGGGGGGGGGGCCGGTGAGGCACGCTGGACGGCGACCGGGACACCTACCAGCACTGGGCCTGCAGGCGGGCCTCTGGAACTGATGTTACCAGCCAATAGCTCCACCATCTTTTCACTGGCTGCACCAATCAGATTTTCCGACTTTGTGCTTTTAATCAAAGTTTCAAGAGCTGTAAAAAGAGTGTCCTTAGGTCACCAGCAGTCTTACAGAGAACTACATAAAGGAGGAATTGGGGCAACAATTTTATATTACTATCCAGACATATTTTTTCTTTTTCTCTAATTATGAGTTTGTCTATCAGTCAGCTTCGTTTTCATTATATCCTTTTCCCATCTTAGCAAATATTTTAAAACTTCATAAAAAACACAATGTCAAATAATAAATATGGCATTTTAGGATCTACCTATCTTTTTAAAGTGTCATCTGTTTACTTTCTCTAAAAAATAGCTTTTTTCCTTTCTTTTTTTTTTTTTTGAGACAATGTCTCACCCTGCAGTTCAGACTGGCCCTGAACTCACTACGGAGCCCAGGCAGGCCTTCAACTCACAGCACACCTCCTGAATCAGCCTACTGAGTGCTGAGATTACAGATGGGCCCCACCACACAAATAAAAAAAAAAATAACTGAATTTCTTACCTTCTTTCCAGCCTCTTAACAGAGGATGCAGACAGCAAATTCCTGATCTTGACAAATACACTGCTATTTCCATCTCAGCAGAGTCCCTATCATTGCTGGTGACGACCATGAAGGGAAGCAAATGCACAACCACCTGATTTGACAGCTGATCGCTTTCACTCAGAATCTCTTCTCTAACCAGCAAGTCTGCAGCCATCTGTAGGACCTTGGACCTAGGATGCAGAAGGACACCTGGGTGACATACACATTACAGCTTTCAACTTGGCAGAAATTCATCATTACACCATTCTTTCTAGCTTGGCTGACAAATCCTGGTCTCCTCACCAGAAATATTAATAAGAGACACCAAGATGTCATTTAAGATTCATACCAATAAAGAGTTTTCTGAGAAAAGAATTCTGTCCTATTTTTTTCCCTTAAAAAAAAGAATCATTAGGTTGGGGCTGGAGGAATGGCTCAGCGGTCAAAGCGCTTGCCTAGCAAGCACTACATCAAGCGCTAAGTACCCGAGTTTGATTCCCCAATACCACATAAGGCGGGTGTGGTGGCGCATGCCTGTAATCCCAGCACCTGGGAGGCTGAGGCAGGAGGACTGCCATGAGTCCAAGGGCAGCCTGGCCTTCACAGTGAGTTTAGGACCAGCCTGGGCCACACAGCAAGAACCTATCTCAAAAAACAACAACAATAAAAAATCATTAGGTTAAGGAATTGCTCATTTCACACCACAGAATATAACATACCGGGCAGCAGATATTTACTTATGCCCTTAAAAAAAATTAACCAAAGCACATCTCTATGCAATGGAATGTTTCTGATACCTGTGGGAAATTAACCGAGTGCATCCTCATGCAAAGAAATCTACACAACACCCACGTGAGACACAAAGCCACATACGTTGCACTCTCAGACCCACAAGCAGCTCTGTGACTTTCCCTTGTAAATACCTTTGGGGCCAAAAATGAAGTACCCAGAGCACATCAAATACTGCTGAAGGTATCGCGCGCCTCAGAATGCACATTATGTCTTCCCATACTACTTCCCAAAACTTAATACTGCATATTACATAGTTTCGCATTTTAGAAACAGTGTAACGAACACAAAGAAATCCAAAGAAATCAGTTTTGTAATGCAAGAGAACATTGCATTACATAAGGTCTATTCCACTACCACGACCAAAGGGTCACATAAGTAAAATATAAGTAGTTAAAAAAAAAAAGGGAAAAAGCAAAGTGGCTGTGAAGTTGACATAAGCACCTCATTGAGTCCAGAGCACGGCACAGAAGGGAGGAGAAAGAAGCACATACCACTCTCTTTTCTTTGAAAGTTCTGCTCTTCGGAAGAGATTCAGAAGATTTGAAACAGTCACTTCCGCACTGAAGTGTTGTTTGAAAATCTACAGGGGGGATTAAAAAGTCCATGAGTAAGTATTTACTTGCCTCAGATCCATACAGTATTGCTAAAATGAACTTTAAAACACAATCATAAAGAATTTCTCCTAAGAATGCCAAGGAAACTTTAAAGTTTATTTAAAGTTATCAGTGGAAAGTGGCATTCTTGACCTAATTTCCTGTATTCCCCAGTCATTTGCTATTGACTAAAAAAAATACATTAAAGCCCTTTTACTTTTGAAGAACTTCCTTATGTATCAAATTATGCAGCCTAATTACATCAGTTAACTAGACCTAGGTCCGTGCTCTCAAGTGAACATACTTGCAATGAAAACATAATCTCCATACATGTTTCTGCCTAGAACAGAACCAGAAGATGAGGGTAAGAGAACATCGATGAGTGAAACGTACAGCTTCACAAATTCACCCACCTCGAAAGCACTCAGGGCCGACAAAACAACATCTATGTTATCATCGCCCAGTCGGGTCAAAACAGCTTCTTTGATGAAAGACTCATCAATCCCCTCCTGCAGGAGAAAAATAGTAATTTAGCAGCTCCTTAAAGTAAAAAGGAGACGGTGGGATCAGGGAGGCAGATGCTCAGGAAGAAGAAAGCAGAGCAGGGACGGAGGGGTCCTGGCAATGACGGAAATGCTACACGGGCTCACACTGAAGCCAGCTGAATGTGACTATTACGTGCCACAAACCAGTACTAGTCTGGAAACACTGGCCCTGTCAAATGTTCTAGGACTAGGTCATCTCTAACAGGCCTTCTGAGATTAGTAATCATTTGATACAAATTTTCCCTGTTTTTCTGAGAATATAAAAAACGTATACTCCAAATACAATTTTTCTACAAATGAGCTGATTTTGTTAAAGCCAGAGCCCAGATATTGAAGGGTGGACACTAAAGGGGAAGGCCCAGGTTTTAGCCCTGGCTCTACATTCACTAGGGGTGTGACCTCAGGCAAGTCACTTGACCTTTCTGGGCCGCACTGTCCTCAGCTGCAAACAGAGCTGCTCATCATCACACCTACTCTCACGGCTGAAAGAGGCTTAAAACACGCCAGCGCTGAGCATGGTGTACTGCACACAATAAATACTGTTAAAAAGTTAGCCAGGCATGGTGGCACATGCCTGGAATCTCAGCATTTTGGGAGGCTGAGGCCAGAGGACTGCAAGTTTGAGCCCAGCATCAACAACTTAGCAACTTACTGAGGTCCTATCTCAAAATTAAAAAAAAACAAAAAAAAAAAAAAAAAAAAAAAAAAAAAAAAAAAAAAAAAAAAAAAAAAAAAAAAAAAAAAAAAAAAAAAAAAAAAAAAAAAAAAAAAAAAAAAAAAAGGCTGGGGATTCAGCTCAGTGCAAGGGCCCTGGATTTGATTCTCCATCTTAAAAATAAGAAATCACTACTATCATTTTTACAAGTATAAGGAAGCATACCACAAAGTCATTCAACCAAAAACAGATATCCCTTTAAAAATTACAAATGAAACAAAAATGAAAACTAGGTATATATCACTCATAGTAAATGAAAAATAAGACTGCTAGCTACCCTATCTGTGCAAGGAGAGACACAAAACCCCAAAATAACCTGTGTAATACTGATTACTCCATTAGGAGACAAATACTATCCCTAAAATTCAAAAGAGTAAAGTTTTGTCAAATGCCACCAGAATTTCCTTAAGAGCAATGAGCAGCTCCGTACCCCAGGGTGGAATTCTAGAATCAAACCATGCCCCATCTTTGATGAAGAAGACAAAACGAAACGTGACATGCAGAGGAAGACTTCAGTGCAGGACACCTCAAGAGCCCGGAAGGTCACTGTGCGGTGTCCCTGGGTGAGATACGAGCCAGCCCAGGGACCAGACAGGACAAGCAAGAGCCTCAGGAGAGCCCAGAAATCTCCTTCATTCTAAACACGAACTATCCAATCACAACATGGGCGAATGTTTAAGGGCTTAATCCTTGGACAAGCAGCAGGCTAACCCATCAGCAGTTTGTGAAAGAACTGCTTCCTGCCACATCACAGCAGATGAACGAGCAGCAGTTTGCCCATTTCAGGCCGTAGCCTCTCCTCGGAAAACATTCTCCCAGATCTGTTTGACACCACCTTAAATTACTTAATATTTACGTGTCGATTTTTAAAGTAAATATAACTCCTGAAAACACAGAAGATCCAAAATGGAAATATAAACAATATTTTTTAAAAAGGAGTAATACAAATATTGAAGAACGCTGTAATATTAACAAATTTCAGCTTCTTTCCATAGCTGCACATTGTGACTTGTTGGTGGGACCTTCCATCTCTTACTCTAGAGCTCGACTGCTCACGCAGGAAAGAAAAAGCCGCACCGGCGAGCCCGACACAGACCTTTGATGTTCCCATGATGCTCCTCAGATGATTAACGGCCAGAAGCCTCACGGGTGCAAGCGGGTGGTTCAGACTGAGCACCAAAGAGGCGTCGGAATCTGCTAAAAACTGCACATTCAACACAGTTAACAATGATTTCACTGAGGTCACGTATCATGTGACTGAGAATAAAACAGAGCAAATACCCCAAGGTGTCCCACATATTCAGTAATAACCATTTAAAACCACAGAAATCAAAATGTAAAGTAAAACTGTCTCCGTAATATAAGTTATAAGAGACAAAAAAGCATTGTTAGTGGCGTAATTTTGTATGCGTAGGTTGAAGGTAGTGAAGAAACTCCAGAGAGTAATTTTGTATTTATTTTGTGTGTATCTAATTCCAAGTGAAATGCACTTTAAATGATAAAACAGTAAGTTAGCACTTCATAGACGAACGAATGCAGCTCAGTTAAATTGCGTAACAATGTGACACTCAAATTAGTGACAACTTAGTTCACCCATGTAATCAAAATCAGAATGGTCATAAGCCTAAGATGTGGACACACAGCCCTGGGAAAGGAGAGGCTGTCCCCTCTCATGAATGTTAATGGTCACACAGAAAACTAACCAACGACACTTGTCCTGAAATAAGCACCTGCCCACAGCCATGCAAAATGAAGCCAGTGCAGTAATACTGGCCCGCAAACCCAGCAGTCTAGGAAACCGCAGCAGAGGGGTCTCCAGGTAAAGCCTGATGGCCTGGACAGATTCATGACTCAGGGAAACCCCATTTCAAAATATAAAATGTTGAAAAGGGTTGTGGATTTAACTTAGTGCAGAGATTCTGGATTCAATCCTCAAGCTACGAAAAAAAGTACTTCTCTTCATTTATTCACTTTTTACCACAGAGCTTTACTTCAGGCACCTGGGAAAACCATGCACAGTCCCATGTCTCTGCCATCCTTAAGAGAGTAGAAGGGAGCTGGGAGTTTCCACCTGCAGCTCTTCAAGGAACCAACAACCTCACACGTCATGTCATAATCCTCTGGAGAGAAACAACGCACCTGGTACTTTCCTCCACTTGTAGAGAGCGAAATAAATTGATGAAAAAGCTCTTGTTTTTTCAGACCTGAAATTTCTTTCAGGCGTTCCTCTAGAACCACATCTAATGTTTGGGGGTACCTGGGAAGAGATCAAGAGTTGATGATTTCTAATAAACCTGTGAACCACATACACCATACATGCATAAAAGACAGAGCATTTTAAAAATCACAGAGACTTACATCTCAACACATGATATAAATGCCAAATACTGATCAACTCTGCCACTGCGGCCACCACAAAATGAAGACAAAATCTTATTAAAAATAGTCACTCGCCACAGATCCCACACAGCCCCAACTTTCTATTCTATTCAAAATACACTTAATTCCTATACTTCCTGAAAAGAAAAACTAAAGAGGGTCTCTCTACATATTACAATGTGACTTGTGAATCCCATCTCTATAGAACAGGACACAGGTGTTAAAGACAAGCACAAATTCACAACTTACTTGCTTTCTAAAAGCCTGATGAGTGGGAGAAACTGTTCATTAAGCAGCGCTACTTTATCAGGGCTGATGTCCTCCTGTGAAGTGTAGGAAATATATTCTTCAAAAAGAAGGCTGCAGAGGAAAGCAGAGACACCAGCAGGTATGAGAGTTATTACTCATGGAGCTCCTATGATGCTCAAGGTACTTCATTATGAACATTATTTCTACCTGTCTCCCCTCTAACAAGGTGGAAATCATAATACTTATTTTACCAACACAGAAACTGGGGCACAAGACACCTTCCAACATGACTGAGGTTCAGGTAAACAGCAACAAAAGCCTAGCCCTCATGAGGTTTTAAATTCAGTTTTTTTTTTTTTTTTTTTGAGATGGTTTCACCTTGTAGTCCAGACTGGTCCTGGTCTCTCTCTATATAGCTCAGGCTGGACTTGAACTCACTGCTATCCTCCCGCCTCAGCCTAGCAAGTGCTAGGATGACAGACATGCACCACTATGCCCAGCTAATTTTTATGTGAGGCTGAGGAATGGAACGAGGGGCTTTGTGCATGGCAGGTACGTACTCTAACCACAGAGCTAGACCTCCACCCCTTAAAGCAAGATTTTAAATTGTAAACCTCACTGATCTCTAAACCTTCATGTGAATACTCTCATTTAACTCTCTAAACAACTTCTGAGTGAGGGACACAGTTGGCACACACCTGCAGGAAGGTCCCTGACCAACTTTACGCAATGGCAAAAACAGACCCAGCACCTGCTACTCCACTGCAAGAGGCAGAGCAAAATTCTTACCCTCACTGACTATGACACCCACTTCTACTCATCATATAAAAATGCCTATTAACTGGGGAAAGAATTAACAACAGCAAAAATCTTCACTCCACGTTTATTTTCAATATTCAAGTTCCCAACCACCAGGCACTGGGTGGGCATTAACTGTGAGGCATGACTTCCTCACGGTGACCCAATTGACAGCACCCCCAAATCACACTAGTTTAACTCAAATTTAGCTTGTCCATTCATTACCTTTTCATCGTCTTCAAAAGCATTAAAAACAAAAAACAATCACATTAGCTTTTTATGCTGTCATAATAACTGGATTAAATACATATAACTAATGAGATATAAAGACAAAGCAAGAATTAGCCAAACATGCTGGTGCACACCCGTAATTCCATCACTCGAAAAGTGAGGCAGGAATGCTGCTGTGAGAACCAAGTGAGAGCTTGTCTTAAAAAAAAAACAAGACAAAGAGATACTTGGGGAAAAAAAGCTACCAGAAACTGCCAGCCAATACTCAAACTGACAAATCAAACAGATGGACAAATCAAAGACATGTTTGAAACCCTAGCTTACCTAGCCAATAAATGGTCTAAGTTGTTGGTCAGCGGTATTTTTGTAAGTATGGCTTCTAAGTGTCCCTTGTAGATCTGACCATCCATCCCTTCAGTTTCTTCTCCTTAATGGGGAATAAATTAAAACTGAGTCAGGGAAAGAAATTTTTGTATGCTCAAACAAGTAAATTTGCTTATAGTAGAAAACGTAGGAATAAGCTAAACTTATGCAGATACCCAGCTTCTTACCTGTATTTGGGGTATATTGTACCTACTTAGTCATTTACATTTTTCAAAGCATTTTCTGTATATATTACCCGCATCTGGCTTGACCTATCAACAGTAAAGGTACAAAAATGGTCTAGTCTTTCCACAGGGGTGAAGCTAGGTCACAACCTAGATCTTCACAAACCATCTCGGAAAACAGGCCTCCATCTCAATGTTTCCTTGCTGTACCAAGGGGGTCATCTTCTATTTCAGAGGTAACATGAGCACAAACCTGACACAGCTTCCTAACTCCATGCAAAGCCAGGGGCCACGCCACTCACTGCCACTAGAATGGAAAGAACAGTTTTCCTGCTTGCTAGCCATTTTCCTGGAATGCATGTCTAAGCCAAGACCTGGCTATACAAACCTCAAATTCTAACACACTGACATCATTTGGGGGAAGTCCTTCTTGGTGTTCTCCAAGGAGCAAGAGGACCAAGTATTTTCGCTTCCTGTGTTTACTGAAGGGTGAAGAAAATTCAGCAAATAGTCACTTCCATAGCTACTTTCATATGATGGATTTTTATGCATGAGGTTTTATTGGTTCTGTATTTTTAATGACTCATGGGAGAAAAAATATATTGTGAATAAATTAATAAAGATCATTAAATATCTAAATGGGGAAGAAAAGATTTACTCAGTAATATACTTTTTAGAAATTTCAAACTTCTCAAGCAGAAATTTGAAAACAGACATTCAAAAACAACAGAATTCTGAGAAATCACTCAGTAACAGGATCTCGCCTACCTAATTCCTGCCCCAAGCACTCCTCACTTAGGAACAGCAGTCAAGTGGAGCTGAGTATGTAGCTCAGTAGCTGAACGCCTGCCTAGTGTGGGTGAGATGCTAGGTTCAATCACAAGAACCACAAGAAACAAGAAGAGACAGTTACACAGAAACAAATGGAGAACAGAAAACTTTTTTGAAAAAAGGTCTCACTCTGCAGCCCAGGCTGGTCCTGAACTTAAAACTCACTATGGAGCCCAGGCTGGCCTTGGATTTCTGGTAATCCTCCTGCCTCAGCAGTGAGAGTGCTGAGATCACAGGTATATGCTACCATGCCCAGCTTATGTGGTACTGGGGAATCGAACCTAGGGCCCTGTGTTGATAGGCAAGTGCTTTAACCTCTGTGACCTTCCTCCAGCCCCCAGAAATTTTTAACAGCTTCACAGACAGGATCCCTAACCCCCAGGCTGGCATACGAGTACCAGCTCAAGGCCTGGAAGGACCAGGTGGCCCGGACAGATGAGCAAAGCTCCGCCTCCTATCCGCGTGTTCTAACGGGTTCCAATGGCACCACTGATCTGACAGAGGGGGGAAGCTTCACTCCCCAGCTCCTTGGGAGAATGGTCTTCAACTACACCCATTCCTGGGTCAAGAGGCTGGGGATCACCGTATTAGGTGGCCCTATTTTAAAATCACCACATCTCAGTCAGCTTCTAGACACAAATGAAAAACCCTCACCTGAAATGTGATGAAGGAGAGACACAACCAGGTGGGGAAGCATGTAACGCAGAAGAGGACTGACGTCGTACATTTCCGAAATTCCCTGAAGGATGGCCATAAGGTTGGGAATACCACACAAGTGAGGAAACGGCCTTGGGAGAAGCAAGTACACATGATGCTGACAAGTTAGATGGGTGGCAACAAAATAAAAAAAGCATATCGCTTATCTTACAAATATCATTCCAAAACTATATCCAGCAGTTAACTAATATCGTTCATCAACTCAGTGACACCTACTTTTTCCCAAGGCTCTCCGGCTTCTGTCTTTGCAGGAGGACTATCAAGCAACTTAATCCATCCCGGACCAGAGAGGGGACTCTGGTCAGGGTTTTAATGATCTGTGAAGCCAGTGAATTAACGACAGTGTCTTCCATCGTCACTTTCACAGAAATCTGACAGATGATCATGTAGGTTGCAGCTCTGTAATCTGGCAAAGATGATTTCAATCCCTAAATATTTTGCAAAGCAGAAGGAAAACCATAAAGCATGGGAGTTATTTTCTTCTAATTAAAACGTCACTAAAATGACCATGACAAAGCAGTAATCTCAATGTAGGAGGAGACAGGTATGGTTATCCTGATTTAAACATTACCCCATACGCAATACAAAACCAATACACAAAAGTCAACAGTGTTCCTACATATGAAAAATGAACCCAGATAAAGAAATTTGGAAAACAACCCCTTTCACAATAGCTTCAAAGCAAGTTAAATTATTAGGAATCAAGTAAGCCAGGAGGTGAAGAACCTCTACAATGAAAACTGAAGAGAACTCCGAAGAAAGAAACGGAAGAAACAGGAAAATGGAAAGACCTCTCATGTTTAGATCAGAACTAATACTGTTAAAATAGCCATACTGCCAAAAACAATCTACAGATTAAGTGCACTCTCTAATAACAAAAGCAACATTCTTCTTAGAACTAGAAAAACGAAAATCCTAAGATTCATATGGAACCAAAAGAGACCCAGAAGAGCCAAAGCAATTTGGAGGAAAAATGGCAGAGGGAAGCATCAAGATACTGAATCTCAAGTTACATGACAAAGCTACAGTAGTAACAACAGCATGACACAAAAGGAGAAGAGTACAGCGACGGGATGAACAGTACCCATGGAAATAACCCCAGGCACCTCTGGTAGGGGGGGCGTGGGGGGGGTGTAGACTCTAACAAATGGTACTGGGACAACTGGATATCAGTGTGTAGAAGACTGGAACTAGACCTGTATCTCTCACTCTCTAGTAAAATCAAACCAAAAGAGATCAAAGACCTAAGTATAAATACAAACTGTGAAACTGCTGGAAGATAACAAAGGGGAAACATCTGAAGCCACAGACACAGGCAAGGATTTCTGAATAGAACTCCAACAGCACAGGAAATAGTAACAACATCAAGTCTCAAGAATGGCACTGTATCAAATTTAAAAATTTCTGTACATCAAAGGAAACAGAGTAAAGTGACCCACTACAGAAAGGGGAAGCTTTTGCCAGCTACTCTTCTGACAGAAAACTAATATCCAGCATAACGATTTCAAAAAAACTGGGGCTGGAAAAATGGCACAGTGGTTAAAGTGCTTGACTAGTAAGTGTTAAGGCCCTGAGTCTGATTTTCCAGCACCACATAAGCTGGATGTGGTGGTACATGCCTCTAATTTCAGCACCTGGGAGGCTGAGGCAGGAGGACTGCCACGAGTCCAAGGCTAGCTTGGGCTACACAGTGAGTTCAAGACCAGCCTCGGCTACAGAGCAAGACACTATCTAAACAAAAAGGAAGACTTTAGGGGTCGAGAGCAACAGCAGGGCACTTGCTCGGCATGCTCAAGGCACGCTCAATGCCCTCTGTTCAATCCCCAGTACCAAGACTGAAAAAAAAAGAGCCAGCCCACCAAAAAAATTCAAAAAATCTGACCCCCCAACATAAATGATTCAACCAAAACAGTAGCCAAATGAATCAAATGATAACTTCTCAAAAGACATACAAATGGCCAGTAAGTATATACACAGACACTGGCAAGACCCACCTTTTGGATGTACGGGAAGAGTTTAGCGATGATAGTGTCTGACACGTCCTCAGCAGCCACTAGAGCCGTCACAATGGTGGAAGCGTAAAACGCCAAGAGTACCCTCAACTGGGCTGCGCTGCCCGGGTACTCGGCGAAAGCCTGGAAGGAGGGGCGGAAGGCAAACAAGCTGAGAGGCCAGCAGAGGGACACATGAAGCCTCTACAGCTCTCCTGAACCACTGTGACATTCCATCACAGGCAACAGTGGCTAAGTACCCAACAGAGGAAGAATGAACTGCCAAGAAATCTCCCTGTTATTTTTAGGCAGCTTCTTTTTGGCAAAAAGTAATTTCCTTTTCCCAAAAAACACCTGCAGTGAGAAAAGACTGATTTTCAAACTATTCATGCTCCAAATAGCTGATTATTAAACAAAAGTAGTGCCTTCAAAGACCCCTGCTGCCAGAGAAGGCTCTTAAGTTCTCCTCCCTTGGGGCAGAACACCACTTTGTGGAGTCACATCTATGGACAATGGTTGCTCACCTTCACAGCTCTGGTCACCAGACCACAGATGAAATCCATGAATCCCAGGTCTTTGTAGCAGTGGGTGATCAAAGTCCCCCTGGCCAGGGGAGCGCCAGATTGCTGGAATGGACAGAGAACAAGCTACTCAGGACATGCATAAATCACCAGCCCAGGTACCTACCCTAGTATGCTCTAGTCCATGAACACAAAATCCAAACTCTTCCTACAACCACTGGTGGTAGCGATGAGATCAACACACACAATTGTGCAAATTCTAAAAATTAAAGAAGGAGGTCAGCAAGGCAGGCAGAGGAATTCAGTGAACAACATTTACTGTGTTTGGATACATATTTACCAAATCTGGGTTCTGCAGATTCTCAGTAATTCCACTAGCTAGATTTGGGTCTGAGCAATGCGATGAGGTTTTCTCACTGCTGTATGTATTGGAATGCCAATCACAGAAACAGGCCAGCATCTAGCATAAACCTAGCATAAATTGATACATCCAGCATAAACCAATGACCGGAGCATTGGAAGTGACCTCTCACAGGAGAGTAGAAGTCAGGAGACTTGGGAGCGGCACTGTCTGTGCAGATCAGGGGACGTGTGCTGGATGCTCTCAGCAAAGGGAACGCTGGGAAGAGGCTTCTGATATGCCCCTTTAACATGGCTTGGCCTCCTTAGCTCAAGGGCTTTGCATCCACATTCTTTTTTCATCCAAACTCAACACTCCTCACAGCCCTCTGGAAGGCTGAGACAAGAGGATCACAAGCTTGATCCCAGCCAGGGAAAATGAGCGACACAAAAAGACCGTATCAAATGAAAGGACTGGAGATGCAGCTCAGTGTGAAGGCCGTGGTTTCAATCCCCAGTGCCGCATAAAGGAAAAAAAAATCTCTTCTTTCCTCTTATTCATTCCAATCCCTGCCCTCACCACAGCCATCTGTGAAACTGACCCTACGAACAGTCCCATAGCTATTGGGCTTCTCTGGCCTCCCCCCGGTTGGCCCCCGCATTCAGATCCAATGACATGCCTGTGGATGCCCCACTTCCTTTCCTGTGCTATGCATTGCCAAGAGCTTCCGTTAACTCAGGGGCTTCATCCTAACAGTCCAAACGGGATCTCACCAGACCCCTCCTGCTGGACAGTTACCCCCTTAGTCATTCATATATTAATCCTCAAGTCTTCATCAGAGTTTTTAATAATTTCTTGAAGCTTTGCAGGTTATCATTTTAATTTCTGTAAGTACTATCAGCCTCTTGTGACTTCTAATTTTTTTAAAAACTCCTTCAGTCTCAGAATTCAAAATGTCACATAGGACGATGTGGTGGGAAGACAAGTTTTAGCACCCAATCAAATTCTAATCCCAATTCCATACACTTCATTTATGTGAACTCTGAGAAGTTAACTCAATTTGCAAAACCTATCCTCAACTGTAAAAATAGAGCTTTGTGAGAATCGAAGATGCCAGGTACTACATTAGTGCTAAATGATTAACATTATTAACAGTTTCAACTGGAAATTAAAAAATAAAAGTACTTGGGCTAGAGGTGTCGCTCAAGCAGTTAGGAGCATTTGCCTGGCAAGAACAGGGCCCTGGGTTTGATTCCCCAGCACCACACAGGCCGAGAGTGGTGGCACATGATACACCTATGGGGAAAATAGAGGAAAAAATGGATAATAAAGGTCAGCACTACTGGGCCTGGCTGAATTTAAAATAAATAAATAAAATGCAAAGATAAAAGTAATAGAGGTCACACCTGCACTGTCCCCAGAAGCACTAGGAATTTTATTTTTTCCTAATTCCCTACATCAAGAGTTATAATGACGGGCTGGGCACAGTGCAGTGGTTGAAGCATTTGCAAGCACAAGGCACTGGGTTTGATTCCCCAGCACCACAGAAACGCATGCCTGTAATCCCAGCACTCAGGAGGTTGAGGCAGGAGGACGGACGTGTGATTGAGGCCAGCCTGAGCTTTACAGCCAGACCCTGTCTCAAAAAGATTTATAATGATCATTACAGTCCTGTGGCATACCTTAACTGGCAACAACCAGAACCATTTGTGCTTCGGATTATTGATTTTTAGAAGCTGCACCACCCGCACGAACATTCTCGTCTCGTGGTAGGGCAGGACACAAGCAATGAGGCTGTCCTGATTGTAAAGATGGATGTGGAACCTGGGGAAAGACACACAGTCAAACTGGCACAGAACTTACAGGCATGTGTATCTTAACATGTTCAAACTGTGCATCAATGTGCTAAAAATACCTACACTAAACGCCACTAAGAACAGTCACTTTACAATTAGCCAGATACAGAGCACTGAAACAAGCCAGAGCTTTACTCCGCATTCAGACTAGTCTCAATAAGGGTGGGTCAGTTCTTACATAGTAACAGTTTTTAATATTCTATCAAAAATTATACCCTACTCACTCTTCCAATCTTAACAAAGCCCTGCAGTTTCCCTAACCACCACAATTCTAAAACACAAAACTTAAAAAAAAAAAAAACACTAATTCTTCGGATTAAAAAAACATCAAGTCACAACCATATATAATCTGCACATGAACGTCATAAAGCTTTGTCACTCTAACTTAGGAATACAGAGCAGATTAATACTGCCAAGTTTATTATTAATCCTTGCCAGTGCTCAAGACTTAGCTCTTAGGCCTCGTTTTCAGCTCACGCTTGCCCTAATGCTCCCAGATGAGTGATCTGTCTTTCACAAGGGTCAAGCGTCCTGGGCTTTTCCCTGCAGTTTCCTTATGGTATTGCCCCCACCCCCATCTGCAATAACTTTTACATAAGGCTGTGTGACATTTCCCAGTTTCCTCAAATACCCAGGCAGCATCTCTTTCCCAAGATCTTGCATGAAGCTTTAAGTTATTTATTTCAAAATCGTAACTACAGGCAATCTATTCATCTACATATCATACTTATTGTTTGATGGATAAACAAGTTACATGAATGAAGATCAAACGCGAATAGCAATCTACACTAATGATCTATCTGGGACAAGTCACAGGCTAGGTGACAATGGAAATTTTTATACTTCTGAGTATTTTTTTGTCTCATCAGTCTAATGTTCTGAGGGTGAGAAGAACCACATTAAGATTAGGTTTTTTTCAATGACTCACTTGCTTCCTTAAAAAAAAAAATCACTATATTCCCACATCCTCATTAGTGAAATAGAAATCTTTCTACAAACACACATACTAGAAGAATAAACAAACATATGTAACATGTGATAACCAGTAAGTGAGAAAATAAACTGAGTAAATCTACTGACAAAATTTTCAAAGTCAATGAACGATCACATCTTAGAAATAAATTCCCACTACCTTCTAGCCCTGCCACTTAACTAGTTTTGTGACACAGATAAGTGAAATATTCTGCTTTCTCAGTTCTAAAAGGAAATAAGGCAAGTACCTTCTCCCCTGCCATGGGGACTGAGATACTGCATAGAAAGGCCTCATGTCTGCAGAAATGTTCTATGCACACCAGCCAGCACTGCTCCCTTTAAGTTACAGGATTTTAAGGGCTGGAGGAATGGCTCAGCAGTTAAAGTGCTTGCCTAGCAAGCAGTAAATCAAGCACTAAGTACCAGAGTTTGATTCTCCAGCACCACATAAGCCGGGCATGGTGGCGTATGCCTGTAATCCCAACACTCAGGAGGCTGAGACAGGAGCATTGCCTTGAGTCCAAGGCCAGCGTGGGCTCCATAGCGAGTTCAGGACCAGACTGGGATACAGAGAGAGACCCTGTCTCAAAAAAAAAAAAAATGCAGAAAAATTTGCAGATTTTAGAGGAGATGCTTGCTCTGTGCTTTGGCCAGTAAGAAATTTAACACCCTTTGCCCCAAGTGTAACAGGCCAACCTATAATGGCAATAAGACACGAGCTCCTCAAAATAAGGTTGGACCATTACTCAGAACTGCCAGCAGTCTGTTCAAATGAGCATGGTTATGTCACATTCTGACCATATAAATTTCTTCATATATTTCATTTTTCAGCTTTAAACTGATGAGTGTTTTTTCACTATTTAATTTTTTAAAAAGATAAAGAGGGTTAGCCCACAGTTCTTGTTTGTTACTGTTAGCTACCTGTGAATCAACCACTCCAGGCACTTCTGCGCCGGCTTCAGGAGGAAGTAAGGGGACAAGTGAGTAAGGAATAATGAGATGTTTTCATCCAGCTGCTTGTTCACCGCTTTGGTCTGGACGCTGCGCTCCAAGGTTTTTGCTAGCTGGCTGAACAATGGGGCTTCAAATTGCTCAAAGGCAGGGTCGATTCCAAGCAGCTCCTCCAGGCCAGTGCATCCTAGGAAAAAGTGTTGTTTTAACAAGTCGCTGCAAGCTTTCTCATCCCATCGTCATTTAGTCTCACCTGATCCTAAAGTCTATGTATTCTTTCAGCAGATATAATACGTGATTCCTTGTTTTCAACACATGGGATAAATCCCATCTCATTAACCAGAACGGAAAGGGCTTCAGGGCAAGATCCACCCCTTCTTCTTTCTCCTTGGCCCCAGGCCACTGTCTGCCCGTTTTACTGCCAGGTGACTTCCCGACCCTCGTTTCTTCGTTCAGACACCACCACCCAAAAACATTTCCATCAACTACGGCATGCTTATTGCTCTCTCCCTTAACATAAATCACCAAGTTACTGCTAAAAAGGGAAGAAGAGCGAGAAAACAAGAAAACACAGCAATAGCCAGAAAGTAAACGATTCCAGAAGCTCCCCACAGTTACGGGCTAGCTCACCTATGGCAAAGGCGGTCTCCCTGTCGATAGTGGCCGCCTCCTTGGGGTCAAATAACAGAGAGGCAACTTCATCTCTGGAGAGCAGACTGGGATCACTCTGAGGGAGTGCAAGTCGCTGGAGCTGCTGCGCTAAGGACGTCATCTTCCACACCAGCGGATTTCTAAATACACAGGCAAAGAAACATAACCACAGTGAGAAGTCTGTACGAAAACACCTGTGGCTTCACTAGCAGTGGCCAATGCCCCACGGGAAAGCAACTCTACAGTCACCGCCCTCAAGGACACAGAAGTCGTCTCGCCGGAGAGCGAGGACCCCCGACTGACAAATGCCACCGACACAGCGGTAACACCTCAACCCGGTCTTCCACGCCGCGCCGTAGCTTTCTCCTCCCCGGCTCCGCAAAACCCGAGGACGCCTCGCCCTGTCTCAGCATACCACTCCGGTCCGCAGCCACACAAACCGGTTCTGTGCTCTTCCTCCCCGGGAGCTCGGAATTCGGGCGGGAATTGAAAGCCAACAACTTTTCACACCAGCTCCCACATGGTACCACGGAGTTCTGCTCTCGTCCGGAAACTCACAGCGACCCTCAGAGGAACATCCGGTTTCAGGCCCTACGGCAAGTGGAGAGGTACAAACTTGTGGGAAATGAGAAGCGCTAGCTCCGCCTCCCAGGTTTGAAGCCCCGCCCGCCAATGCGTTTTCATGTCAAGCCCCGCCCAGTAGACTGTGCGCTACGGCTGGGGATTTCGGCGGACAGCCGCGTGCAGCTGTGCGCACGCGCAGGGTCGCGTCTGGGTTCGTTCATTCTCCGGATGCGCGTCCTGTGAACTTTAATGGTCTGTAGCCGGCGCCGCTCGTTGAGCATTTACTTATCCACTGTGTACCAGAGCGGCAGCTAACGCTCTCGAGTCGTGACGTCACGATATACGGTTCCTATAACTCCTCGGCTGTGAGATCTCCACCGAATTGCGTCGCCTCCCACTTGGTTACTGCCCAACAGTGGGGAAAAGTTGGGAATTTCATGACGCAAGCCTCTGCTCCGGACGCCTCGCTTTCCTGGACAGCCTGGCGTATGTTTCATGAAAAACGACCCCTATCGAGATCAATCAGGGCACCCACTGCCGTGGAACAGGTGCATCCGAGTTTTAACAAGTGAGTGTGCAGGTGTGCCTCTCTCCCGGGTCCAAGCAAGACTTCACCACCCGACCCCTAAGTTAGTGTTTCCTTCTGCCCCCACCCTGACTCCCACCCCAGCGCCAGAAAGCCACGGCTCCTCTAGGGCGGTGCTCCTGCACCGACACGCAGCCTGGTTCCCGCGCAGGGGGGCGCGGTCTCTGCGCGTCGCCAACCGGCCTCTTGGACCCTGCACCGCGGGGAAGGGCGAGGCCGGGTGAGTGGCCTGGCGTTCTGGAGCCCTCTTTCCAGAAAGGGGCTCCCCGGAGTCGGGGTGTCAGGCTGCCTGCAATGCTGACCCTAATTGGTCCTGGAAACACAGCTACAAAATCCTTCCTGCAGATTCTCCCCCTTTTCCCAAGCGTTTGTTGTTAGTTTGCTCCTACGATATTTAAAACGATCAAAAATGTCTTCATTTATTTCTGCAGATAATAATCTACTTTTCCACATGGTGCTCATCGCCTTCCAGAAGACAGCTACGCAGCCGTGGCTGGTCTATTTCATCTTCAGAGAAGGAAGCAAATGTTTTCCTGCAATACAGAATCAGTTAACTTTGGGTATTCAATGAGCAATGAAAACCGTGTTTATTTTATCTCCAAGACATATTTTTTCACTTTTTTTGGTTAAAAAAACCTTTCTCTATAATTTTTGAAGCATTATGAAAGTGAACCTCAAACGTGCTACAGATACTTATCCCAGCCTTCTGTATATTAGCCCTGATGGCTTACAGGGCCATGTGAATTTTTCTTTGCAAGTAGTTTAAAAGGGGGGGAAGGAAAATAAATTAAATTTTGTATCTTATATGTATCAAAATTTTGGTTTGAAAATATATAGTGATTATGAGTTGTATATTTTTCTACACATTAAAAGCAATTTTTGGATTTGTTCCCAAATTTTTCTTTTTTTCCTCGAATTTTGTGATTTCGCGCCTGCCTTGCAAACAGGCAAATATTTTCCTCAGTTGTTTTGAAACTAAAATACTGGTGACAGATCCCATGTAGCTCTATAATCCTTCCCATCTAGTAACGCTTGTCATGGCCTATTTTACATTCATTAAATCCATAACGTTTCTCCAAGCAAGAAAAAAACATTGTTTTCACCGATGATACCCTGAGCACTGACCCCACTCCAACCACAGTGGGACTTCCTATACCAAGCGGGTACTTGCTGTATAGCACTATTACTCTGGAACTGACCTGATTCTTTCCCCTGTCTGCTTCTTGCTCCTCTCAGTGGAAAACTAGTCTCAGCAGGTTGGCGTGATGTCTACCCCAAGATTTGTAGCCTGGGCTGCAGTGACACCCTGTGTCAATGAATAAATGAATGAATGAATGAATGAATGTAATGATATTCACAGTGAATAAAATTAGAATGCTTTCATAAAAATATAAATAAGAATCAAAACATTGAATTTATTTTTCCTTTTTTCAAGAGTTATCTTTCCGGGTTGGAGGAATAGCAAAGGGGTGAGAGCACTTGCCTCACAAGCTTCAAGGCTGTGAGTTTGATTCTCCAGCACCACTTAAACCGGGTATGATGGTGCATGCCCGTAATCTCAGCACTCAGAAGTCTGAGGCAGGAGGATTGTCATAAGTTTGAAGCCATACCGGACTACATAATGAGTTCAGGACCAGCCTGGATTGCAGAGCAAGATTCTGTGGCAGAAAAAAAGTTATCTTTCTTCTACGAAGGGAAATATAGGATAAAATTTGTGAAAATTTTTATTAGTGCGTATCAGTTATACAAGTAAATGGTTCCATTGTGACATTCTCACACATGCGTATGTTTCAATCAGCCCCATCCTCGGTGCCCTGCCTGCCCTCTTCCCATGGTCCTCTTCTCCAGTAGCCTCTTCTACTTTCATTTAGGGAGAAAATATAGGCTATAGTTTTCGGAATCATTTCTATAGTTCGCTGTTAGTGACAAAATTTTCTTTTTTGTGGTCTTGTTATTAATGATCACTTTATTTTTTATTTTTGGCTATTTGGAACTGTGCTAATAGAAAGCTAGAAATTGGGAAAACTGACAGGAATGATTTGTGGCACCAGGAGTAAGTGCCTGTTTTATCCTTGGGTACCAGCAGGGGACACCAAAGTACTTTCCTGACCCCGGAGAGCGATCTGTGGCTTCCCTAAACGCCTTAAGGGAAAGCGGCAATTTAAATTCGAAAATGACGCACCATCTCAAAAAAGGCATTCCTTAACCCTTCTGCTACGTTGCAATTTGTAAAATAAAAACATTTTTTCAAACGTCATTTAGGGAAGTACAGACTTCACGCTTCCATATTCTGGCTAATGAGAAATATCCAGTCCTGTGTTTCACAAGTACATCAAATTGTACGTGTTGGGGGCTGGTCTTCCCCTCCCACCCCACCCCCAATTCTAAGCTACTTTCTAATGAATATTTGCCTCTTCTGTAGAGGCCCCGTGGGATGTCCCCCCTACTTGGGTATTGCCGATATCTATGGACTCCGTGAGTGTTAAGAGGTGGTGTCCAGTCGGAAGAGGAGCCTTAAGTGTGACCAGAAGGGATCCCTGGGACATGACCTGGACGGCTATCCCCTAGCTCCGCCCTTCCTCCCTCACTCTGCCCCATCGGCCTTGGGATGAACAGCTTCTCTCCGGCTGGGCCTCTCTGCCCTGTGTTTCCACCATTTCTGGCTAACCATGAATGGAAGAGACCTTCTGAAACTAAAGCTAACATAAACCTTTCCGCCCCTGAGTTGTGATGTCAACTACTGTGACCCAGCAGTGAGAAAATAACCAAGACAGACTCTAATACTCCAGTAGAAGCATTTCACGTAAGTACAAAGGAAAAAGAAAAAACAATCAGAAAGCTGGGTGTGCTGCCGCGCACCTGTAATCCCAGCACTTTGGTTGGCCACGGTAGGAAGATTGCTGCAACTTTGAGCTGAGCCTGGTATTGTGGTTTGGATCTGGAATGTTCCCCCAAAGTCTCAGGTATCTCAATGCTATAGATTGTCTACGGTACCATGTGTTATTGGGAGATTGGGGCCTAGTCTGGAGGGGTGGATTATAGGCATGTAAATTGTATTTAGCCATGTAGCGGGAGCTACCACACCTTCCACACCTGGATCCAGCAGGGGCTGATCACTGGGCTGAGACCTGGAAAGATGTATAAGCTGCTTCCTGCCTTCCTTGGAGGACTAGATTCAACTCGCCTTGACTCGGCTTCCTGTTTGTGATGTCGTGAGAAGCTGCCTCCACCTCTGCCTCTGCCATGGGCTTCCCCTGTTGCCGGCCGCCCCTGAATGGACCGTGACCTGAAACTATGAGCAAAAATAAACCTTTCCTCCCCTAAATTTGCAGATGTCAGGTAATGAGTCACAGCAATGAAAAAATAACTAAGTCCACTGGGGAACTTAGCAAGACCTTGTCTCAAAATTTAAAATTTTTTTTAAAAAGGGCTGGGGATGGAGTTGTAGGTCAGTAGGATGGCCCTAGCTTCAATCTTCAGTACCACCAAGAAATAAATTTTAAAAATCAGGGAAGAAAAAAGTCAGGAATTAAAGTGAGGTAAGTAACTCTCTTGGAATAAAAAAAAAATTAGATATCTGTGCTAATTCATTTATAAAGATGGATTCCAGAGTTCCTGGGGGAAATTATGGTTCTGAAAAGAATGCAATAACAGTTGTATTTGTGGTCCTTCTAGAATCAAGCAAAAAATGGGCCAACCATGTGGAACAACAGATTTCAAGACACTGTGTATCTGACAACTAAGTCTGAGAGAGAGGAGAGAGAGAGAGAGAGAGAGAGAGAGAAACATGCAAAGGTGAGAGGAGACCCGGCAGTGCCCCCTTCAGGAGCTTGGGAGAGTTCGCAGGCTGGCCCTGAGAAGAGCAGGCAGGCAGGCTGCAGAAGAGGTCTGGCTGGAGAGCTGAGCGGCTCAAAGACATCCCCTGCGTCCTCAGAAGAGGACTGGGCAAGGGTCCTGGAGAGCCAAACTGCCTGGAGCTCAGGAAGAGACCAGCTGAAAGAATTAGAGGGACCAAGACCCTCTGCAGTGTGGAGACTCGAAGCTGTGTTCAGGTGAGACCCAGATCCCAAGGCCTGAGCAGCGCACCCAGACGGCCTTGCCTCAGAACTGGGGACTCCCTGCCTGAGACTGAGCTCTGCTCCAGGCTTCCTGTCGCATCTGGAAAACAAGTGCTCCAAGAGTGGAGTTCCAGACCTGACATTCCAGACCCACACGCAAGTCTAGCACGCAAAAATACGGCACCCAAGTTTTCTTTGTGTGTGTGTGTGTGTGTGTGCGTGTGTGTGTGGTGGTCTCCCTCTGTAGTCTATGCTGGTCTGGAAACCACTTTGTAGCCCCTGCTGGCCTTGAATTGAGGGCACTCCTCCTGCATCAGCCTCTGATTGCTGGCCTTACAGGCGTGCACCATCCAGTCCATATTCTAGGACCCGCGAAAAAGTGAGAAACTACACCACACACGAGATGGAACAGCTATTGAGAGTGGCCCGGAGCTGATATAGTTGTTAGAATCAGCCTGCACCTGGGCCTGGTGGGGCAGGCCTGTAAGTTCAGTGTGCTGAGAGGCTGAGGCAGGAGGAGCCCAAGTTCCGGCCCAGAACTAGACAACTCAGCGAGGCAGTCCCCAAAACAAAAATAAAAATAGGCTGGAGATGTAACTCAGTGTGAATACCCTGAGCTTGATCCTCAGTATCACAAAAGAAAGAATTAGATAACGACAATCATTACGCTTATATTTCATATGTGAAAGAAATGCAGAGACATTGAAGATATCTATGTATTATGTGTGTGTATAAATATGTTATATATAATTATATGTGTATGTAACCTAGTTTATATGATATATACTAAATATATATGATTATATGTTACATGTGTATAATTTAGTATTTATAGAATATTTAGCAATATATGTATCATTTAAGTACATATATGCATAGATACCACTAATGCTAAATTATAAAAATATTTACAAAACATTATTTAGTAATCATATTTTAATATTTAGTAATGTTACTTAAACTAATATTATCTGTTCCTGGCAAAGGTGTTCTTTAATTAGCATTTTCATGTATTACAAATGACATTATAAAGTAGCCCCACCCTTTCAGAAGGAATTTGGAGACATGCGTGAGGCACTCAAAACATGTCCCTTCTCATGAACTTACTAATTCCATTTCTAGAAGCATTTAGCCATCCGACATTCCACAGCCATGAACAGGCCATTAGTGCTTTACTGCGTGGGTTGGGGCTTTAGAAAAATAAAATTTTATACAGCTAAGTGAGAGAATGCAGTTTCTGTAAGCCTACATGTTTAAACAAACTTTAGAAAACATAGCTCGAGTTTTAAATAAAAGCAATCAAAGGTCTTTTTAAAATTTACCCATGCGCATTGACCATTATTGATGAATTTTTGTGTTGTGTCATTTTCCATCTGAAACCAGCCTCTAATAGGTAGGCCTTAATTCACATAGTTAACATTTTTTTCCAGAAATAACTTTGCATAAATAACCTGCTAGAGACAGTAGACCAATGAAGACTTCAAGAAGGCTACATATTTGGGGATTAATGTGATTTTCAAGATTTTCCCTTAAATAGAAAGCAGTCAGCACCCTGTGGTGGGGACACGGGGTCCTTGGAGTCAGGTTCTGTGATAAAAAGTAAGAGTGACATGAATCCCACAACATTATCCTTGTGTATCTCAGATCTTTCTGTAAATGGTATTATACATGTAAATATTTTAAGCTACAAGTATAATTGCAGACACTAAAGAATTTAGGGCCTTTGAGTAGAGGGGATCATACACCTATGGGACGGGGAGCTGGGAGGAGAGATGGGGATGGCAGGGATACGGAGGAACAGTAAAAATGACAAACTTGAGCTCATCCTCTGATCGGCAGCAGTTCCCCCAAGGATGGGATTATTAGCGATCACAAGCACACAAGTAAAAATGCACACACACACACACACACACACACACACACACACACAGAGAGAGAGAGAGAGAGACAAATAAAAGAGAATTGCATCCCATCCAGTATTCTACAATTGGACAGCTCAAAATCATTTGAAATTTGAAGTTTGGAAGGATGCATGTTATATACCTTTAAGAAATTAATTGGCCGTGTACCAACAAAGTGTCCTAGTAAGTGTTACACGTGTCAGTGTTCTTGTATTCTCATAGTGTGTACTTCCAAACTTTGTAAAAGGCCCCAGAATCCTTAGAGAGCCCCAGCTACTGTCCAGGAAGCTTATCTAGGAAAATTATTAAGTAACGATGAACTCCTTCTCAGGCTTCATTCTTCTTTCAAGGAAGAATTTGGGATCACGTCCCAGTTGACGTGCTCCCTGAGACTTGACTTGTTAGTAGTTTATGTAAATTAAGAGTTGCTTATTTGGTGGAAATAATACATTCCATGAATGTGTGTCAACGGCACCAATAAAATGACTCTTCAAGTTCACCAATATGCCATGCTAATTGAATTCAAGGTAACTCCATGAACAGTAACCATGCCACTACATTTTGCCAGGTGCTTCGGTAAGTGACGCAAGAAGCATGACCAACACCCTCGTAGTTAGCCAAAAAGTAGCCATAGCAGAATCTGGTATAGAAAGCAGCCTGGAAAGTAACCCCAGCTATCTTCCTCACTGCTTCAATAAGATAGCTAGCTATCTTATGGAGGCCACAAAGGGGTTAATCTTCCCCAGGTAACTGACTCCTCAGTGGAAGAAGTCATTGCAGCCACAGTCACAAGCAAGAGTCCATGCTGGGCCACAGGCTATGCCAGCCAAGGGGGTCAGCATGTCACAAGGCCCTGAGACACACGAGGCAGAGAAGTTGGGGAACTATTGGCCCGATGAGATAGAGTATGGGGTTGCTACGGGGCAAAACGAGGAGGAGGTCAGAGTGGTGTAAGGGCGTGGAGGTCAGCTACGGAGGGCACCCCAAGTTGTAGGCCGTGGATTCCGGCCAAGCAGTAGAGTTCAGCTCACAGGAGTGACAGTCAGTTGGGGGTGGGGGGGCTGGGATCCTTCACTCTTGGGGTTCGGGTTGCATTGCAGCATTTCCCCTCAGAGGCCACTTAGACAAAATTACTTCCACTCTTAGAGTGTTGCTGATTGAAATTTGTTGAAGTCAAGGGTTTCCATATGGTGCAAGGATTTTATGAAATAAATGAGCTGCTGGAAAAGAAGGTATCACATGAAAATAAGCAGTAACTCGAAATGTAACTGCTCACTGGGGCCAAAAGTCTAGAAAGGCTTCCAAAGTGCCACTCAGGAGACTCGCAGATCTAAATGGAAGGAATAAGTGTCGCAGCCAGAGAATCCTGTCAATCAAAACAATATTCCCCCGGTAGATTTTTCCATTGCTCTGTCACAGTCTTTTCTTTCCCCGTCAGGCTAACCCACAGCCTCCTTAGCCTTGGTACAGTATCCACATACCAAAAGTGTAGCTGGACTGAAGGCATTACCCAAGATACGTCAGTAAGACAGTTGCTGCTATCTGTTATTGAGTCCCTGGCAAATGCTAGGCTATGCCAAGCCAGAGTTCTTAGGATAAAAAACACTTCAGTTTCGTCTCTGCCTTGTGGTATATGATAGAGGAAGATAAAATTTTTTTAGTTTTGGTTTTTAATTTATTTTTTTAAAAATTGTTTTCTTTTGCTTGGAATTGCTCAAGATGGCAACATCTGTCTTATTTCCCTTTGGATGAGACTGGTCCTTCCTGCTGTGTACAGTTTTCCACCGGATGCCCTGCCCCTCTGGATCTGTCTCTGAAACTCTTAGCTCTCTGCATTGTGGTTTCTCCAAAGGGTCAGGAAGGGCCCAGGAAAGTCCACCGCACCTGCCATTTCTGTTTTAGGTAAGGCAGGGATGTCACTGAAGATCATGCGATTCAATTCTTCATTTGATAGCTTGGAGAAAGTCTCAGTAGGATTCCACATTCCCTACTCTCACTGACAAAGTATGAAATGATTTATGATATTTGATGTTGAGGGAGGTATGAAAGGGCAGTATTTGGGAGAAAACATGAGCTGCTTATCTTTAGAGGGTAAAATGCTGTTACCTATACAAACTTAAAACGTGTACAGCCTTTGACTCAGAAAATCTACTTCCAGAGGTATTATAAAGTAGCTCGGCCTGGTTGGCATGGATATGTAATCGAAGGAGTCTGGGAGGCTGAGGCAGGAGGATCCCAAGTTCAAGCCCAGTCTGGGCAACTTAGCAACTTAGTGAGATCCTGTCTCAAAATAAAGATGAAAAAAAGGACACTTGGTTTAACTTGTTCCCCTTTACTACACACACACACAAAAGAATCCTAATACATATACATGAAAAGACATCTGTAGATATGGTTGACGCAGAACTTTTAGGTGGTAAAAAATTAAGTCGATTTACATGTCCATCAGTGACGAGAACTAATAAAGCAAGTAAGGTTTCTGTGCAAGAAAACAGAAGGCTGCAGCACGAGGTGTGCCATGACACGCTGTCAGGTGGAAGAAACAAGTTAGAGGGCAACGTGTAGGGTTTGATCCTATTTTTACAAAAAAGTGTAAATGCGCATAGAAAACTGTACAGTGTGATACATACCAAGTTTTGAACAGGAGTCACACGCCTGGGTAGGAATCAGAGAATGAAGCAAAGTTCATTTCTAAATCCTAAATATTTTGTGACATTTTTACAATGAATATATGTTACTTTTATTTTTTTTTTTCTCGCAGAAGAAAACTCTGTTTAAATCCTCCAAGCGACACAGAGTAGCTCTCAATTCCAGGTTTTCAAAATCCAGACAGATGGTTTTTGTACTAAATTGAAGTCTTGAGAGACTTTCACTGAGTCTCTGGCTTATGGCCGATCTGGTTAGACTCCTGTGCTTCTTCACAAAGTAAACAAAATAGATGGCTTCTTGCTTTTACCAAGACAAACTTCTAAACTTCTTGACTGACAATACATCTATCTCAAGGCCGATTGCTCTTGCATTTTTTTATAATCATCAAGGAAAGAAATGCCTTTATGGTCATTATACTTATGTGGCCAAGTGACTGCACCCCTGTCACTAATCCACAAAGACGGGGTGGAAATTAGATCTCGGGAATGACTCCCCAGCTCAACAGAAGACCCCGTCTCTTTCAACAAAGCTCAGTCTCTATCTAAAGGACAGAGGAACTGGCTATCAGGTTTCCTCATCTGGTCTTAGAGCCACGCCTGCGCCTGCGGCCTTCCTCAACCATCACTATTTTTAACTGAGTTTTGTTCTTTGTGGTGCCTAATACTGCACTCTCCATAAGCCAAGTCATTACACACAGAAAGAAGTACTTTGGTTCCCCTTAAGATCTATGGCAGGGATAGCTTTTTCCATACATTTTTCTCGATGTTTAATTTTAGGAATCCACAAATTCAAAGTAGAATTTTTGAACTTTAGAAGTGGTCATAATCAGGAAGTTTGATTTTTTCCCCAATTAATATTTGAGAGGAAACACCTAAAAGCAATTCCAAGACTGACTTAAAGCATGTATGTTTACAAGAATCCTTAATTACGGTGAGAAACATCCCGACACCATGTTAAATAAGCAATGCAGAAATATACCTATTCTAAATGACCCTTTAGTAAACAAAAACATATTGCAGGCAGTCATATAAACATAGAATAGTCTCAAAAGAAATAAATGCTTAATGAGCAAGAACTGGACATATCCAAATTCTGATTTCTTTTGCTTCTCTCTCTCTCGCTCACTCTCTTGAGTCAGGGTCTTACTCCGTAGCCCAGGCTGGTCCTGAACTCACTATGGAGTCCAGGCTAGCCTTGGAGTCACGGCAATCCTTCTGTCTCAGCCTCCCTTGTGCTGGGATTACAGGCGTGTCCACCATGCCCGGCTTATGCTAGGCAAGCATTTTAGCTGCTGAGCCATTCCTCCAGGCCCTGCTTCTCTTTCTTTCTTCATTTTTGGAATGTTTATTTTTTTTTTAAAAAGTGTGTGTGGGGGGGGGGCAGAATGTATGTGCATGCGTGGGTGTGGGTGTGTGCCATTGTTCTGGGGATTCACCCTGGGGTCTCCCTCATGCTAGGAATGTGCTCTACCCTGAGCTTACTCTCCAGTCCTTTTTTAAAATTCTGTTTTGAGATTGGTTCCTGTTAACTTGGCCTGGATATTTGAGATCTTCCTGCCTCAGCCTCTTGAGGAGCTGGGTAAACAAACGTGTGTCATTGTGCTCAGCCAATGTTTATTTTTGACATCAGGAAAAAAAAAATGTGTAAACAGAGGAGGTCTAGAGGGCAATGTAATCCAGATGTTTTTTCTGGGAATAACAGCCAATTTTAGGAGTCAGCAACATAGCCTCTTTTATTGGGCATGCACACTGGTGGTGGGAACCCAGGTTTGACTTTTTAAAATAAAAAAATCGACCTCAACAATGAAGAGAGGAAAGGAGGTCAAGGATAGCAGGTTGGGGGCGGAGGCGGCCGTCGACTGGGGCTCCGGTTTGGGGCAAGGAAGGTACTAAGCTAGAGTACTCCCCAGCAGGGACACAGTGGCCACAGCTGAGGAGGCCTTGTGCCCTGGGAGGATGGGGAGGGGAAGCAGCATCCTGGGCTATCTCTGTGCACCCCTAATTCAGCTGGGCTTGGATTGGACTCCAGCTATTTTCCTAGGGTACTGTGTTGCAGGCAGCGTGATCACAGCTGTCCAAGCCAGGAGACACTGAGACCATAGCCACAGCCATGGGACGCACAGCGAGCTAGGCACAGCGCTGCTGTCCTGCTGGTTGCGTGGCCAGTGGGCAGTCTCAGTGTTCCGTTGGTACCCTCAGCAATGGACAGGATTCCCTCAGCTCTTCAAGCTCTCCGTAGGCAACGAGGAGACTGTTAGGGGAAACGGAGGTAATCACCAGGAAACAGATTCGTAGAGGGGAGACCGGTTATCTCATTGATGAAAGAATTGTTTTTCAAAAAAAGACCTTTTTTTTTTTTTTTTTTTTTTGAGACAGGGCCTCACTTTGCAGCCCAGGCTGTTCCGGAACTCACTATGGAGCCCAAGCTGGCCTCAAACTCATGGCAATCCTCCTGCCTCATCCTCTCAAGGGCCAAGATCACAGGCATATACTACCATGCCTAACTAGTTTTTATGTGGTACTGGGGAATCGAACCCAAGGCCTTACACATGCTAGACCAGCACTCTAACCACTGAACCCCATACCACTGAACTCCATAAACTGGCAGTAAGAGTTTGGGCTGAACTTCTGCAGGCGGATCAATCAGAAACTTAGTACGTGCTGTGTGGCGGGCAGTGAGCTTAAGTAATCATCTTGTTCAAGTGTCTTTAAACATTTTTTGCTTCCACATTCCTCTCTGTAAAAGAGGAATATATACCAGCCCCATTATTCTTTAAAATAATGGGAGTACTATGGTACAGTACTGAAATAATAATTTATAAGCACACCATGACGTATTAGTTTTCAGTATCCCAGGGGAAGAGATCCCTCACCCGCTCGGCTCCGATGAGTAACACTTTATTTCGGGTGAAGTAAAGAGTGACTGGGGTTTATTTATAGGAAAATTTTGATATTGCATGGGTCACTTATGTGGCCTCTTATTTTTTCCTCCTCCTCTTTTTAAAGCTTCAAGTCATTCAAAGGATTTCCAGTGACCTCATTTCCAATAACTACAGTGGCCGAACAAAATAGAACTCATAATAATAACTCCATTAGTACCCATGTGAGAAAACAGGTGAAAACCACACATTAAAATGGGAACTATGAGTCCACATGGGAGATTTCCTTGTCTAAACTTCTCTTAACTACCAGCCCAGCTCCTAGCATGCTTACCCACTGTGGTATCCTGTTCAGCCTCGTCCAAGGGCTTTGTGGGGGGATTGATGCTTTTGAAGAGGTCGACACTAGGTTTGGGTTTATTTTTCTGTTTGAAATAATGCATATAAGTCACTGCCACCTTCATATTCCCACAGCACATCTTGATTTTAGTTTTAAACCTTCTGAAATTCATGATTATGTTCAAAACCATTTACTTTAGGCCTAATTTCTCCAAGGGGGTTATGCTGGGTCTACAAAGGCAGGGACAAATAACATAGTCTCTAATCTTCATAGGTCCCGTTCTAAAATTAAAGCAAAAATTTTAAGCTTGATTTTAACACAAAAAGGTACATTCCACTACATTTTGTGATAAGGCTAAGTGAAAGGAAGGCATGCAAAATTGTCTTTTATCCCAGCCACCTACAGAGAACCATTTTTAGCCTTTGATATACACATCCATGTATATATTTTAAAAATTCCTATTTGAAGGATCTCTTGCTTTGTAAACTGCTTTTCTTCCATACAAGAATATTTTTCTATGCTAAAATCTCTGTGAACATCTGTATCATTTGAGGATATTGTAATGGATGAACATCATAATTTGTTTAAATACTTTCTAAGAGTTTAGGTTATGGAAAATGTTCAATGCTGTCTGTGTGTGTGTGTGTGTGTGTGTGTGTGTGTGTGTTACTAGGGATTGGACCCATGGCCTTTGCAGTGAGCTACATCCCAACCCATTTTTTATTGTTGATTTTGAGACAGAATCCCACTGCTAAGTGTCTAGGCTGGATTTGAATCTGCAGTCCTCCTGCCTCAGCTTCCTAGAGTACTTGGGATCACAGGCGAGCACCAGTGGGTCTGGTTTTATATTTGTATGTATGTGTCCCTCTATGGGGATAATGGGGATAAGGCATCCAAGTGAGATTCACTTTTGTGTGTGTGTGTGTGTTTTGGTTCTTTCTGAAATAGGGTCTTCCTCTGTATTCCAGTCCAGTCCTGAACTCACTGTGCAGCCCAGGCTGACCTAGAATTTATGGCAACCTCTTGGCTCACCCTCCCAAATGCTGGGGTTACAGGTGTGCACCATCACACCCAGCTGATGTGGTGCTGGGCAACTGAACCCAGGGCCTCTTCTTACTGAGAAAATGCTTTGACTCCGGCCCCAAGACCCCTGCGCCTCAGTAAGCCAGACGGCTACAGCTGGATAGAGGTAGAGCCCTTGCTCTGTGTGACTCTGAGCCATCTCTCTGTGCCAGGGGAAGGCAGTCAGGCCATTGACACCAGGAACTCGCGCCGGAGCACCACAATCCAGAGGATCCCAGGTAGAACGTGTCCTGCTAACACCCACACCCCTTCCCCCAGTGAGCTGCCTGCATGGATGAGCCTGGTGCTGAGGTCTGGAGAGGAAACTGGAGCAGGCAGCCCCGTGGTGACCATGGCCGCCGCCGAGCTGGTCTCCGTGCCTTTGTCTCACCCCTTTCAAATGCATGTGAGAGGCCTGACACCTGCTTCCAACTCACAGCCAACGCAAAGGTGGCAGGAGGCAGGGGACGATGCGTGTGGGACTGTGTTACCCAAGCAGGGAGGTGCATCCTGCAGGACGGTCTTTCCTTGCTGGGTTGGAAGAAACCGACTGCTGGTAACATTCCCAGCATGAAGGACTGAGGGGAAGAAACTTTAGCAACCTCCGGCCCCCAGCTAGCAAGACACGGAGACCCTCTGCACGAGAGCCCACAAACCACAGGAGCCCACAAGTGGACCCTCCCTCTTGAGCCCCAGATGAGCCAGGGCTTCCGCTTGTGCTACATGACCTACAGCAGAGGACCCACCTAAGCTGCGCCTGAACTCCCGATTCACTAAAGCAGCGGAATAAGTGTGTGTGTGTGTGTGTGTGTGTGTGTGTGTGTGTGTGTGTGCGTGTGCGTGTGTGTGTGCGTGTGCGTGTTTGTGTTAGTTACTTTTTCACTGCTGTGACTCAGTACCTGATGTCCACTAATTTAAGAGAGAAAAAGTTTATTTTCGCTCACAGTCCACTCGGGGGTGGCCAGCAGCAATGGAAGTACATGGCAGAGGCAGAGGTGGAGGCAGCTCCTCACCACATCACAGACAGGAAGCCAAATCCCATCAAATCCAGTCTCTCCCCAGAGGAAAAAGTAACAATCTTTCTCTGTCCTTTCATACAGTTTGAGTTCCCACGGGGGCCTCGTACATCTGGGAGTTTGTTCTTCCCTCATTGGCTGGCCCACAAGTCACTCACATGCTAATCCAGTCTGGTTCCTAACTGTCTAATCTAGGTGTGGTTCCAAAACCCTAATCCAGGTGTGTTTCCTGATTGCCTCAAATTGACATAATCTCTTCCACATCACTCTGTGTGTGTGTGTGTGTGTGTGTGTGTGTGTGTGTGTGTGTGATTACTGGGGATTGAATCTGGGACTTTCGCACTGAACTACATCCCCACTCCTTTCTTTTTCTTTTAATTTTGAGTCAACATCTCACTAAATTGCTCAGATGCCCACGCAGGGCTCAGAATTGCAGTCTTTCTGACTCAGCCTCCCAGGATGCTGGGATTCCTGGCATACCCTAACACACCTAAGTTTGTTGTTTTAAGCCCCAAATGTTTGCAGTAGTATTCCACAGAAATAAATCACCAGAACAGGTTGCAGCGCCAGAAGTGAGATGCTTCTGGGACATAACTAAAAGTGGGGAGGGCATGGCTCTGCAAGTGGGCGGGGTGGGGCTGAAGATGCTTGCAGGCCGATGCTAAGGAAGCCTAGATTTTTTTCAGCCAGACTCTTAAGTAGGAACCCGAACTTGGAGGAACTGGCCAGCGAGGGCTCAAAAGGAAGTGAGGAGGGAATGAAGAGTCACTGCAGTAAGGGGGATCTTCGTTACACAGTGGCAGGAAATTGACTGCTGCAGTTATGAACACTGAAGTGATGAACTTGGTCACTTAGCTGAGAAGAATTTCTAGGCTAGACGTTGAAGGTGCTTCTTGCTGCTTACAGCAAAATATGAGAGAATAGAGACAAAGAAGACTGAGAAAACCAAATGGAACCAGGACTCAGTAATTTTGAAAATTCTCAGCCTTCCCAGAAGGTGAAGATGATAAAACAAAGAACTAACAGCCCAATTTAGATGTGTGCAGAGGTGTGCCTTCAATACCACCATTCTGAGAGGCTGAGTCAGGAGGATTTTAAGTCTGAGCTCAACCTGGGCGACTTAATGACTTAGCAAGACTCTGACTTAAAATTCATAATAAAAATAACTAGGGATTTTGCTCCGGGCAATGGCCCCGGGTTAAATCCTCAATACTACAAAACAAAAACAAAGAAATGGCTTCTGAGCATCTATCCGAAACGTGAACTCTAAAGGAATTCTGCAGGTTATACCGTAGGATCTTACATTCAGACCTCAGAAAGATCGGAGTAGGTTTCTGTCACATACACAGGGCAGTTAAGGGAGCTCGCAAGGGCATCTGAAGACCTCTCAGCCACGACAGGCGGCCTCTAGGAACCTTGCACCATCTCTGCAGGACCCCAGGTAGAGATGTTAGCCAACATCTGTGGTCGTAGCTTTTATCTGAAGGCCAGGAGGCCAGAAAAACTACAGGAAACCCAGCGAGCATTTGACTCATTTCAGCAACAACACTGCCAACTTCAACTGCAAGGGACAAAGAGTACCAAATGAGAAGGTCAGACACCACCATGGGGAGCAGGCCAGCGCAGCCACCCACCTGCACACACAGACCCGCTGAATGAAAAGAGGATGGATGACTCCAGGGTAGAGCCAAGAACCCAAAGGGCCGAGCCAAGAGCTACAAAAATTATCCTCAGGCATTGAGTCCATCGGAGGAACTCCTAGTATTTGTTTGCCCTATGGGATTTTAGAATTTCAAGGCACAAGTGGCTTCCTTACGTCTGTGTTTTCTTCTCAGGAACGGAAATGTTTGCAGCTGTTCCTGTTTGCCTGTGCCGCCATGTGAAGTTGGGCACGGGAGAGAGACTGGATAGCTGGCCTCCCAGGAGAAACTGAACTTAATCTAATTCCCTGAGGAATGTTGAGAAATATGGCTAATGATTTGTCCTGCCAAGCAGGCACAGTGCCCAGGATAACCCTACATTATCCTGGTAAAGAATTATGGAAGCAGGGTATCAGAGCAAGCTTTGCATAATTACTGACACATCCTGAGTAACTGACAGTTGTTTGCAAACACAGGCTAAGGTGTGACAACTGTGGGCAGATGGGGCTGATAACCCACTACAGCTTTAGAGCCTCTTGTGGGCTACCTGCATGCATACGTCTTTGTTTTTTTTTCTTGTGTTTGTTTTTTTGCTTGATAGTAAATTTAGCAATTTCTACACTTATGCGGTGGCATGTCCCTTCAGGTCTCAATTTCTTTCCCCTTCAACCTGTAGTTTTACAGATTAAGAGGTGAAGAGAAACCACACCCGAAGAGCTTCACTGTGAAATTCTGAATTTCAGCAAAGTCTCTAGTGGGACGGAATTAGTCATTTTTCCATCTCTGGGACACAATACACAACATCCACAAATTAAAAGAGGAGAGTTTAATTTTGGCTCATGGTTTTAAAGGTTTCAGTCCATGGTTGGATGTCTCTGAGGCTGAAACAGCCTGGCTGTAGTCCAGTCTCCAACTCTTAGTTCCACTTTTGTTGCTGGATTACAGTGCCTGACTTCCACAACTCAAGAGAGGAAAGATTTGTTTTAGTCCAGGTTCAGAAGGTCTCAGTCCGTTCGTGGATGGCCAACAGGGGTGGAAGAACATGGCAGAGGCCTGGCTACAGAAAAGCTGCTTCTAGCATGACAAGACAGGAAACCGAGTGAGGGAAGAAGGGCAAAGCTAGTATGTGTCCTTCCGGGTCAAGCCCCAGTAACCCACCCCTTCTGACCAGGCCTCAACTTTAACAGCACATGGAATTCATAGGTTTCCTATAATATCCAAATACACGAAGTTTTGGGGGACATTGCAAATCCAAACCTTAACGCCAACAGAATCTTTCTTCCATGTGAAGCCTCCAGAGCCCAGCCTCTACTGCCTGCATTCCTGTCAGCTCTCCAGGCTGAGCTCCAAGCAGTCTCCCATCAGTCTCTGCTCACAGCACTCCGAGGCTTCCCTTCCGAGCACCTCCAAACCTTCCCAGACTTGCTCCTTCGGGTCTCAGTTTCACCTCTTTAGTTTTATAGATTAGAGATTGAGAAGAAGATACCCAGAAACACCCTCGTCATGAGATTCTGAATTTGAGCAAAGCCCATGATGGGACCTTGAGAGAAATGAACGCAGCTTCATGCGGGACAGACTCAAGTCCCTGGGAGCCAGAGGGCAGGCGATGGCCACTGACTTTAATGAGGAGTCCCATAAACCCTGTGTCCTGGTATTTACGTCTTTCTATGATCCCTTCCTTTGAGTGTGGGAGGGATCTGTGACTTGATTCTAGTCCACAAAATACAGGCGAGATGACAAGATGTGTGTAAGACTGTGACACCAGTCTTGCCAGAAGATTCTGCCTTGCTGGCATTGAGGAAATGTGATTTGTTGGAAGATTCCAGAGGGCAAGGGCTTAAGGGTGACCTCAAGCCAATGGCCACAGGAAACTGAGCCCCTTAGTCCTACCGTCCTCAAAGAACTGGATTTTGGCATCAATCCCATGAGCCCAGAAGCAGATTCCCTTCAGCGGAACCTCACCTGAGCCTGAAGTCTGGAAGACATTTTGATGGAAGTTTTAGGGGACCCTGAACCTGAGGACCCAACCTCCTGCATGTGGACACCTGAACCAACAGAAGCAGGGACATAGCTATAGGTGTTATTTTAAGCTACCGATTCTGGGATAATATTGTTGCAAAGCAAAAGATCGTAACACAAAGCTCAGGGATCTAGTGGCTCTGTGAATGAAAACAGGAAGATGTGAAATAAAGAGAAAGACTTTGTTCATAATACCCAGGGGGAATACTGACCTGCTTGCTTCAGATGGGCCAACCCACAGAAGCAGAGACTTCCCAGAGGGTAGCTGCCAACGTGGGTGACCCAGGGGCCGACTAGAGCCCCAGTGATGCACCAAGGGAAAACGCCTGTCATTTAAGAACTCACTGGATGAAAGGGGACTTAGAAGGAGTGATCGAAAGGCATGATGGTTACATTTTTTAAATTTATTACAGTAAAAGACATTGCCATGAATCTCCCTCAAAAGACTCTTCTTGTCTTCAGACTCATTTATCCCATTTGCTCTTGCCACTTTCTGAAGCTGTTCTAGGAGTCTCGCTTCATGAGTGTCTTTACGAGATGTGACCAAGACACGGTTATGCGCATCTGCCATCCAGTGGAGAGGCAGGCTCACGAAGGCGGGATGGTGTGTCACTCACGGGCTCAGTCCAAAGTCAAGATAACCATGAACGGTAAATGACTGGAATCAATTCAGGACATCAGGGCAGCCGTGGGAGCACAGCTAATGACACGCAGGAACAAGGACTTCTGGACAACTAATGGCATTTTTTTTTACTGTAATATGTAGTAAAAAAAAATGAAATATTCTTTGTATTTTTTAAATCACTCCTTCTAAGTCAGAGCTACTAGATCACATAACAGATAAGGTGCGGATGCTGGAGACAGGAAACATCTTGCATTTTGAAGAGTAATAAGGCAGGAGTCACTTCCAGTAAGAATATCACATTAATGGTTGCATGCACTCTAGTGTAAACATAAGAATCTTCCATAAGACTATGACAAAATATAAACAAACAACAACTTGAGGTCTCAGAGATTCACCCAAAGCCAACCTTGGATTACGAGCTTTGCGTCTGCTCTTCATGTGATTTTCATCCCTGTTCCAATCATTAGCCCTCTACAGGAAACCTCTGGGCATGGCTGAACTTCCGGTCCTGGGATTTGCTAATCCCACCCTGCGTCCTGACCTTTCCCAAATCTTCTTTCCTCTGTGAATCAAGGACTTCAGTGCTCCTGCCTCCAGCCATACTCCTGGCCAGAAGTGTGGCCCTCCAGCCGTGCCCTCCCGTGGCTGTTTTTTTTTTCTTGGCCTGCAGCATTATGATTTTGTTTTGTTTTGTTTTGCTGTTTACTTAATGATAATTCTGCCATTTTCAGGTAGTTTTACCAATATATCGTTCACATATAAAACTATATACTTAGTGTGCACAACCTGATGCTTTGAGGACGCTGCTCCAACCAACTCCCAAGTCAGTCCGACCTTCTTATTTACATACACAGAAGGCGAACTTGGCCTCTGAGCAGCACTGTCCCAAATTAGTTTAGCCCTACATCGCACTGTAGGTCAATGACCCAGAAGGCCCTCTCCTCCCTTGTCTCTTTGATCTTTTCTGCTGTTTCTCTCCAAGTTCCTTGCTCAACTCCATCTACGTTTGCCTCTGCCTGCTCACCGATTTTCAAACACATGACACACAACTTCACCTCAGGGCCTTTGCACATTTCTCGATCTTATGTGCTCTTCCCCCAGGTATCTTCAAAACTATCTTTCTTTTTCAGTTCTTTGCTTGAATTTCACCCTTCCGGTGACAGCTCCTTGTCTAGAAATTTCGTCCCAAACTAACAAGCTGCAGTCATGACACTACCACTTCCTTCCCCTTAGCACATACTAACATGCTTAATGTCTTATTTATTTAGCTTGTTCACTGTCTACTTCCTAATCCAAAATATAAGTTTGCGCATGTGCCTGGATTGGTGTCTCTTTTTTTAAATGTCTTCTGATCTGTTTGGAACAGTAACGGGACATATAAGCATTCAATAATTATTTATTATCAACTATTATTAATAAGCAATAATAATTATTGCCCATCTGGCCTAAGAGTTTCATTTTCCCATAGGCTAATCTCACCTGTGGTTGAGGGGCTGGCATGCAATCACAGCAGGGTTTGAAGTGACTCACAGTCATGGTTTTAACATTTTAGTACTGGGGCTAGAAGGGCTGATCCTGGATGACTAAGACAGAAATAAATAGAACACCTAGGACACGCCCAGGGTGCAGCATCGTGGGGCCCAAAGTTCATTTAGAAGTCAATTGTTTGGACATCCTGAGCCTATTTTCAGAACACGGTGGGGCACAGCCAGTTAGCTGTGGGGAAGTTTGGGAGGGCAGGACCATGCCAGATCTGGTAACCAGATCTGCACCGTGGGAAACGGCTGGCCCTAAAAGGACAGAAGCAGGCGCATGGAACCCAGGACGCACACTGTGGCTGGCAGAGGACGGGGCGCAGTGTATCCTCTAGAGGGTCAGGGGAAACACGTAACCCCATTGGGAAGTAGAATTTAGCAATCTGGAAATGCCTCCTTGGAGATAAATTTACCAAAAAAAAGAAAAAAAATCCTTAAGGTACACAAAGTTTAGCTGCAAGATAGAAAGATTAGTTGCAATTCTTGTCAGACAAATGACTTGTATTGAGGATAGTTAAGGGCCTGCTCAATATTTTTTTTTTCAATTCAAAAAACAAGTAAGTCAGGTAATAGAAAAATGATCTAAAGGCAGTCACTTCCAAAAGGCCACATCTAAATTTAACATGTAATAACATTCTTCATAACATCTGTAACCCACCAAGTTAAGGCCACAGTGAGTTTTCACTACACATCTCCAAAAACATACGAAAGACACTGGCAGGGCTGGGTGTATCTCAGTGGTTAGCGTGCTTGCCTCGCGTGCATGACGCCCTGGATTTGATTTCCCAAAACCACAAGAAAACCAGCGGGCTGCTGCGGTACTAACCTGTAATCCCAGCACTTGGGAGGCTGAGGCAGGAAAACTGCGGTGAGTTTGAGTGCAGTTTGTTAGTGGGATCCATAGTGCGTTCAGGACCAGCGTGGACTACAGAGCAAGATCTTGTCTCAAAAAACACAAAGCAAAACACAACAAAAGAAAACAGCTGTCAGGTACACCACGTGGAGGAAGAATTTGTGTATCTGTGCACCAGAAGGCACGCCAAGGACGTCCATGGCAGCATTATCTGGAGCAGCATAATCTGAAACCGATTCAGATGTCTGGGAATCATTATATACTGGAAACTATCCTTTCATAGGGAGAAACACACCACAGCAACCCAGAAATGCAGCTGAGCCTCCTTCGCACACGGTGAACAACCAGTGCAGACCAAAAGCATGTGTGGATACCTACAGTGTGATTCTATTCACACAAAGTTCAAAAATAATCTAAATTAACTCATAATAAAGGAACTGACCTATACAGCAAGAACACATAGTTACTGGGCAAGGACAGGAGTGTTTCTGGGATCACAGTAATGCTCTGTTTGTTGATTTGGGTTGGAGGGATCAGGCATATTCATTTGGTGAATAATCATCTGTCTCTACGCTATTGTTTAAATATGGGGTATATGTCAATAGAATACATTTATCTGTCTGTCTGTCTGTCTGTTTATTTATTTATTTATTTATTGGGACTCTATAGTCCAGGACTGGTCCAGAACTCACTATGGAACCTAGGCTGGCCTTGAACTCATAGCAATCCTCTTGCTTTGGCCTCCTGAGTACTGGGATTACAGGTGTGTGCCACCATACCAGACTGACGTGGTGCTGGGGAATCGAGTTCAGGGCCTTGTACTTGCTAGGCAAGGACTCTGACTGCTGAAGTATGTCCTCAGCCCCTTTTATTCATTTATTTTTATTAAGAAAAGAGAAGACACAAGACCAGCATTAGGGAGGATTTGGGCATGTAGCAGAGCCCAGATGCCAGGCAGGGGCCACAGCTTAGACGCTATCTCAGGTAAGGGAGACCAACAAGAGTGTTACGGTTGAGATCTAAACCGTCCCTGAGTCTCATGTGTTTGGACAGGGATTGGACCATGGGGCACTGTGCCCATCGGTGGGCTCATCCTTCAGGAGTCACAGGCGCTGTCAGGAGGTGGGGCTTGGTTGGAAAAGGTGAGTCACTGGGGGTGAGACCTAGAAGGGCCTATTGTTGTCCCCGGCTCCTCCCTTCTCTCTCTCTGCTTCCTGGCTGCCACGGGGCGAGCAGCTGCCCTCCACCAGGCTCTTTGTGCTTTGGAGCCAGTCCACCATGGACTGCACCTCCTGGAAACTGTGAGCCAAGTTACATCTCTTCTCCTTTACGTTGTCAGTGTCGGGCACTTTGTCCCAGTGACGAGCAAGTGACTGGTATAGAGAGTTCTTCAGCGTGACGGCCCTGAGGGAAAGGGGACCACTTTTCCAGAAGAGGAAAGCAGAGGATGAGGTAACTCAGCCAGCTTTACTGCAGACAGTCTGAGCTCAGATTCTCTCTCTGCCATTGACTGCCTCGAGCCACTCAACTAACTGTAATCTTAGCACTCCAGAATGCTAAGGCAGGAAGATCACAAGTTCAAGCCCAGCTTGGGCAATTTTGAGACTTAGAAAGACCCTGTCTCAAGGGCTGGGGGTACACCTCAGTGCAAAATCCCTGTTTCTATCCTTAGTACTGTAGAAAAAGAACCTATTGGGATGAATGCATAAGGTGTCGGGTGCGGGGGAGGAGGGATTCCGAGGATGACAGGTGTGTTAGAGAAGCCATCTCTGTCACTCCATGTTCAGCCGTGGTCCCAGCTAAATGCAGCTACCACCATGACCTCAGAGGCCACCTTGAGGGGCAGAGTCAAGCCTTCCCCACTGAGCCCTGTGCAACTGGAGAAATCAGTGCTTGTTTAACTTTCATTTGAAAGTTAGAGTCAATGGCAAAGTCATTCCTGCCCTGGACCTTTGGTTGTTTTGTGTACTTTGCATTTAGCCCACCTCCATAGCTGAGAGAGCTGGAAGACTGGAGGGTGGAGGGGGTGAGGGACTAATCCCTTAGCTATGGAGCGTCATAAGGGACTAAACAGTAGGTGGTAGCTTTCTCCTTTTGTACCTGATAAAACCATTTATTTATCAATACTTAGATGTGGAACTGTAAGCAAACTGAGAGTCCACCCATTTTGAGCATTCTACTGTGCTATGAATTTGGTTTAATTAACTACTAATGTCTGTTAAAAAGCAGCTTCTAGCTGGGCCCAGTGCTGCAGACCTGCAGTCCCAGCACTCTGGGAGGTCAAGGCTGGAGGACAGAAAATTCAACCCACCCTGGGCAAGTGAGCAACTCGGTGAGACCCTGTCTCAAAATTAAAAAGAAAAAACAGAAATGGGCTGGGGAGGAAGCCGAGTGCGAAAGCCCTGGGCTCCATCTCCAACACAAGAAGAAAAATCATCCAGAGCACATTTCCAATATCAAGGCCGACAAAGTCTACGAGCTTTAATGCAGCTCCGCCACCAACAGCAGCTGAGGCTCCGTGTCCTTCGGGTGCCTCACGTCATCCCAATGCATCCCCTGCGGCCCCTGGAGTCCCCTCCAGCTGTGGGACCACACAGAGTGGCGTGTCCGTGATACCACGCGCAGAGGTCACATTACCCTCTGCCCCCACCGTCAGTGACCTCCCTCCAGTGTCACATGCAGTGCGTGGCCTTAGAGGAGGATCTCACCAGGTACTTTGTCTGTGGCCCATGGGCCCAACAGAAAATGGAAGTGACGCAGTTTCCCACTGTTCAGGGACAAACTTAATCACAGTATCCACGCAGCTGAACTCAAGTCACATTTTTCTTAGAGTAGAGGATAATTTCGGGCTTTGCAAAACTTTGGTCATTTTCCTATGTACAGTCATTTTTGGCACCCCCTGCCCACCGAAGTTAGTGATTCCATAATTTTTTCTCAAAGCATTAGTTTTACTTCAAAGACTATGACAAAATAATCCTGAGCAAATTCATTTGTACATATTTTTTAACAATTTTGCATATATGGAGACCTTAAGGACACCCTGTGGAGCACATATTCCACCTTTGAATATCAAGAACTTCAAGCCAGGGCTGGTGGCACTGGCCTATAAGCCCTCTAGCACTCAGGGAGACTGAGGCAAGAGGATTCCAAGTTCAAAGCCAATGCGGACAATTTAGGGACTTAGCAAGACATTATCTCAAAATCAAAAATAAAGACAAGCTGGGGATGTAGCTTAATGTTAAGGGCTTGGTTGGCTCAATCCCCAGTGTTACACACTCTCTCTCTCTCTTCCTCTTTCTCTTTCTCTCTCTCTCTCTAACTATCCTGCCAATCCTCTGGCAGTTCCATCCAGCTTGCTGTCTGATCCATCATGGAACCTAGCATCTATTTTTTCTGCCCAGAAACATCTCTTGAGAATCATCCTCTTTATGTTATGGCTGCTCAGCACCTGACCCGTCAACGTCAAGAGGAAAATACAGAAATAGAAGTAGAAGGGATGAGGACAGAGGGTGTGGAACACAATACTTTTTAAAGGCTCCGTGGACTGTCCGGAATTTCCTTCCTCAGTCGTCCCCAGGACCATCCAAACTACACCCTGGCTGCCTTTTTTTGGTTCTGCAAGCTTGTAGGTCCAGGACCCTTTCTACTTGGGCACCAGGCTGGTAGGAAGGGGTGCACAGGGTGGGGGTCCCTCACGGAGCAGCTGTGTCCTTGCTGGGAGCCTACACTTGTGAGTCTTTGGTTACCCAGTTGCCAGGTTTCTGAAGTGTTAGAATAGTAAACAGTTGTCTCTGAAACAGAGACAGGGTTATCCACAACCTCACAGGCTAAATTTAAATTTCAGAGAGGTTTTTTTTTTTTCCCCCCAACAACAGACATCAGTGATTTTCAGCCAGTGTGGGGCGGCGGGGGAAGTAGGGGGAGGAAAGAGCCGCCTCCAGGTCCTGGGGGGAAAGGAACCAGCAGGTACAGTTCCACAAAGGTCACCGGGTGATTGTGTCGCCGAACCCCTAATCCCCAAAGGAACTTCTTCCTTCAGCTCTTCCCCTAGGTTCCCCTAGGTGCTCCTGATATTCTGAAAGGAACCTAGTAAGCCCTCAGGGGAGAATCAGAGAGGCAGACATTGGAAGTCCTCGGCCTCCACCCTGCTCTCATAGTCGTCAGCAGTCCCCAACGTTTTTGGCATCAGGATTCAGTTTCCTGGAAGACAATTTTTCCATGAGCTAGAGGTGAGGGAGGAAGACAGCAGGGATGTCACTGGCTTGTCCTCAGATCACTGGGCACTAGATTCACATAAGGAGCGTGCAGCCTTGATCCCGCACATGCACAGTGCACAGGAGGGTCCACCCTCCTTTGAGAGGCTGCTGCTGACCTGAGAGGTGGGGGCGCTCAGGAGGGCACGCAAGTGACGGGGAACAGCTGTAAATACAGATGAAGTTTCCCACGCTGGCCGGCTAGTCACCTCTTGATATGTGTCCCAGGTCCTAACAGGCCACAAACAGACACTGACTGAGACCACAGGTATGAGGAGAATGGAATAGGCATAATTAAATGCTGAAATGGACACAGAGAGATTTAGGGCTGATCCTTGGAGATACTGAAGATGTAGAGTGTGAAGCTAGGTCATCATCTGTGTCTTCTGCAGTCCCTGAGGAACAGAGGCAAATGAGGCAGACAAAGGCAACGAGGCAGGGAGCAAAGGCTGGAAGAAGGGACACCCCTCCCCACCTGGCTCTCGAGCATCCTTCTTTTCCATTCCTGTGACTGTTCAATGCACTGTATCAATTTGAAGGGATTAGGAAACACCCAGTTAATCTGGAGGGCAGAGCTTTGAATGCAAGAGATTGACTTATGGGCCAGCAAATGAGGAAAGACTTATCCTGGAGGTGGGTGGCCCAGCCAACAGACTGGCATCTTGAACCAAATAAAAAGGAAGGAAGAGGACAGATTATTACAGCTTCTTCTCCTGGGAGAGCCCCAGCCTTTGCCATGATGACTAGATACTGCCTGGCTTCTAGCTCCTGTCTGAGCATCGCTGATCTCCACTGAAGACACACTCCAGTCTTTGCCATCACCTTGGGACAATCTGCAGCACGGACTCCCACTGGCTGTCCTGCAGTCTCGGACAGGTGTCCTACTTCCTGTCTGGGCTGCCAGTGGACCCTCCAGCTCTTGCATATGCAGGAGGCCATTTTGGACTTTCTCTCCAGGCTTGTAGGCCATCCTAATTTAGGCCCATGTACATACATGATTTCTATTAATTCTGTTTCTCTGAGAACCCTACCAATGCAGTTCCTTACCCTTTCCTACAGGCTAGGGAACGAAGGTCCTTCTTGCAGACAAGGAAAAATGCTGGTGTTGTTTGTTTGAGCCGTAACTTAGAATCCAAAGGCACATGAGACATGGGTGTCCCACCTCTTGGCTTGCCTGGACTGCATTAAGTGAAGAGGAATTGTTTTGGACCATGCATAGAATCGCTCATATAGGGCTGGAGGGTGCAGCTCAGTGGTTGGAGTGCTTTCCTACCAAGTGCAAAGTCCTAGGTTCGATTCTGCATCACAACATGAGCTGGGCCTCGAGTCCCAGCAGTTTAGAGTCGGAGGCAGGAAAATTGCAGAGTTCAAGGCCAGCCTGGGCAACATAGTGAGTTCAAGACCAGTGTGATTCTCAGAGTGAGAACCTGTTTCAAAAACAAACAACAGCAAAAAACCCCAAATCTATAGTCAAAACAAATTACCAACAGTAAATGAAAAAAACCTCATTATGTTTCAAGAAAGTTTATAAATTAGTGTTGGGTTGCATTTAAAGCCGTCGTGGGTCACCTGAGTCCTGTGGGCTGCGGTTTGGACCAGTCTGTTGTAAGGGAAACCAAAAAACCGAGCTTGTGTTTTCAAAATTGCTGGCTCTGTTTGCCAAGCCATAGAGAACTCCTCAGGGGAGCCGTGGGGTGGGGGTGGGGGGGCGGGGTGGAGGGGAGACGTTCTTAGCTCTGAGGCCAACACATGAGCTGGGCATCTGGACATGCCAATACAAGAGGACACCCCAGGTCGGAAGTGGGACTCAGCAGGCCCGGTTGGACTGGCCAACTCGGGGCTCCCAACAGTGATCACCTTAGAATTGCATGGGTCTCCGCACTCCAGACACCCTCGGGGGTCTGCAAGGGCCCAGGTGTCGTTATCCTAACACTAGGCCATGTTTTTTTTTTCTGGCTAGTCGCATCCTTTCGTGGAGGGGCAGCCCAGCTTTCCCATTGCTGCCCATTACGTGATAATAAAGAGATCTGAGGAGCAGAAGAGAGAATCCAGATGTCAACCCTGGGGCCAGATGACAGAGATATGCCCAGATGCAAAGCAGGGCCACCCTGCCGTTGTTCCCAACAGAGGCGTGGTTCTCGGAAATACATGCTTTAGGTTAAATTTATGGTCAGACATTAAGAATCCCCAGTTGCTCGGGCCAACAGAGCATCCAGCAGCAGAGGCGCACCCAGACCTGGGAATGGGGAGGGCGTGAGGGCTGTGGAACTGCCCTGGCTGAACCCCGGGAGTGCGTTTCCTCGTGGCCGTTCCTTCAGTCACTTTGCTCACCAGCCATCAACTCCTTCTTCTGCTAACGAGGTGCCCGATGTGGAGTCCCAGCCGCCCCTGGACAGACGCTCCACCTGTGCTAACCAGCCCTCCCTCCCCTCATGATCCTGTCTCATCCTCAAATTTGAGACCCAGCGTCACAGGAAACAGCTAATATGACGGACTGGGGGAACGCCTTTTTTTAGTTGAGACAGGGTCTGGCTAAACTGCTAAGTTGCCCAGGCTGGGCTTGAACTTGCCATCCTCCTGCCTTAGGTTCCCAAAGTGTTGGGATTCCAGGTCTTTGCCACTGGACCTGGCTGTATTATATTTTTTTATGAGGCCCAAGAAAGTGCCTCTTCACTCAAAAAACAACAACAACAACAACAAAACTAAGGGCACAAAAAAGGAGCAGGTCGCAGGCTGGACACGGCTGGTTTAGTTCCTGTCTTAATTACTAACACACGAGCTGATGATGAAATCCAGGTGCCAGAATGTCCAGTGATGGAACCCGGAGCCCCCAGCCTCTCTCCCTGTGTGGCCCTCACCATCCTCCATGTAACATGAGCTACTGGCAGGTGAAGGCTCCACTGGCCCCCTCCAAAAGCGCCAACCAGATTTGGAGCTGCTCTGCCCTATCACCCAAGGAAGAGCATTTATCAGAGAGGCTCAGTTTGGCCTGAGTACTTAGGAGTGAGCGGCTGACGAGGAGACACCCTGTGTAGACGCAGCCCACACGCTCACACCTTAGGGTTCCCTAAGCCCGTGTGAGTGCGCCGAGCCTGAGTGTGGCCCCCAGCCCAAAGCCCTCTGGGAGGCCCATCATCGGTGGCTCTGTAGCCTCTCCGCCGCCCGCATTCCTGTCAGGAAGTCACTTTGAAGGCCTTGGCCCGGGCTTAGCATTTTTTCCATTCTTAGGCCTGGGCTATTTGTGGTGGCTCCACCTGTCGCCGTATGTGTTAGGCCGAAAAGGATGAGTGCCCCTTCGCTAATAGCACAATGCCAGAGCAACCTCACTGGGGACACCCGGCTTTCTACGCATGCTGCCTTTGGGGGACCCACGAGGAAACTTCATGGTGCCTCAGCTGTGCCAGCTCCTTGCATTGTGTTAAGTAGACAGCAAATTTCTCTTACGGACTGAGCTACTCCCATTTGCAAATGAGGAATCTGTGGCAATGTACTCACAACACCATCGGCTGTGGCTCCAGAAGTTGCCGTATGTGATCCAGCAGTACAGATGCTGGGTCTTGAGCTGTGACAGAAGAAATATTCATGGAAAAGAAACGGGCCAAGCAGCAAGTCAATGAAAAAGAGGAAAACCTAATTGTCAGAGTTCAAAATAAAAAATACTTCATATATGACAATAAAAATGGTACATGATGGATAATATTAGGAAAGGAGCAGAAAGTGTCATAGAATAAACACCACTGAAAATCTATCAAACTCTTATAAGGTAACATAAGAAATCTAGGTAGCCTTAGCTTTGGTGATTAGTTTTTAGGTTCAATACTCCAAGTGTAATCCATGAAAGAGAAAAATGAGTTGGGCTTTATTAAGTTTTAAGCATATTACCTGGGCCTGATGGTACAGGCCTGTATTCTCAGTCCTCTGGAGACTGAGGTAGGAGTATCACAAGTCTGAGCCCACCTTAGGCAACTCAGTGACTTAGGAAGACCCTGTTTTTAAATCAAAAATAAAAGTGAGTTGGGGATGTAGCTCTGTGTGAAGGCTGGGTTCAATTCCCAGGACCATCAAAAAAAAAAAAAAAAAGAGAGAGAGAGAGAGATTTAAAGATGTTTATTCTGTGAAAGGCATTGTTAAGAAATGAAAAGATTAGCTCCCAACTAGGAGAAAATATTTGCAAAAGGCCTATCTTATACAGAAGTGGCATTCCAAATGTACAAAGATTTCTTACAAATCACCAATAAGAAAAATCTCAATTTTTAAAACTAGCAAAAGGTCTCAAGCGGTACCTCAAGAAACAAAATATACAGATAGATAATAGGCATATGAAAAGAAGCCCCATGTGATATATCACTAGAGACTAAAAGTATAAAAACACCTATCTACATACCTATCCACAACAGCTGAAATCCACAACATTAACAAATGTTGGTGTGGACGTGGAGCAACAGGAACTCTCATTGCTGGTCAGACACAGACTAGAACAGACAATTTGTCTCAGATGAACATAATAACCACTATGTTATGGAAATCTAGCTGGAACAGACCCTCGGGGAGGCAGCTTGGTTTCTTTCAAAATGTCACTTGCTCCTACCTTGTAATTCGGCAACAGTCCTCACTGGTGTTTACCCAAAGGAGGTAAAATTTACATCCATATAACACTTGCACATGAATATTTGTAGAAATTTTATGTATTGCTAAACTTTGGGAGCAATCAAGATGTCTGTCAATAATTGAATAGATTCATACATAATGATACTCTGGGTAGTAGATAGTATTTGGCACTAAAGACAGTAAGCTACAACCCTGAATAGATGTGCAGGACATTTACATACCTGATACTAAGCAAAAGAAGCCAACTTGAAAAGTGTACACACTGAATGATCTGATTGTTATGACATTCTGGAAAAAAACAAAACTACAGCCGTAGTGAATTGATAGTAAGTGATTTCTAGGGTCTGGAGCAAGGGAGGGAGGCATGGAAAAGAGAACATGCAGGATTTTTAGGGCATTGTTATGATAGATACAATGCTACCATGAACAACACATGACTTCATTGCATTGTTCAAAATCCATAGAACTCTACCGCAGAAATATCAAATCATAATATAACCTGTAGGCCGTTTATATAAACAGACGTGCTCATCAGTTGTGAACAATCCATCACATTCATGCAAGAAGTTAACAATGCAGAAACTGTTGGGGCCGGTGTAAATGGGGAAATACATAGAAACTCTGTACCTTCCTGTTACATTTTTCTATAAATCTAAAACTGCATAAAAAGGCTTAAATTAAACATCATATAAAATTATATTTGCATGATTTTGATAAATATGTCTGTGTACACATGAAAAGTTCTTTCTTAAGTTCTACAAAAAGTAACAGTGGGCCACTGAGACCCTTTGTTGTGCCCGTGGGCATGGGTGCAAGTGAGCCACGGTTTGGGCTCAGAATGAAGTCTTCTTTAGTGGATATAGAGTTTCATTTGGGAAAGACGAAAACATTCTAGAGAGCAGGGGTGGCAAGTCTGACAGTGTGTATGGGCTTCGTGATAATGAACTGCACCTTAAAAATGACAAAGGGCCAAGTCTGGTGCCACACATCTGTAATCCTAGCACTCTGGGAGGCTGAGGCAGGAAGACTGCAGTTCCAGCCCAACTTGGGCTGTTTAGAAACTTGGTGAGACCCTGTCCCAAAGTACAGAATAAAATGGTATAGGGGAAGTAGCTCAGAGCAAGGGCCCTGGGTTCAATACTCAGTACCACGAAAAAAGTGAATATAGTAAATTTTGTGTTACGTAAATTTTGATGCAATTTCAAAAAATCCTAAGGGAATGAAGTCCTCCACAAATGTTAAATGTGAATCATCGGGTGTTACCACAATCTTCTCTTCAAATAAAAGCAATGAAGCAAGGTCTGGGGGAAAAAATTGGATTAATATCTCCAGGACTCGCTCACTTGTAAAAACGATTTCTGATTTCCCCCGAGCTCTCAGACACCAAGCTTACGTAATCCTGTGATTTCATCTGACAAGGATACTTGCAAAATGGGGCAACTGGATGTGGAAAGCCAAAGTGGGGTACGAGGTTTCGGCTGCCACTTCACATTTCAGACTGCGCTCGGCAACAGTGCCGAGCATGTCTGCGATCCATCTAGAATCAGCCTCCCGGAGCCAGGCATGCCTGGGATAGGTGCTGCTTTCCATGGGTGAAACCCTTCAACTCCACTCCTTCACGTCCCTCCCTCTATTACCCCCTCGGATGGCCTTGCTTAAAAACCACCATATCTGAGTGGCTCTGAGACAAACCCACCAGCCAAGCATAACTCCCCCTAGTCTGTGAATCCCCATCCTCTACCCTGGTATTCTGACTCTTCGGCACACATCTGGCTCCATCCCTTCCCATTCCTTCTTCAAATCATCCTTCTGCTCTCTTGTCTCAATTCTTTCTCCCGACATTCCAATTTGCTCTCTTATGCTTTTTACTTGTGTGTTTTCCTCTCTTCTTCCTTGCTGTATGACATAGATTAAAAAACATTTATTTTCTTAATCCAATATTTCCCCTTTGCAACTTTAAAAGTCCTCTTCTTTTAGTAGCTCCATGGGGATTTCAACATGACCCATGCTCTGATTTAATGTGGCTCATCGCCTCCAAGACTCACGTAAAAACTTGAGAGTCCTTGCGGCGGTGCTGCAAGTGGGGCCTTCAAGAGAGGAGGAGGATGTCAAAGGGAATTCATGCCTTTCTCAGGGCCTGGGTTAAATCTCACAGCAGCGGATGACTCTGCACTCACGTGGAAGGGATCAGCTACCGTGAGATCAGGTTGTTACCAAGGCCTCTTGTGTCTTTTTGTTCTGTCGGCGTCGCTTGCCTTCTGTTTTTCTGCTAACACAACATGAGTCCCTTACCAGCTGCTGCCACTTAGTCTTGGACTTCTGTGCTGCCAAGACTGTGAGCCCAAATCATCTTCCTTCCTTTACAAACTGGCCCACCTCCGAGATCCTATTACAGAACAGTAGACCGACACCATCTATACTACTATCTTCAAAAGGTACACAGGTATCCTCCTCCTGGACAATTCAAGGACCTGAGTCCAAAGTATCTCTGAGCATCTTACCTGTCAGGCATTTTTCCAATTGGTTGCTCATGGTAGATAGAAATATAGAAGAATTTTTGGACATCTTCCCCGAATCCTGCAACATTATGATGCTCCTGTATTAGTTCTAATAGCTTTCTTTGTGATTTCATCAGATTCTCTACATAATCAAGTACTAGTAAATAAGATCCCTTTCACACCTCTTTTTCCCATCACTCTGACTTCTATTTTTCTGGCTTTATCACACAGGCTACAATCTCTATCACCATGTTGAGTAGAATGGATAAGAGTGAAACCTTTTCTTTTTCCTTCCTGATCTTCATCGGCAGAAACAGTCATTCTTCCAGTTTTGAATATCATGTCATTTGACCCTTGAGAAAGTTTCCTTATAATCCTAGCGTGCTGAGATTCTGTCAGGAATGGAGCTTGGACTTGGCAAAATGCTTTTTGGTTACAACTGTCAAAGTAAGTATAAAGTTTGTCTTTGGCAATTTTTCAGTATGGTGAATTACATGATTATTTTTGAAAATGAAACTAGCCCAGTATTATTGGGATCAGGGTGTGTCCCTGTCCACTGTACTCTCTGGATCCGGCACCATGCAACTTCTGGCTTTTCGAAGTCAAAATGACCAGGAAAGGTCAATGTTTGGAATCGCAGCCATGACAGTGCAACTGTAGATGCTCAGATGACTTCCGGAAGTGCTTCAAAAAGCGGCACAGAAGGTGGAGTAGGTGTGCTCAAAGCAAGGGGGAGAGTTCTGAGGGGGACCTGAGGCAGTTTATCTTTTACTGTAATGAATTTTTTTAAAAAATTCACTGTCTTCACAACTTGTGTGGAAATCTAGGTTGGAAAGTTACTTATGGACTTACAACAGGCAGGACTAGAACCTGGCTCCACTGTCCCCTAATGTAGTGATTTTATGTCACAGGAGCCTGCCTCACGGGACAGCAGGGGCCATCAGAGCTTGGGGCAGGTCCCTAATCTCTTGGCCTCAGTCTCCTTGTCCCTGGAATGATAGAGCTGGACATCATCTGTAAGGTTCCTCTCAGACTGTCTCAAAGGATCTCTCCTCAACCGGGCATGGTGGTGCACACCTGTCATCTAGCACTTTGGGAGGCTGAAGCAAAGGATCACAAGTGTGAGCCCAGCCTGGGCAGCTTAGCAATTTAGCAAAACTCTGTTTCAAAATGAAAAAATAAAATGGGCTGGGCACACAGGTCAGTGTGAAGGCCCTGGGCTTGATTCCCAGTACAAAACAAAACAAAAAAGTCTCCTATATTTCTGTCATTTGAGAAGTGTAAAGGAGATGAAGTGGGTCCCTGTAGACTATAAGCACCTAACCCAAGAACAAAGGGCTTTTAAAATAAAATTTCAAGCACAGGCTGGGGGTGGGGCTGGGTAACTCAAGGGTTAGAGCTCTTGCCCAGCATGTGTAAAGCCTTGGGTTCTATTCCTAGCACCACATAAAAATTAGCTGACTGTGGTAGCACCTGCCTGCAATCAGCATTTGGGTCTAGTGGAAGAGCCCTGCAGTACTAGCACTCTGGGAGGCTGAGGCAGGAGGAGTCCAAGTTCAAGCCCACATGGGCAATTCAGAAAACCTGTCTCAAAATCAAAAAGTGAGCTGGGGATGAATTAATAGGTCAGTGTGAAGGTTCTGGGCTCAGTCTCCAATATTAAAAAGAAACAAAAGGCTTAAACAGAACAAGATTTCACGTGTCCAGCCAGAGATAGGTAGCTCCCTTTCCATACATTCAGCAGGGCCACACATCCCAGTTACAGTTCATACAAATGATATCTGTTTTTTGTTTTTGTTTTGTTTGTTTTTATATTTGTTTTTCTTCTGCAGCACCGAGGACCAAGCCCAGGGGGCTTTTACTCTAAACTACATCCCTGGCCCATTTTCAGTTTGATTTTGAGACAGGGTCTCACTGAGTTATCAAGTTGTTTAGGCTGGGCTCCAACTTAGTGAACCTCCTGCCTCAGCCTCCCAAGGTATTAGAATCCTTTGTCTTCTAACTTTCTTCCTCTCACTCCTCCACACTTCCATTTTCCAGAAGCCCAAATTCAACCCTACTTCCTAGAACCCAAATTCAATCTCCCTAGGGCCATCTCAGGGGTCCCCAAGTAAAACATTGGCTTACACGGATGTTTCAGAATGGGTGAACTTTTTTGTGACAGGGTCTTCCTCTGTAGTTTAAGCTAGTCCCAAGCTCACTATGCAGCCTAAATTGGCCTCAAGCTCATGAAAAATCTTCCTGCTTCAGCTTCCTGAGTGCTGGAATTATAGGCATGTGCCACCATGCCCAGCTAATTTTTATGTGGTGCTGGGGAATTAAACCCAGAGGCAAGTTCATGCTAGGCAAGCGCTCTAACCACTGATGTACACCCCAACCCCATGAATGTGCAAACTTAATCTGTGTGTCATCCAACATCTCAGTCCCCAGTCATGAGCTGGTGCTTCTCTAGAACTGACCTGGTAGAGGTGCTGGGAGAGGGAGCCAAGAACCTGAAGGGTAAGAATAGTGGGGACAGGTCTCCTCCCTAAAGACTCAAGTTGACCAAAGTGGATAGCCAGGAAAGGAGAGACTAAGGCAGATGCCAGGATATGGAATTAAAAACCAAAGACGTAGGTCTAGAACCCGAGCAATGTAAGCAAGTGAGAGGTGTAGTAGTTAGAGCACAGCATCACTTTGATTGGGCCTGATGGAGTCCTGGCTGTGTCTGGGCGGGTCATGGAGGTATGGCCTTATGGTCTATGGCTGCCTCCACACTCATTCCTCTCTGGCTCTGTGCCCTGCTCTGCTTCCTGGACTACGTGAGCTAAGCTGCTTGGCTCTAACACACCTGATGGCCATGATGTTCTTGCCTTAGAACTGGCCAACCATGGACGGAACCCCCTGATATGATGAATCATAAACTTCTCCTTCAAGTTGTGGCTGTTGGGGTATTGTGTCCCAGCAATGGGACAGCTGAGTGGCTGGGGAATGCTACTGCCTGCATTCCCTGGGCTGACTTACAGGTCACCTGCAGAAACATCATCTGCATCCTGGGTGAAGAATCTGTCAGCCTGGGGCTCTCCAGTTACCGGGTAGTCTGGAACATAATTTTTGAGACTTCGGATACTACTCGCCTTCTGAAATTTCAAGGGGACTCCTGTCCTTCTCAATCCTTCCCTTCCCTGTTACCCTTATCCCCCCTCTCAATTCACAAAGGTCCAAAGTCAAAAAGCTCAGTCAGCATCTCTGAGACCCTGCTGCCTTTAAAATCAAGAGCCAGAGTCACATTAACAAAGGAAGTTGCAGAATAGCTCATATTGCTTATTATTATTGTTATTATTATTGAGACAAGGTCTCACTCTATCGTCCAGGCTGCTCCTGAACTCACTCTGTGGTCCAGGCTGGCCTCAAACTCCCAGCAATCCTCCTGCCTCTGCTTCCCAAGTGCTAGGATGACAGGCATGCACCACCACAACCGATTTATATGGTGCTGGGGAACTGAACCCAGGGCTTTGCACTTGCTAGGCAAGTGCTCTCTAACCTCTGTGCTATTCCTTCAGTCCCAATATTCAGTGCTATTTATTTGGTAGTACGCACAGAGAAATTCTGAAAGGACTCACGAGGCTCTGTTACACATTGGTTGTAGGGTTAGGGAAAAGTATTACATTTTAAATGTACATTTATATTATAAAAACAAACAGCATGCCTCCATGCTCACTGAATAGCGATCCCTGCATACAGCCCACCTGGGTGTGTTTCACTTTTTCAAGGGGCTCTGGCCCTAGGGGCAGATCATGAAGACGGTGAACATCCTCAACAGGAAAGAGAAGGTGTGCTGAGGCCGGAAAGAGCTTCAAAAATGGCAAGGATTTCCTGTTGTACCAAGTCTCCTCGTAAAGAGAAGTCACGATGCTTGGGCTGAATTTTACCTTTTGTTGTTTTACCCACGCTGCTTCCTAGCTCTGTGGGGAAAAAAAAAAAATCCACCTTTCTGAATTGACAGCAGGTTTAATGGAAGCTACCGTGGGTGGATGGAATAGCACATAAGAACTTGGATGTGAAGGTCGGCTGCAGCTGGTGTATTGTTGGCTGAGCCGGCAGGAACAGAGCTGGAGTAATAAATGTCACTGTGTTTCAGAGACGTGGCATGGCATGTACTCAAAGTCTAAAAACCAAACAGTGTAAGATGGTACGAAGCAAACAGCGGAAATGCCCACGTCTTTCCACCCTTACCTGTCAGCTGGATTTGCTGAACACGTGGCAACATTTTCTTCCAAATGCAAGCATTTGATAGACGTGGTTTTCTTACACAAAGGAAAACACAGCTGCAATTAGCTTTTCGTTTCTGTGTCATGGACCTCTGAATCTAGAAATACCCCGTCACCTCGTGCATTAGTCCTTTCCACATGAACGCATATCATACCTGTAGGAGACAGTAATATAGAATTTCTGGGTTGAGGGGTCCAACCAACCTTTTTTGATGGTAGCATCATACATCGAATAGCTAGGCCCATGGGGGAGGAAAATGAAGAAGGTAATATGTCCTGACTAGTCAATGTATGAGTTTTGTGATGGTACATTTCCTATTTGAGCTGTGGGACCTTGGGCATGTTTGATGACCTCTCCCTGTCTCAGCGTCCTCATTTGCATAATGGGATGTGTAGCTCCTCCCTCTGAGGGGCTACACAGAGTAAATGAGACTATTCTTATAACCAGAGAACTATAGCACCGTCGCATAGCTCTTAATAGATGCTGCTATGGCGAAGAATCTGGACAATGGTATCGTTAGATAATGGAAAAGAGCTTTCATACTGTCTTCAAGCGTTTGAATCCAGCTGGGCCTGTGGTGCAGGCCTGTCATCCCATCACTGTGGGAGGCTGAGGCAGGAGGATCACCAGTGTGAGTCTAGCTTGGCAACTTAGCAACTAGCAAGATTCTTCATGGAAAAAAAATTCTATCACTTCTCTTAAACCTAAGGTGAATTCAGATTCTCTAGATTGTTCAATTTTCTGGGCTTTTGTTAAAGAACAAAGAATATAAAATGAAGCATTCCTAATTTGCTACAAAGTCTTGGGAAGGACCATGCAAGTGACTTAAATATCGTGTTGCAGAAAAGTCACCTTCACATGAGTCACTTTTTGAGGCTGCAAGCCTCCTGGGCTCCCCCCAAAAAACCCAAAAACACACAAAATAACTCTCATGGTCATATTAGCCATGCCACTAATTGAATAAAGCAAGAAATCAAAAAAAATTTTTTTGAGACAGGGTGTCACTCTGTGGCCCAGGCTGGTCCTGAACTCACTATGGAACCCAGGCTGGCCTTGGACTCATGGCAACCCTCCTGCCTCAGCCTCCCGAGTGCTGGGATTACAGGTGTGTGCCACCATGCCCAGCTTATGTGGTGCTTGAGAATTGAACTTGCGTACTTGGCTTAGTTGCCAAGCTAGACTCAAACTGGTCATCCTCCTGCCTCAGCCTCCCACAGTGCTGGGATGACAGGCCTGCACCACAGGCCCAGCTGGATTCAAACGCTTGAAGACAGTATGAAAGCTCTTCTCCATTATCTAATGATACCATTGTCCAGATTCTTCGCCATAGCAGCATCTATTAAGAGCTATGCGATGGTGCTATAGTACTCTGGTTATAAGAATCATCTCATTTACTTGCTAGGTAAATGCTTTAACTGCTGAGTCCTTCCTCCAGTCCCAATGAATAAATTTTTTAAAAATAGTTATCTTCAGTTGATTCTTATACTGAATGGAAGCTGGGATCAGTAACACTTAACGGCTTCATGAATTCCTCAATCTCCCTGAATCTGAAAGTTGTTGTTATATCTCAGAATGACTTAAGTGTGTGTGACCTGAAGGAGAAAAAACAATAAACAACGAACAAACATGAATCTTAATCTCTAAATAATTCCTAAAAAATAAAGTAACTTTTTGGAATGAGAACTGTGAGGTGATAGTGCCCTGAAAAACAGGAATGGGGCCTTGGGGGACCCCAGGAATGATGAGGGGAGGACTTCAGGCATACAGGGAAAGAGGGAAGCGCTGGGGGCAGGATCATGTGTCGCCACTCCCCTGAACTTCCCCCTGCTCCCACAGTGAGCTTGGCTCTCTGTGCACAACCTTGGCTTAGAGGTAGCTACTTCCTCTTCTCTTCCGGTAACCTTCCCAAATTTTGCAATCTGACCAGCTTCAGTCACCTAATATCTCCGCCCCTCCCACATAGCAACCTTCCCGTCCCACATTCAGCCTACTGATGACGACCACCTTGACCTTCATGATGGACCCGCCTCCTGCAAACATGCAGCTCATCTGCCTGCTTTCCCAACCTAGCAGGCAGCCTGCTTTGTCTTCTGCCTAATCCCCGACCCACACCCCCGTTAAACAGTCCAATTCCTGACCACCAGTCTGTCATACTAAATACAGGCTTTGTTCACCCCATGATTGGGGCCTTCCCCCTGGATTTACCACTGAGGCTCAGGGTAACGGGGACAACAAACTTTCACTTCAGATCCTTTTGCTGCTGGTCACATTTAGTTTCACCTGGGTCCTTCTTTTGACCTAACAGGAAGGCTGCCAAAAATGACCAACTGGAATAGCCCTGGTGGGGCCTCAAGTGCATGTCAAGGACGTTTCAGAGATGTGGGGAGGGGGCTCTTTGATCTGTGGAGATTTTCATTACCCTAGAGTGGGAAGATGGCAGGTGGGATTTTAGACAGTTGAATCGACAAGATGTCTGTGGGAACAGAGCCACCACTCCTCACTGGGGCTCTGTCACTAACCCGTTGATCCTCACTAGGCTCCCTAATTCTTTAGCACTGAGCAACAGCAGCCTTGGGATCAGGCATTAGTCACGGCTCTCCAGATAAACAGAAGGGAACATATAGAATTATAAGAAGGCTTTATCAGGTTGGCTCACACCACTGTGGCTGTGTAAGACATTATGTCAACACAAAGGGTTTAGGAAAACATCCTGTTAATCCCTAGGGCAGAGCTTCGGATGTGAGTGATTGACTTACAGACCAGCAAATGAGAGAAGAAAACCCTCCATAGATCTGAGTGGCCCAGCCAATAAGTTGGCAGTTTAAACTCGATAAAAAAGAAGGAGGAAGGAAGCTTATTAGAGCTTCTTCTCCTGGGGAAGCGCCAGTTTTTGCCTTCATTCCCAGACATTGTGGTCTCCATGGCAGATTTGCCCCAATCTTCAGGTCTTCGCCATTACCTTGGGACGTCAGTCTGCAGGACAGACTCACTCCTGCTGTCCTACAGTCTCAGGCTGGTGTTCTGAGCAGCCACTGAACCCTCCAGCTCCTGCATGTTCGGGCTGCCATGTTGGACTCTCTCTCTGCAGACTTGTAAGCTGTCCTAATGTATTCCCACATACATATATAGTTTCTGTTAACTTCATTTCTTCAAGAGCCCCACCAATACACATGATCAGAGCTGCATCAAGGCCATCTGCACGCTGCAGACCCAGAGGATTCAGTAGATGTTCAGCCCCAGAAGCTAAAAGCCCCAAAACAATAGAGGCCAATGATGGAAGCAACCATCCTAAGCTGGGGGCTTGGAAACCCCCAGAGAGTTGCTGGTACATGTCCACAATCAGAGGCTGAGGAATCTGGGGCCCGATGTCAGCAACAAAGCACCCACTCAAGAGGGGGCAGTGTTTGCACGACTCTGTAGGCATCTCTCTGGCCTGTCAGATGACAACCAAAATTAGCTATCACATTGGTTATATGGTGTTGGCAAATTACTCAGACTCCATAAGCCACAGTTTTCCTGGGTAGAAGTGAGGGTGATTATACTTCAAAATGAGGTTGCTGCAAGATTAAATTAGTTAGCATTCAAAGCATGGAGCCACAGGAGCTGCCTGGCACAAGGATTGCTCGATATATATTAGCTGTATTTAGTAATTTTAAAAATTATGGCGATCTTCTAGGCACTGTTTTTGTTCATTTGTTTGCTTCAGCAACAAGTGTACTGGAAATTAGGGGAAAAAAGCAAAATCAGCCAACCAAACAGGCTGAGGTCCTTACGTGCCTGGAGTGCACCATCTACCAAGAGAGCTGATGTACAAGCATGTACAATCCAAGGTGGCACTGTGAGTCGCATGTAAGTAGTGTCCTAAAGGATTAAAAGGACCAGGAGTTGTGTTAAAGGACAGATCTTTGAGAGCTCCGAACATGAGGAGAATTTTAAAGACTGAAATTTGTGAGATATAATGAAAGAATCGCCATCTGTGGGTAGTTAGCAGTCCAAGTTATCAGAGGATCAGAAAAGCAGTTTTTAAACAGCTTTGTTAAGATAAAATTGGCTTAGGGTGGACTGAGCCTAATTAAAATGGACAAGTCGTTAGATTTTGATACATGTAGGAGTCCCCACAACCAAGATAAGGGATGCATCTTTCACCCACAACTTACACTTCCTGCCTGCCTGCTCCCGTGTGGACTCCCACTTGAGCGCGAGTCTCTGCTTGTCATTGCAGCTTTGCTTGCAACTTACAGAATTTTAAATAAATGGAATCAGAAGGTATAGACTAATGTCTACTGTGTTACACTTAGCATAACTCTTCCGAGAAAGTTCACTCCTTTTAATCGCTGAATAGTATTCTATCTATGAATTTACAATGGCTTTTCCCATCTTGAATAGAGCTCTAGGGCTGTTTTTAATTTGGGGTTGTAGCAAAAACAGCTGTTATAGACTGGCACACAGGCTTGCTGTAGACACATGCTATTTTTTCTCTTGGGTACAACTTAACAGGCATGGCTGAATCACACGCAGACATGTGTACAACTTTGAAAGAAATTATCACATTGTATTTCAAAATCATTTATATTCCCCTGTCCCTAATATGTGCGAATTTCAGTTCCTCCATATCCTAGTCAACACCTGATATGTTCAGACTTCAAGATTATAAGTGTTGCTCTATTAGTAGACAGTTTTATCTCACATTAGTTTTAATTTGCATTTCCCTAGTGACTGATGGTGTTAAGCATCTTTTCCTACACTTTTTTTTTCGGTCACCCATATATTCTCCTATCTGTTCCATATGTCTATTCCTGTACCAGGTTGTTTTCTGCATTTAGAGGGTGCTTAATGTATGTTGGGTAAAAGTCCTCTGCCGGAAATGCCACTTGAGAAGATTTTTATCCTTTTTATGCATTCCTGGGTTCAATTTGCTAATATTTTACGGTGGACTGTTTCATCTCTGTTAATGAAGAAAATTGGTCTGTAATTTTTTAAAAATTGTACTTCTGTTTGCTTTGGTGTCAAGGAAATGCAGCTCTTACAGGATGAGTATGGATGGGTTTTCGACGTTTGGTAGAAGTTTGCTGGTGAAGACATATAAACCTGGAGAGTTACTACACCTGAGCTTCGTACATCAGCTGTGCATGCTAAAACTGATAAATAAGCTTACAAATGAGTTCGAGTAGATTTTTTTGAAGGTTCTACCATGTCTTCTACATGGATAATTTCGCCACAAACAAGCACAGTTTGACTTCTTCCTGTTTGAGGTAGAGGACTGCTGCTCTTTTTCTTGCCTGGTGATCCTGGTTCAAACCTCCAGCACAATGTTGAACAGAAGCTGGGAACAGACATAACTGTTTTGTTCCTGATCGTGAGGGGGAAGTGTTCTGCTTTTCAACATTAAATATGATGTTAACTCTGTTTATTTTTTTAAATCAGGTTCAGGAAATTCCCTTCCAGTAGAGTTTGCTGAGATTTGTCTGTTAATGTATACTGGGGTTTCTCAAATGTTTTCTGTTCCATCTGTATATGATTACATGGCTTTTTTTTTAGTCTGTCCCTATGGTGATTAAGTTAATTGATTTTTGAATGTTAAGCCAATCCTACATTTATGGGATAAACTCACTTGATCATCAAAGATCCAATTTGCTAAGAATATTGTTGAGAATTTCTGCAACTAATTTCAAGAAGTATCCTTAGCTTCAATTTTCTTTTTATGTGCTATTCTTGTGTATCTTAGATCTCAGACTAATATTAGCCTTATTGACATAACTTGGGAATTATTTCTTATTTTTCAGTGTCTTGCTTGTATAACTGGTATAACAGATGTCCCATTACTTACATTGGGGTCATTTCCCAATAAACCCATCATACGTGGAAAATATTCCAAGTCCAAAAGACACTGAATACTGTTCACCGACAGCTCGCCCAGGGTTAGTGACACAGTATTGGAGGGTCTCAGTCACACCCCTGTGTATCCTGTGAGAACGCCCCAACATCCTGAGAGGACACAGTACAGAATGTCAAGAGCCCAGGGAAAACCCCAAGCTAAAAATTGGAGACATAGTTTCTCCTGAAGATGTGCGGCCTTCACATCGTCATGAAGCTGCGCTAGCTTATGTGGAGGAAGGACTGTTTGTATTTCTTTCTTAAATTCTTAATTCTCGGGGCAGGAGGCAGAGTCCTTGGGGAGACACTGCCTGGTGGTGGTGCTTATTTATGGGTCCTCGACTGAGCATTGCTAAACAGCTAAGGAACGTCATCAATCCATGCACTCTTCCTCTTGAAACACGTTAGGCATGTGTTAGCCGAGATCCACGATGAGTGTGATCTTGCAGCACTTGCGAGCAACTTTTATTCAATTCAGATACAGTGTTAACTGGCGGCCAGTGGGTGCCCTATCAGCCCGCCCCTGTGGGCCCATGCCTAACGCAGCATCTTGTTTGCTGAAGATGCTTAGCATATTCGATTCCCATTTCCAGCCAAAGTGTGCCTGGGTCTCTGATTCCCCAGCACCACATAAGCCAGGTGTGGTGGTGCACGCCTGTAATCCTAACACTCTGGAGGCTGAGACGGGAGGTTTGCTGTGAGTTTGAGGCTAGTCTGGGCTACACAGTGAGCTCAGAACCAGCCTGGAATACAGAGTGAGATCTTGTTCCAAAGTAACAAATAAATAAATAAATAGATTAAGTTAGGACTGGCAGGTGAGAGCAGGCACTTTCTGCCTGTGGTGCCTCTCATTTCAATACGGTTGGTCCAGTACTTTTGCCTCGATTTTCCCAAGCAGTGGTGGGTAGGAAAAGAAGCATTTTGTAGCTTTTAAACTTTAGTCTTGGGGAAGAGGAAAGGGGAGAGAGAGAAGAAAGAGAACCAGAGAACACGTGGAAATATACGGAAAACACACAAAGGCAAATAATGTTTGGTAAAACTGAGCCTGGCGTGGATGTCATCAGTTTGTGATCCTAGCACGCTGGGAGGCTGAAGCAGTAGGGTTGCAAATTTGAGCCTAGCCTGGGCAATTTAGCAATTTAGCGAAGACTCTGTCTTAAATAAATTATAAAAAGGGGCTGGCAACATACCTCAGAGCCAAACCCTGGCTTTAATCCTCTGTAATGTGACATATATATGTGTGTGTGTGTGTGTGTGTGTGTGTGTGTGTGTAATTTTTTTTTTGTAAACTTGGTTGTGTGGCAACAGATCTGAGATCTAGGCCCACAGGTGTCCCCTGACATCCACTCTGCCGGTCACGGGCGCTACCCAAGAGGAAGTCGCGGCGGGCAACCCGCTCGCAGTCGCTCTCTGTAGGTTCTTGGTGGCCCACGCGCGGCGCCCAGGCAGCCGCTGCACGTGCTCTGGGCAGGGCGGGGGCGGGGCCGAGGGCGGGAGGTGGGCGGGGCCAGCCGACCGCACGTGACCCGCGGCGCGGCTATTAAGCCGCGCGCCGCCGCTCGGGTCTCGAGCTGGTGTTTCGCCCGGACCCAGCGCCTCCGGCGTGTCGCCCCGAGAGAGGAGCCGCGCGAAGGTCACCCGCCCGCCCGCCGCCGCCGCCGCCGCCCGCCGGCTCCGCCGCGCCTCCGCCGCGCCTCCGCCTGCCGCTCTGTCCACCTGTCGTCCGCGCCCCGCCGCAGCCCCAGCCTCCCGGCCCGAGCGCCATGAACCAGATAGAGCCCGGCGTGCAGTACAACTACGTCTACGACGAGGATGAGTACATGATCCAGGAGGAGGAGTGGGACCGCGACCTGCTCCTGGACCCGGCCTGGGAGAAGCAGCAGAGGAAGGTCAGCGGGGGCCCCGCCGCGTGGCCATGGCCCGGGCCCCGGCGCTCCCGCGCGTGGGTGCCAGCAGCCGCGCGCGGATGAGCGAGGGCGCCGGGTGGAGGTGGTGTCGCTTCCCGCGTCTGCGCAGTCCTGGTCCCCGTCAGGGAGGAGACGGTGTCCTGGGGCTGCAGGACCCCGGACGTGTGCGTGGGTGCTTCCCACATCCACTTGCTTAGGCCAGCATCTGGGAGTCCGAGGTCTGCCTCTGACCCCCTCGGAGCCCGTGACCTTGGCCACAGAGCTACCCTGCCCCGCCGCGCCGTCCCCAGGTCACACAGGCGAGCCGAACACCAGTCTCGTGGGGCCTTCCCACAGCCCCCACCAGGGGTCCCGGAGCGGCACGCAGTTGGCGGGCTGGGCTCCCGGGAGGGATGCTGGGGAGCGCTACTCACCGATAAAGTCGTAATTCTTTCACACTCTATTTATAGTTCATTGAGGTAAGCACCAGGGGATGGAGGAGTCGCCACCTGCCAAGCGCGCCCTCCCCATCCGGGTGGCCTCTCCGGGGCCCAATGGAACATTCCACTATGTCAGGCTCCTTCTTGATCCTCTTGGCCGGGACATGCTGTGGGTGCCCACTGCGAGGCTAGATCCCTCCTCCTGCCTGACCAGGCAAAGAGCCTGACGGTCAGGCGTGGCCACCGAGCCCGGCTAACTCAATCTTGGGTGGCAAATGTCGTGGCCACCAGGTGCCTTGTGCTCCTCCAACCGGCCCCCAATTTTCTGTCATGGGAGAAATAGGTTTCCCTTCTGAGGGCTGCTTCACAGTGGGCTGTGTGCCCGCCTTCAAGGCACTTGAAGGCACTATAGCTGCGCTGTAGGTGACCATGTGAGATTAGGTAGGGAAACGGAAAAACCTGTTCAGGAGAAGGGGAGAGGTCCTGTATTTGGATAATTATCAAATAATCAAGCACTTTTGCTTCCTGGTGGTACTGGAGATCAAGCCCGGGATCTTCACATTCAGCTCCAAACCCAACTTTTTAGATTTCTTTTTCTGACAGTATCTCATCAAGTCACTAAGTTGCCTAAGCTGGGCTCACCTTGGCATCTCCTTACCTTAGCCTCCCAGAGTGCTGGAATAACATGCCTTTGCCACTGGTCCTGGCTACATATTAGGATTTTCCTATTTTTGTCTAATCTTTCTCTCAGAATACCATTTGTCATTATTATTAAAGCTACCATTTCAGTCTCCATCTTATTATGTTTTTTTGAGATAGTGTATTGCTCCATAGTCTAGGCTGGCCTCAAACTCATGGCAGTCCTCCTGCCTCGGCCTCTGGAGTACTGGACTATAGGTGTGTGACATCATACCTGGCTAATTCTTACGTGGAGCTGGGAAGGGAACCCAAGGCCTTGTTCATGCAAGGCGAGCGCTCCTACTGCTGAACTCTGCCCCTGTCTTCTGCCTGAAACGCAGAAGGGCTTCTACCATCCCTCATTTTCTTGGAAATAAAGAGAATAGGAGTGGTAGATGGAAGTTGCATCTATAAATAAAAGGAAATTTTCAAGGCTTCTTCAGATTGTTAAAGGTCTTATGTGTGGGGAAACACGTGGCCTGAAGATTTCTAAGGTGTCATTATGATGTATTGACACGTCATAGGTTGAAAAGCTAGAAAGTGACACTGGCCTTTAAGTTTTTTTGAACTTTCACAACAGTTTTTTAACTATAATTTTCTCTGAATTTAACAAACAAACAAACAAAAACCCAACGGCTTCTACATTTTTCAAATGTGGCTTTTTTTGTTAGGAGGACAGTAAAGGAATGGGACTGGCAAACTACTTGTGTTTTCAAGTCATAATCTGATCCCGGGGTTCTGCTGATTATTAAACAGTCCACTCCAGGGTAGACTTAGTGGTGCAGGCCTGTAATTCCAGCACTGTAAGAAGCCAAGGCCAGAGGGTCGACTGTTTGAGCCCAGCCTGGACAACTTTGCAACCTCGGAAAACCCTGTGTCAGAATTAAAAATAAAAAGTTGGCTGGGGGTGTGGCTCATTGTAAAGGTGCAATCCACATTACCACAAAAAGCGGGGGTGGGGGTTGCAAAAAGTGAAAAAATACAGTTCAGTACTGAGAAAGAGGCAATATTAGTTTCTGAGGAGGGCTTGTCTTCTGCCATATTTAATCTTTTCACATATTTTCAGTGCATTTGGATATAACGACGCTGTCATATCTTTTAGGTTTGGGATTCTTCTGTGACCATATTATTGTAACTGGAGAGAACTCAAATTATCGTATTTTTTAAAAAGCAGACATCCTTTGACTGTAGTTCAATACAAGGTGAAGAGTTTAAAGTGAGAGAGTTCATTCTTTCTAAAAGACAGACTGGATGATGTGGATGCAGGGGCCCATTTCACAGAGGCGACTCTTTCCACTTTCGATGTGGGGGCTGACCCCCCCCCCCAGCCCCCGACTGAGAGGTGGGACCCAGAGCTCTGCAGGGCAGGGGTTCTATTTATGTCCTATGAGAGAGACTGCTGGAACAGGGTGAGGACAAGATGCCATTGTTTCTATTGTGGGCTGCCTGCTCCACACTTGCCATTTCAGTGATATGCAGGGCATGCGATCTGTCAACAGATGCTGGTGGCACATGATGACGTCCGTGGCGTTCTAGTGGATGCGGTGCCTAATTATACCCCAGCACAGAGTCCCCAGGCTGGGGCAATCCTTGCTGGAATGCCGTGCTGAGGGGCCCAGGTGGAAGTGGTGTGCTCTTCTCAGGGGTCATGTGGAAAAGTGCAGGCCCAGCCTGAGGCTGTCCAGGAGCGTCAGGGTGCCTACTTTGTCTTTCACGGGTACTTTTATAAAGGATACTGTTTCACTTTGTAGAGCTCCTGCAGTGCTACAGGCCCAACCTTTAAGATATAGGGTACCCCAAAAGTGACCATACACAGGGAAACATTAAGAAGATATAACGTAGACAGGCCCAGTGGCACGGGCTTGTCCATCTAGCACACTGAGAGGCTGAGGCAGGAAGACTTTGAACCCAGCCTGGGCAACTTAGTGACTTAGCAAAACCCTGTCTCAAAATAAAAATAAATAATAAATAAAAGTGGGCTGGGGATGGAGCTCAGTATGAAGGCCCTGGGCTTCAAACCCAGGACAACAAACAATAAATTTTCTATCTGTACAGTTTGTTAGTTAACGATTGTTTAAAATGACCGTACATAGGAAAAATTAGTATAATCCTATTTTATAGTACCTTGTTTTAAGTTGTTAATATTTCTCTGTGTGTGTTGACCTTTGGGTTGCCCTGTATTTTTTAGACAGACAGAACCTCTTACCACATAAAACGCCGTCTAGGAACATGTTTTCAGGCCACACAGGCTGTCCCTAGGGGAGAAACTTCTAGCCCATGGGAGCTAGCCCATCTGCACCTCCTGTGGATGAACACTCAGCCTGTGCCCCCACGGGCCACTCCAGCAGTGCTGATGTCTGCACCGGTGTACACTGCTCTGTCTTATCCTCCCTTGCGGACATGGCAGCCCATTCCCATACCTCTGGGCTCCTTGTATCTTCATCTGTACCTGGCTCCACCATCGAGCCAAGAAACTTCCCTGAGAGTTTTGATGGGCTTTCCAAGTACCTGTGGTGGCTCAGGCTGACACTCTCCTAGCTTGAGGTGGCCCCGATCGCCCCCCCGGGAGCGCCCCCTGGTGGTAAGGCTGGCGTGTGGCCACATGTGGTCAGGCATGTTGGAGTGATGTGTGGCAGGAGCAGCTGCCAGGGACTGGGACGTGGAGGCAGAGCCAGGAGCCCACAGAATGCTGCCCTTGTCCATAGGAGCAGCTGCCCACGAGGGGCACAGAGACCAGAGCCCTCTTCTCTTGCGTGAGTGTCTCCTAGGTGAAAAGGCACTGATTATTGGACAAATTAACAAGCTTGTGGAATTTCTTACATGCACCAGGCTCAGGCGACTCTTAGCTATGTCTGGTTCTCTCTGACCCCAGTCAGTCCCCTGAACAAACCTTCTTTCCTTTATTTTTAAATTTTTTTTCCAGAATCGAGCCCACAGCCTTGGCACTAAGCTACATTCCAACCTCTTTATATTTTTTGGACACAGGGTCTTGTTAAGTGGCCAAAGTGCCTAGGGTGGGCTCAAAGTTGAGGTCCTCTCGCCTCAGCCTCCCCAAAGTGCTGGGATGACAGGTTTGTGTCCGGGCCTGGCTCCTAAACCTTTCGAGTCCTAATTCGCACATGTAGGAACTGACGATGATAGGCTCATCTTTCTCACTTTTTATAAGGTCTCCTGTGGCCCCGATGGTGCAGAGGACTTGCGTTACGTGCTGTAATGTGACCCCTAAGTGTTGCATATTATTTTCATTCTTCGCTGAAGTATTTATTAATCTCCTCAAGTGTCCGAAGGGGAGCCAGCACCACACTTGAACTTGGAAGGGATGATGAGGCGCAGGAGTTGGTCTTCTGTGGCTCCCACACTTTTTCTTACTGTGACAAGGATGTCTGTGTAGCATAAGCCTGGCCATGGTAGCCATTCCCGAACATGTGATTCTGTGGCATGACATGTGTTCCCCTGTGTGGCCGTCACCGTGATTTGTTGCCTCCCTCATCCCAAAGTGAAAGTCTGTGCCCCCTTCCCCAACATATTGTTGTTTGGTGGTACTGAGGCTTGAGCCTAAGGCCATCACACTGAGCTATAGCTTCTTCCTATGTTTTATTTTTTAATTTTGAGACAAAATCTCACTATGTTGGCTGGGCTGGGCTCAAGTTTGCCATCCTCCCGATGCAGCCTCCCAGAGTGCTAGGGTGACACGTAATACACGGCCACGCTTGGGTCCCAGTGTGCCTTCCAAGATAAGATCTATATTTTCATACACTTCGAACATACACAATTATTTGACCTTAAATGCTGAGTGCTTGTCTAGAGAATAAAAGTTACTGGAGGTCGAATAAGGAGAGTCATGTGGGTGGAGAGTGACGAGGAAAGAGCTTGCGAGGAGACAGGGCCCGAGCGGGGCCTGCGGTGGAGAAGGAGCTCGCTGCTAGGGAGCCGAGAGAAGCAGCTCTTGGCTGGAGAGACAGTGTTAGAAGCCTGCTGTGCGTGTCTGCAGGAGACAGCAAGGAAGAAGCCTCCTGGGATGTGACACACGCCTACCCGCCCTGTCTGCGCTGGCGATGGGGCTCTGCTCCACTGTTTCACAGGACCACTCCCCCCCCATGATAAAGGAAATGGTGCCACATACCTGTAATCCCGGCATTCTTGGAAGCTGAGGCAGGAAGTTAGAGGCCAGCCTGAGAAAGAATTCAAAAAATAATTTAAAAAGGAGGGCTGTGGTTATAGTTTCATGAGAAGGTTGTGGATGCAGTCCTCAAAACACAAAGAGAAACAGTGGGCAGGGTATTGCTTGGTGGTTAGAGCACTTGCCTAGTGTGCACAAGGCCACAGGTCCCATAGCACCACAGAAAAATCAGCTGGGTGTGGTGGTATATGCCTGTAATTCCAGCAGTCAGGAGGCGGAGACACGAGGATTTCTGTGCGTTGGAGGCCTGCCTAGGCTACACCATGAGTTAATGAGTTCAGAACCAGCCTGAAGTATAGAGCAGGACCCTGTCTCCCCACCTCCCCACAACACACACATACAGAGAAAGGGAGAGAGAGACAGAGGAGGGAGTGCACTCTGGGGCAAGTGTGCAGACATGGAGTACTCGAGGCAATCACAGTCACAGCAGCGCCTGGAGCCCAAAGCCCAGTGAGGTCCCAGGATCGTGTGTGGTTGGGGATGGATTTGAGGAAGTCTGCAGAACAGAGAGGCTGCAGTGAAGCTGAAGATGCACAGCAGGTGTAGAGAGAAGGTGGAAGAGGGAAACCAGGGCTGAGGTGCCGGTGAGGAGGGAGTGTGGCCACGCAGGCAGCACAGAGCTGGACTCCGCCCGCGTCCTTGTAGCACGCAGCAGTTTGGGAATCATTCTACTTGGGAAGGGCTGAGCTGGGAGACCCAGGCGGAAGCCCCCTGGGGACCGTGGGGCTAAAGCCGTGACGATTAGGACACTGGGCTGATGGGCCCCGTGGCAAGGAAGGTGTCCATCAGGGAGTGAGTGGAGGAGATTAGGAAAGGGATCGGATGCTCACACGCGGTCCCAGGAGAGGCTGCTGCGTAAATCCACTTAAGCAGCCGACCCCCCAGCAGAGCTCCTGGGCCTAAAACCCAAGACGGTGTTACTGGCAAGTCAAAAACAAACTAAAGGAAGAGCACCTGTTAACCCACCCGGAGAGTGTGCTCATCTCGATGGGAAGCTGAATATTTATAGGATGGGTTATCAGGCAGTGCAGGGTAATGGGGCCTGCACACGAGTGGCTAGCCCGTGTCCACACACGGAGGGCTAGTGTTTCAGATGACCTGGTAGAGAAAGTTCTTGATGAGCCCAAGGGTGAGGGAAGAGGAATCCTGCCCAGGGGCCTGTTGCTATCAAGGAGGGCTGGATTTGCTGAGAATCCCCGGAGCAGCGCTGAGAAGGTCGGGGCTCTCTGCTTGCATCCTGCCTGGGGCACTATGATTGGGACCTGGTAGGTCCTGGGCTTTCCTCAAGTTCACCACAAAAGAACCATGATCCCCAAATCAAACTTTGCGGGTGCGTGGGAGGCGATTGCAACTAGTAGCTGAGAGCCTTAATTAACGCAGTGGCTGAAAGCTGTCAGAAAGCCCCACAGTCAGGGCTGCAGCTGGGAGACACCTACGGGAAGGCTCAGGCTGGGGTGGGCGGGCGCCGCTGGGATGAGATGCGCCAGGAGCTGGGCCACATCCATCCCTCAGAAGACAGCGAGGACTCGTTTCCCTGGGAACGGGCTCATCTTCCAGAAAGAACAGAAAGTGAAAGATCAGAGGGAACGCTTGCTGAGTGCCACGCTGGACGAATTGCAAAGGAAAGAGAATCTTAACCTGGGGGATCTGGTCTTTCTAGACAAGTGTGGGGAAAGTTTCCAGTACGGCGTTGTAACTGGGTGTGGTCTCCTGCGTGTGTGCACACACACACACACTGCGCCGTTCTCTAGATCAGAAAATAAGAGGTTTTTCTTGTTATTTACCTGCAGCCCTGTCAAGGAGCAACCGATAAATGGACATAATTGTCGATTACTTCATTCACTCGGAGTTGTCATGGTCCTTGGGGAGAGGGCCACAGGGGAGAAGTAAGGAGACAGCTTTGTCCAGAAGCACAAGAGGTCAGGAATGACAGAAGCTTCTTCCTCCCAGGTGTCCCAGCTGGTGACCTGTGTGCTGCCCTGAGCACCTCCCTCCATCCAGACCCTGGATGCTCAGTCCCCAGCTGCCAGGGTCCCGCCTCCCCAAGGCCCCCACCCCATACTTCCTCTGGTCTCCTGCTGCAAGGCCGTCACGTGCCTTGTGGCCTACCTTTGTCAGGTTCTGCTCTGTCACCATCCCAGAGGCTGCATTTGTCCGAAGCTTTTTGTCCACTGGCAAGAGTGATCCTGAAAAGACACAAGCTTAGCTAGGTGTGGTGGCACACATACCTGTGATCCTGTCATTCTGGGAGGCTGAGGCAGGAGGATCACAAATTCAAGCTTAGCTTGGGTAAGTTAGCAATTTAGTGAGACTCTCTCAAAAGAAAATATCAATAAAGGGGCTGGGGTGGGGGAACTCAGTGTTACAGCACTTGCCTGGCACATGCAGGGTCCTGGGTTCAATTCTATAGCACCAAATAAAAATTATTTAGATGTGATGGCACGTCTGTAATGCCAGCACCCAGGAGGCTGAGGCAAGAGGATTATTGCTGTGAGTTCAAGGCCAGGCTGAACTATTTTGTGAGTTCAGGACCAGCCTGGACTACAGAGTGAGACCCTGTCTCAAAAAGGGGGTAGGGCTGGAGTTTCTTAGGGCAAAGGCCTTGGATTCAATCCCTAGTGCCTCACACAGAGAAGTCTCTACTCCAACTCATTCTTGCTGTATAATGCTTAAAAAATGTTTTCTTGTTTTCTCAAGCCTCTAAAACAACAGCATCCTCTGGCTTGATTCTCTTTTTAATATTATTTTTGAATCTTATTTTAGCTGTTCTTGTTTTTTATTAGTGTGCATGAAAGGTAGATACTCTGGCTTGAATCTTAAGACTGAGTCCCCCAGGGACAGCTGCTCATTTAAAAAAAGAAAATCAGGATTTAGAGCTTTTAGAATCAAAAACAAAACACATGCAGATTTATTTAAATTATAATAAAAATGTGTCACCATATTTTATTCAAAAAATTCTGGTAACCTAAATTTGATTTGAAATGACTGTTTTTCTCAGATTGAAAAATCTTCACCCACTTAAAGAAAACTCCCAATTCATGTATCAGCCACAGATAAGTATAAATTTAAATTCGTGTCTTTTGTATATAAAACATGAAAAATAATCTTGACATCTTGCAGCTGGGAAGCGGAGAAGACAGGAGAGTGACTGAACAGCGCGAGGCTAGTCCGCGCCGGCGCGGACTTGCCAGGGTGTGAATGCGTCAGTCTGCAGTCTGTTAGTCTGTCTGTACAAACCACTGTGCACTGAAAATAGGTTCTTCTTCGTGTCCATTGTAGAAGCCTTCATTCTAGCCCGGAAAAGGCCCTGTGCTTTCTCATTCTGTCTCCCTCTCCCTCAACTGTGGGAACTAATGGATAAACAGGAAACCAGGCCTATAATCCCAGCATTTGGGAGGCTGAGGCAAGAGCATCACAAATTCAAGCCCAAGCCTGGGGCAATTTAACAAATTAATGAGATCTTGTTCCAGGATAAAAAAAAAAAATGGGGGCATAGTGGGGCGGGAGGGGGGCGGTGGCTCAGTGGCTAGTGAGCTTTCTTAGCAAGCACAAGGCCCTAGATTTGACTCTCCAGCACCCCATAAAACTCAGCCAGGTGTGGTGGCACATGCCTGTCTTCCCAGCACTTGGGAGCTGAGGCTGAAGCAGGAGGACTGCTGTGTGTTTGGGGCCAGCCTGGGCTACAAAAGTGAGTTCGGGATCAGCCTGGGCTGTACAAAGCAAGACTCTATCTCAAAAAAATTTTTAATTAAAAAAATAAAAATGGGTCAGGGATGTAGCTCAGGGTGAAGGCCCTGAGCTTGGTCCTCAGGACTAGACAGGACAACCAGAAGCTGTGAGGGAGTTTCCCACAGATAGCTGTCAGTGAGATTGCAAAGGCAAATCAGGAAGTTCTGTCTTTCCAGTCACAGGACTCTACTTCATGATAGTCAAACAAGGTGTGAGAATAACACCTCCGTGTAAAGCAGATAATCTCATTGTTCTCTGTTAGGATTTGGAGGTATTTCTTGTGAAGCTCGTGATGCTTTTTTTTTTTTTTTTTGGGGGGGGGGGGTCCCAGGGACTGAGCCCAGGGCCTTTGTTCTGGACTACATCCCCAGCCCCTTTTTATCGTGTATTTGAAGCATGGTCTTACTGAGTCGCTAAGTTGTCCAGGCTGGGCTGAACTTGGGATCGGCCTGCCTCAGCTCCCCAGAGCGCTCCCTAACTGCCATTTCTTACTGGGATTGAGACCACTTTATCACTGCTGTCCCGCTATATATTCCAGGTCCGCGGGCAAAACCACAAAAGGGCCAGAGCAGCCAAATGAATTGGAATTAAGACCAGCCTCACCTCTAAGGCCTGTGGTGACCATTTGGGGGAAACACGCGCCGGGTTTGTGAAGCTGAAAAATGTGGGCTTCCGGTTGGAGCATCCAGCAGTGGGAGAGGAGGTTTAGGTGAAGACGTTCCGGCACGTAGTAGCGCTAGGGATTGTGGGAGGGGCAAGTGCGTAAGGATTTTTCTGGAAGAGTAGGAGGGAACGGAGGAAGCAGTGACGTGCTGCACACGGAAGCTGCGCTACCCCGGAAGGGATCTGCGGGATGCAGCGTGCGGAAGCTGCCCGACCGGAAGCCGCGCTGCCCCGAAGGGAGCCGCGTGATACAGCGCACGGAAGCTGCGCTACCGGAAGCTGCGTTACCCCCGGAAGGTAGCCGCGTGACCAAATGCGTGCTGTTGCGCGGGAAAGCCTGTACGTAGCTGCAGCCGCAAATGGGAGCCACTTGACGCTGCACATGGAAGCCGCCACTTGGAGGGGAGCTGCACGTGGAAGCCATGCTGTCCTGGATGGAAACCCCTCAAACTGTCACCCTGTCTTTGGCTTTCCTCCCGGTGGAATTTCACCGTGGTATGCCCCTGGAACGAGGCCACCCAGCCGGAGTCTGGCATTTGAGTGGGTTTAGTGGCTGCGGTAGAAGCCCCACGCTTCAGCCCTGGTCAAGGGGATAGCTTTCAGCCCCCCTTGCGCTCTCAAAGGCAGTGAGACGCTGTCAGGAGTTATTTATGGTCGTGGTCGGGCCTGTGGCAGAAAGCCCCAGCCTTAGCGTGCCCGGGAGGGGCCTCGCCGCGAAAAGCCTCTCTCGAAGGATTACCGAAAACGCGAGCGCTGATCTCGTCGTCACATGCCAGCGGTAAAGCACAACTTTGGGAGACGCCACTCTTCTTTTTTATTGCTTAGAATATGAAGGAAATGGAGGAAATTATTGTCCTCGTTGAAGCATTTAAAATTTATGTTTAAATGGAGTTATCTTGGGTCGTGGAGACAGTCATGAAAGAGGTAAAATCCATACACAGAGCTACTTCCGCTTAGAGGTCCACCCTTAGTAACATCTTTTAAAATCTGGAAACGTTTTTTTCGTTTGGCGAGGTGAGAGTCAGGTGAGAGGTGGAGGTTGGAACAATGCAGACTGTATGTTTGTTTTTGAGACAGGGTCTTGCCCTGTAGCCCAGGCTGGCCCTGAACTCATAGGGAGCCCAGGCTAGACTCGAACTCAGGCAGTCCTCCTGCCTCAGCCTCCCCAGTGGTGGGATTACAGACATGTGCCACCACGCCCAGTTTGTGTGGTGCTAGAGAATCAAACTCCGGTACTTAGCGGTTGCTAGGCAAGCGTTTTAACCACTGAGCCGTTCTTCCAGCCCCCAAACTATATGTTTCACATTTTCTCAAGTGTGCTAGTTCTGTGATTGCAGTACTTAAGGTAGGAAGCAATTGGACCTTCCATTGCACGTTTTATGTTGACATTTTAAGTTAGATCTTAGGAGCATAGTTCCCCTCCCACTCCTCTTTATGCAAGAGCAATACAAAAAATACTCCAATCATGATAGTAAACGTAGCCATCCTGGCTTAGGCCAGTAAAATTCCAGCAGTGTGGAAGGCTGAGGCAGGAGGATCACAAATTCAAGCCCAGCTTGGGCAGTGTAGCTACTTGCAAGACCCTGTCCCAGAATCAAAACAAGCAAAAAAATAAATAATAAAAAAAAGGCTGGGATGTACTGCAGTGCAGGGGCCCTGGGTTTGATCCCTAGTAACTCCCTACCACACACACACAACAGTAAAAGTGCTATTTTAGCCCGTAGATATTTGCCAATGGATTTACAAAAGTGTGTTTGGGAGGTGACTTTTTTACCTGTCACATCTGGTGCCCAGTCTAGTTCCTGTCTGAAGGAGAGGGCTAGGTGTAGGTGACAGTCCCCAAGGCCTGTCCTAACCCACCTGTGTTTCTTCTTCACCACAATTGTGAGTGGTGAGCATTAGTACCTTCAGGCTTTAGCTGGGGACATTAAGTATCATAACTTGCCCAGTGGCAGTTGAGTGTGGAGAAAGCCAGACAGTAGCTAGAAAAGGCACATAGGATGTGGTCTAAGTTGCAATGATACAGTTCTGTGTCACAGCTGACCTTTTGTAAAGCAATGGAGAGACTAGTGATTTTGTTAAATACTTTAGGCCTGTGAGTGGCAGAATGGGATTCCAGGTCCTGGCTAGGCTAACAAGGGCCAAGCATTTAGCCCTGAAACTTTTACTAGTTTTGGCGTAGAACAGAAACCTGCGATCCAGCGTGCCCTGGTTTTCACTTGGCAGGAGCCTTCTGTCTTTGGAGATGGCGTCCACTGCCCGGGGCCTGGAACCCAGGCTTTCGCGCTGGGAGCCTCTGATAAGAATGAAGGCGCAGGATGTGCAGCCATGTCAGGGTTTGCTGTGAATGCAGCTGTCACAGTTGCTTTGTCCAGCAGAAATGCAAAGTAAGAGAAAGGTCTGGGCTGCGGGGAGAGCCACCCAGCCTCTTGGAATTTTGGAAGATGCATCACACAGAGCACATTTGAGATACTCACTGCTGAGGCTTCTGACCCAGTTCCACCAGAAACTGAAAGTCTGGAGGCCCACCATCCTCTTAAGTCGTCGCCTCTGGGAAGTAGATGATTGGGGGTGTTGTTTGTTTGTTTGTGTTCCTGGTGATTGAGCCCAGAGGCCTTTCCGCTGAGCTATATCCCCAGCCTGTTTTTAAATTTTTATTTTGAGACGGGTCACTGAGTCACTAAGTTGCACAGACTGGACTGGAACTTGTGATCTTATCCCCTCCCTCATCCTCCTGGAGCACTGGGGTAACAAGCTTGTGGCACCGGGCCCCGCAGAAGGGGAGTCTTTCAAAGGACAGAGGGGAATCAGAGTGCCCTCTTCAGGTCTCGCCTGTATGTGGAACGCTGGGCTTGGTCCTGTAACTAATCATTACGGAAGTGTGCGTAATACACCAAAGCAGAGGGACAGTCATGAATGCCTCGGAACCTGGCTGGCAGAGGCAAAGCCAAGGTGCATGAAGGGGGGCCGTCTGGTTCGTTTGTTTGTTCTCTCTCTCTCTCTCTCTCTCTCTCTCTCTCTCTCTCTCTCTTTCTTTCTCTTTCTTAATTTTCCCTTCTTTCCACTCCACTGGGGATGGGACCCAGGTCTTCACACTGAGCTGCACCCCTAGCCCATTTTTTGGTTTTGATTTGTGAGACTAATTCTCACCAAGCCTCTAAGTTGCTCAGGCTGGACCCAAACTCACAGCAGTCCTCCTTCCTCAGCCTCCCGAGTGCTGGGTTATAGGCATGTGCCCCCATACCTGGCTTGTGAATGGCAGAATGGGATTCCAGATCCTGGCTAGGCTAACAAGGGTCAAGCATTTAGCCCTGAAACTTTTACTGGTGGTGCTGGGGAATTGAAGCCAGGGCCTTGCACTTGCTTGGTAAGTGCTCTAACCAACCGTGGCGCTATGCCTCCCACCCAAAGGTAGGCAATTTTAAAAATCACAACCCAGAGCAAAGCAGTTAGCATCTGTCCATGGCGCCTCTGACATTGCTCCGTGCTGCAGCGTAGGAGCGGACATGTGTTTAGTTTGCGCCGTAACATCTGACTGTCCAAAGCAGCTTGGGATGCCGACTCTGTGTCGGGCGTTTTTCTGAGAGCTGTGCAGGCAGGCAGCCCTCTTGTGGGGAAACCCAGACCTGTGCCTCCGTGTATTGTTGGCTGGAACCTTGCAAGTGGTCAGCTGCCCTCTGTTCATCCCATAAGCTAGCCTGCACCCCCCAGCATGCTAACTGGGGCCTGTCCCCGTATACTGACTGGGTCCCTTGGATTCTCTCCCCATGTGCTGACTGGGCTCTCCCTCTATGTAGAGAAAGCTGCGGTGTGCCATTGGACCCAAACAGAGAACGTGGTGTGTTCTGGAGAGCTGATTCCTTTTTTTTTTTTTTTTTTTTTTGGGGGGGGGATGGTACTGGGAGGAGTTGAACCCAAAGCCTTTGCAATGAGCCATACCCTAAGCCACTCTTTTATTTTTTATTTTGAGGCAGGGTCTCACCAAGTTGCTGGATTACCCAGGCTGGGCTTGTGATCCTCTTGCCTCAGTCTCCCAGAGGCTGGGATGTCAGACTTGTGCCACCTGCAGGCTCTGAGCTGCTTCCATCCAGGTGACCGCTTCCCTCCCCCAGTGAGTCTGCAGCCAATCTTTGGGTCCCTGGAAAAGGGACCAGGGTGAGCTAAAGAGTATTGATTTTGCCGTCTGTGTAGCCCACGCTGCTTCCCAGGTGCTAAGGGGGGCGAGACCTCAGCGTGCTCTTCTGGAAGCCGAGCAAGTGAGCGAGCAAGTGAAGTGCTGCATGTCGTTGTTGCCTAGGACAGAGCGGCAGCTGCCTGGGCCCTGTCCGCAGTTCCCCAGGCTCCGGGGAACAGGCTGTCCTGGGAGGCCTGCTCAGGGTCAGTCAGGTGTCGCTGGAAGCCTCGGCAGGGCTGCCTGACGGAGTCCTCCGAGGGATTCTGTGCTTCTTTGTGGCAGCCTGGGAAGGCAGGTGTGACGCCTCAGGATGCCCGGTTTCTGGCTGAGCTGGGCTCCTGGCTCAGCATATCTTTGGGGTCAGATGACCCGGCACCTGTATATCCTGGATCTTTGAGTTCACTACTTTTTTAACTTCTTAGAACAAAAATGAGTTAGACTTTGAAGCTGTTTGGTTTGGCTGGTGAATAACCTGGGCTTCCAGCCCCTGAAAGTAAGGAGGACAATCTTCCTGTCTTCACTCTCTTGAATGTGAACAGTGTAAGTGGGGTATTCACTGAGATCCTTCAGGAACTCTCCGTGGCAAGGAGGGAGGCCATTGTTTTTTAGGTAACTGATATTTCATTTTGAGAATTTTAAAGCACCACCGGTGTAGTAGTCATTAAAGTTGATCTGTCTTGCTTTGCAAGCCACACTGGAAGATCAGGTAGAAACAGAGGGACCCGGAGTGTTGGGTGACTTACCTCCCACTTAAGGACCCAAAAGCAGTTGAGAAGACTAATTGCTGCTGCCAGTAGGAATGAAGGAAGGCCTGTCAGGACTCCTGTGAGTGGTGATGGAATGTCTAGAGGAAATTTTCTTAAGAAGTGAGGAAATTGACAGATGGGGTGGGGGGGTTAGCTGCTTGATGCAGGGAAGATCTGTATGAAACAGAAATGCTAACTGACTCAACCCAAATTGGGTATTGAGTGTGATGATTAACATCTGAGGGGACGTGGGGACAAGTACTGGGTTTTAAATGTTGGATCTGTGACATAGGAAAGTAACACAGTGACCCTTGATGTGGGACTATGGTCAGTTTCACAGGACCAGGGAGCCAGGCAACAATTTAAAATGAGCAAGTTTATCAGCAACTTTTATTTCTTTATGTCATTCTTGTGTATTACCATTTGCCTTCATCAAAATTGACAAGATTTATAAATAAATGTGTGTGTGTGGTACTGGAGACCAGACCCAGGGCCTTCACACTAAGCTTCATTCACAGCTTATTTTTGAATTTTGATTTTTGAGATGCACTAAGTTGCTCAGGCTGGGTATGAACTTGCCATCCTCCTGCCTCAGCCTCCCACAGTGCTGGGATGGTGCACCTGTGCTCCTGGCTTACCTTCAGTAAGAGTTACATTAGCACTGTGAGTGTTTCAGCTTCCTTGAATGTTGGCCTTCTTAAAGAAAAACTAAGTATTGAAGCCAATTCTTAAATAAAAGCCCAGTTCTGACTCTCTCATAGGGATATAAGGATATTAAAATGACTACATGCTACAGTGGCATTGAACTCGTTAATGAGAAAACCAGTCAGTCTGGCCTTAGGCAAGCCAGAGGGCCCTCTGCAGAAGAGCAGGGAGGGCATGTCCTGAAGGGGCAGATCTCTGCACGCAGGGGTGTGTTGTCCCTGCTGGCAGAGCTCACTTGCCTGCGTAGGACAGACGGCCTAGCTGTTCTCAGTCATGTGTGGCAATGCGCTGATTACCCATTGGAGCCATGAGACTTTCCTCATGTAATGTGTGATCCAAAAGAATGATAAACATGTAAGTCTTAAAAATGTGTCATAGTAAAAGAGGCATTGCTGTAGGCCTCCCTCAAAATGCCCCTCCCGTGATATATGCGTCCATCATTCCTGCCACTTCCCGCAGCCGTTCTGCAAGGCCTCTTTCCTCAGTGGCTTTTAGCTGTGCTGAATCAATACAAAGTACTATGACAGCACATGCCTGTGCTCCCAGCACTTGGCAGGCTGCAGCAGGAGTATTTTGGTGAGTCTCAGGCCAGCCTGGGCTATGTAGAGAGTTCAGGACCAGCTTGGTCTACAGAGCAAGATCTTGCCAAGCCAAAACTTTTTTTTTTTTTTTTTTTTTTTTGAGACAGAGTCTCACTCTGCAGCCCAGATTGGTCCTGAACTCACTATGGAGCCCAGGCTGGCTTTGGACTCAAGGCAATCCTCCTGTCTCAGCCTCTGGAGTGTTGGGATTACAGGCGTGCGCCACCGTGCCGAGTTTATATGGTGCTGGGGAATTGAACTTGGGTACTTAGCGCCTGACGTAGCACTTACTAGGCAAGTGCTTTAGCCACTGAACCATTCCTCCAGCCCTAAGCAGAAACTGTTATTTCTCTGTCCTTGTTTTCAAAATAAAACTATCCTCTTTGCAACTTGCAAAATAAGTTAAGCAAGAAAGATTTTTTATTTCATATTAGTATTTTTTAAACTTACATATCACATCCTTTTTCCCTTTCTGCCCCCTCACCACCCCTCCACTTTCTCTTTCCCTCTGTACAAAGTCAATTTTCTTTCTTCTGTATCTCTTACATTTTTTTATGGTTTGGTTTTCTCATATTAGAGAAACCGTACAATATTTAGCTTTCTGAGTCTGACTCATTTTGCTGAGCCTCTCGAGGTACATCCACTTTGCTGTGGATGACTCAAATTTGCCATCTTAATGGCAGAGTAGTAGTATTGTGTTGTGTTATACACCACATCTTTATCCTTCTGTACTTGGGCACATCGGCTTCTTCCAAGATTGGGCTATTATCAGTTGTGCTGCTCTAAACATGGGTGTGCATGCATCACTACTATATGATGATTTTAACTCTTTTGAGAAGATACTCAGTGAAGGTGTAGCTGTAGGTGGAATGTTGATTTTCAGTTTTTTCCAGGAATCTCCAGATTTCCATAGTGGTTGTACCAGTCCAGAGTCCCACCAGCAGTGTAGGAGGGATCCTTTTTCCCCACACCCTCGCCAGCATTTGTGTTTTTTGAGTTCTTAGTAGCTGCCTTTCTTACTGGCATTAGATGGAACCTCAGTGCTGTTTTGATTTGCATTTCTCTGATGGTTAAAGATGTTGAACATTTTTTCATATATTTATTGGCCGTTTGGACTTCTGAGAATTGCTTATTTATTTCAGTTTCTCTTTTTTTTAAATTGGGCCCTTTAATTTGGGGGGTCTAAATTTTTCAGTTCTTGATACATTCTTTATATCAGTTCTCTGAGGAGTAGCTGGCAAAGATTTTTTCCCATCCCATGGGTGCCCTCTTCATTCTGTTGATTGTTTCCTTTGCTGTGCAGAAGCTTTTTAATTTTATATAATCCCATTTGTTGATTCTTGGTGTTATCTCTTGTACTTTGGTTATTTTATTAAAACAAGAAATATTTATTGAGAGAGATATGGCCCACAGACAGACCAGATTGTCACTAGGATGTGGACAAACCTAAGGCAATTCTGTCAGATAAAAATGTGATGGTGTGTTGTCTTCATTTTCTGGATCTGGCACTGTGGGAGTTCTGACTCTTTCCCCAAACTGAAAATGACTGAGAAAGGAAAACTCTTGAATCAATCCAGGACCGCAAGGCAGCCACAGGAGCATAACTAACCGGGGGGCGGGGGAGCGGGGTACTGAGGGGTGTTCCTGGTGATGTGCCACTTGCTGTGATCATATTTAGTATAAACACTCTCTGTTGCTTTGATCCTGCCTTCATTTTCCCTGTCCACATCCAGAGCTGTCATCTGTTCCGTTTTTTCTGAAAGGTTGGGGAAGATTCCATATATCCAGAGGTCACTCCCCAAGCCAACATTAGCCCGGGCTAGATCTGACTTTGACGCACCCCGCAACTGCAGTGCAGCCTCAGGGCTCAGCTCCTTTGCCTCTGTTTCTGCACAGCCCGGGGCTGCCTGAAAGCCATTCTCCTGGGCCTGACGCCTGCAGCTTGCAGTCCAGAAGTTCTGATTAACAGCAGGCCCCGGAAAAGACTCTCAAGTGTGGGGTGAGCCATCTCTAACCTACCCACTGCAGGAGCCTCCACGAGCTCTTGCTATACTTAGGCCCCTCAGCAGCAAGGTTATCTGTTATTTTTGCAAGGCAGCTCTCCCCCCTCCCCGGACCGCCCCCCCCCTTTTTTTTTTTTGGTCCAGCTGCTCCAGACTGGTAACATTCAAGGATTCCATGGTTAAGTTTGACATGATAATAATTTTTCAAAAACCTAGAAGTTGAGCAGATGATCCTTTTTTTAGCTTCTTGGTCTTTTTTGTAATTTTTTTTTTTTTTTTTGGTTAAAAATAACTAGGATTGCCTCCTTCTATGATCTTGTGCAGAGAACGCAGGTGAGGTCTTACTAGGCACAGGGTTCTTGATGTCACTGGGTGGTGCACACTGCAGAGACCAAAGCCCAGGTCCTGCTTCTGTTTCTCCAGAATCCGTTAGCGCCTTCAGATGTCAGTGGCGATGGGCCACCGGAGATTCCGGAGGTGTGTGTGGGCTTTCCTGCACCTCAGTGTGAGACTGTGGGATATAGGTAGGCAGTGGATAGAGAAAAACTTGAGCTGGGCCCAGCGGTACAGGCCTGTCATCCCAGCACTCAGGAAGCCTGAGGAAGGAAGGTCAAAAGTTTGAGCCCAGCCAGGGCAATTTACTAATTTGACAAGGACCCATGTCAGAATCAAAACTAAAAGTGGGCTGGGGTTGTAGCTCACTGTGAAAGCTCTGGTTGAATCCCTCATCAATAGAGTTCCAAGTCCTGCCTGCAGGCTGAGATTCCGGGTGTTAAGTCAGCAGAAGCAAGGCTGCTTCTCGTCTTCCTGCCGCGCTGGTCAGGGTTAATGTGCTGTGATCACTGCTCCGGGACTTAAGTTAGAGGCAGCAATTTTTCTTTTTTTTTTTTTTTACTGTTGAAGTTCCAGTTTATTTATTGCAGCTTGAAGTTTGACGTTCTGAAAGTTGGAGTGGGTAGTAGCTCGTGTGTGTGTATACACACACACATGTGCACGGGGATGCCACTTGGGGACTGGATTATTTGGGTCAAGCAGAGGGACTCAGTGTGATGGCCCTGGAGGTTACAGGGCTTGGTTTTGGGTCTTAAATTCATGGCGTGAGGGGGTGGGGGTGGGAGGCTGGGGCTTTATTTTGCAGTGGCATGTGGTGAGATTATACCTGGTGGGTTAGAGATCAAATCCTGATTCAGGCCTCAGGAATGGCACAGTGATTAAAGCGCTTGCCTAGCAAGCACTATGTCAAGTGCTAAGTTCCCGAGTTTGATTCCCCACCTCCGTATAAGCAGGTATGGCAATGCAACGCCTGCAATCCCAGCACAAGGGAGGCTGAGATAGGAGGCTGGCCTTGAGTCCAATGCCAACTTGGGCTCCATAGTGAGATCAAGACCATCCTGGGCTACGGAGTGAGACTCTGTCTCAAAAAAAAAAAAAAATCCTGATTCAGATATCGTTTCTTATTTTAGTTGTCTTTTAGTAATAAGGTTTCTTTTTTTAACTGCATGATTGAAATGCAAGGTGTTCCAAAGGTCACAGTTCATATGAAAAATAAATAGTCTTGCTTGCTCAGGATTAATTTGTCATAAATTTTGAAGTAAAACTAATACTATGGCTGAATTTATGCAAGCACTAAAGTCAGTGTACATAATGTCCTAAAGGTTGCCATACATAGGAAAAATTGGCAACTTTTTTGAATACCCCTACACACATATATGTAAATATTATATTATTTATTAATTTATTTTGTGTTGGGAAAGGAACCCAGGACCTTCACACTATGCTATATCCACAGGCCATATTTTGGTTTTGGTTTCAGACAGGATTTCTTGAATTTGCCAGGTTGCCAAGGCTAGGCTCAAACTTGGAATTGTCCTGCCTCAGCCTCCCAGAGTGCTGGGGTTCCAGGCCTGCGCCACCAGCGGAGCCTTCTTTCTTTGTGCTGAGGTCGAAAGTCCATCTGCTCAAGGGACCTGCTGTGATCCTCTCCCCACCTCACCAAAGCATCTGAATTCCCAAGGCCCCCTTTCCCTTTGCAGTATTACAGAGAACAGGAAAAGCAATTAGAAGCAGTTGTGGCAAATTGGGAATTTGTGGAGTAGAAAATAAGGCACTGTTGGAGTGATTGTCACAAATAGCAGAGGAAATGGAGCATTACTTTCAGAAACCCTGCCTTAGTGGAGTTGTGGCCTTCTGTCGTGTTGCGTGTAACGTCCAGACCCTGTCCACCACCAGGGGGCGCCATGACCGGCCGGCGGGGCCTGTCCCTTTTTTTATAGCAGGAGAAGAAGCATCAGGACACGCAGGACAAATAATTGCCCAGTGTCGGAGTCAGAAATAGAATCTGAGTTGGGAGCCATGAACGTGGGCTGAACCGGGCTGTGCCTGCCTTCCCCCTCTCCCAGGGACACGTGTGTCCCATCCCGTAGGATGCAGGCGAAGCCAAGTGTCCGGGCCGACTGGCCCAGAGATTCCCTGGGGCGAGTAGTGAATATGCGAACTCAGCTTCATAGGCCCCTGTGACACTTCTAGGCTGTCCTGGGATCCGCAGGCTACAAGCAGGAGGTGGCCTGGGCTGACTCAGCTCCAGGTCCGATCCTCTGGTGGGTTTCTGTCTCAGAACATGCGATTGTTGTTAAGGGAAAAGCCAGCTGAGGATCCATTAGGGAGTGGACAGGTGTGTGGCCATGTTTCTGTTTGGAGAACTTGGGTGGCCGCGGTGGAACAGGTGGGTAGTCGGACCTCTGCCAGAGC
>PVKB01002625.1:114549-255143 GCA_004027205.1 Ctenodactylus gundi | reverse complement strand
AATCTGTGGAGCTGGGAATTTCAGGAAAGTGAAGGCTCCTCGCTCAAAACCAGTATCTTCTTAAATAAGTAGAGCAAAGAGAAGGGATTGTTTCCACGCCAGTTCTCAGGGGGAGTTTCTCCAAGCTGGGCTCGGCTAATGATGGCTGTTAAGGGTAAATGGTCCCTGATACTCAGGAGGTCACTTTTCACCTTGGTGCTTTGGGAAATTTGTTTTTGTTTGAATTTTGGGTGGAACAAACCCTTCCCCTTGATTTATCCTACTCCGATACTCAAAACGGTTGAGCAGTAGGACGTTTTGTGACTGATGCGCATGCAACCAATTCAGCCCTTTTCCCTTCTTCTAGTAGTAAAATTATAAAGTGCTACTTTTTCCAAATTGTTTTTTTTAATCGTTTAGGACATTGATATTCCTTGTCTAACTCAGAGGCATGCTGGGAAATTTAACTAAATCTGAGCTGAAATGCTCTAGAAGTGCTTAGGAGCAGAGTAGTAGCAGGGAGCAATTTATCATCTGGGATAAGCTCCAGTAATCAGGTTTTTCAACCCAGATTCAGACCACAAAGAAAAGACTGTTTCTTTTTTTGCTTAGCAGAGGTTTAAGACTGCATTCTCTGTATCTCTGTGTTACCCAGGACATTGAGCATTTTCTTAGGAGCAAGTACGATGCTTATTGGTGCAAAGGATGCCCAGTTGGGAGGCATTCATATTCACTCAGGCACTCAGGCACGCAATGCAGAATGTTGACATTAGTATTATCATTCAACATGAGGGATGGAAACGGAAACAAATAAAACTGATCCCAAGAGACCTACCTTTCACCAAGAAATATGCTTAGCAAGATGCATGCTTCATTTTCATACACTTCTCTGCTTGGTTCTATCTGCCACACAAATAAAAACATGCCAAAGCTTTTAGGGCAGGGGTGGAATCCTGTTCTTGTTGAAACTGCCAAGAATTGTGTGTGTGTGTGTGTGTGTGTGTGTGTGTGTGTGTGTGTGTGTGTTTCTTTTTTTTTTAGGTCATCATCTCTGTGTTTGATCCTATTCATTAATAAAGAAAAGCTATTAAACTCTCCAAACCAAGCTGCAAAGGGAACTTGACCTCTGATCCAGTCTTAGCTCAGTAAATGCAGACACTCTTTCACCAGATTTCCACAATTCCTGGCTCTAGTGGCCATCAGAGACACTGGGTGAGTTTATTGCTTCTCTGTGGATAACCAACGGTCTGTGCTTATGCCCAAATGATCCTATCTCTCTCTAAAGATTCCTCCAGTGAAAATTTGATTTTATTACTTTTCTCCTTCATTTACCACCACTTATTTTTTTTAAGTATTGCTTTATTTTTTGTGTGACGATATTAGTTTTCCTTTATTAAGTTAACATTCCACTAGATTCTAGGACAATTAAGGAGCTCCTAAGGTTGTAATCTGATAGCAGAATAACTGGTCCTTACCATTAAAACACAATAAAATGCAAAAACTTGAACTTTTCCCTATGGACAGGAAGAGGATGGGGAAGTGAAACTAGAGTAGAGCAAGCACCTCTGATGATTTTGTCACTTCTCTACCAGCTGAACTGGTGTCGCTTCCAAAACCTGACAGTATTGTTATCCCTGAGTTTTTGATAAAACTGAAAAACAAGTTCAACAAGTGTTAACACCTGTGGCTTTCGGACAGGCAGTAACTTCTAACAGAGAAGAACACACAGCTATGTGGGGAGTGTTAAGATCCAGATGGTTCCTCAGGAACCACATTCAAGGTGTTTGTTCAAAGCCTCCATCTCAGACTCCTACAGGAGAGCAATCCCTTGCCAGCACCTTCCAGGAAGGGTTACCCTTTCTCAACACACCCCCTTGGTGGCATCTCTTTCCCAAAATCACAAAGGAAAACCAAAGCAAAGGCAAAGCATCAAGAAGACAAACAAATGTTGTTTCAGTCCCTCTTGTACCCAATCCATGCAAATGTGAGAGATGGAGCTCCCTGCTCTTCCTGCAGGCTTCATTTCAGATTCCTTCTGGGTACATGCAAGCCAATTTCATTCTATAGAAGAGCCTGAATTTCCATGCTCCCTCAATGGCCTTCCAAACAGATGATTCTGAAGATGGACTAATTAGGCTTCCTGTAATGAGGGAAAATCTTGGGAATATAAACCTATCATGAAGCCAAACATCTGGACTAGTCAATGGTTTGGCATAAGCGTTCACCACCATTTAAAAAAAAAATGAAGTTGTATATTTGTTCACCAGGGATTATGGATAAAACAGATAAAAACAACCTTGTAATTGTTAATACAGCTAATGGTTTCAGAGAGGTAGTGATCTTGGACGTATTATAAAATAATTCTGCAAATATTTCCCACGCAGTTAGAAGATGAATTTTAAAAACTGATTTCTTCTCATCAGTCTCAAGTCCTGACATAAATCTGATTATTTCCATTTCCCCCAAAAGCTATCTAAAGTGTAGTATGTGCTTTCATTGGAGGCTTAAGGAAAAATATACATGTCTCTTTCCCTTACATTTTTTTTTAACATTTCTTCGTTGTTGGTCTCGCTCATGAAGTTTGGCTTGTCCATGTCAGCCTTGTACATAACTGTGTACCAAGGGTAAAGAGCTGATTCATGCAGTTGGGAAGCAGGGCCTGCAGTGTCTACTTTGCCGGGAATAAAAGTTGATCCCTGTGTGCCCAGATATGAGTATATTTCCTGTTCCTCCAGGTGATTATATCTGGGCAGGCTCTGAGCCTTGTTCAGTTCTCACTCTTTTAATCCAGAGAATATTAGAATGGGTTTCATGATTACAAGCTGACTCGTAAGCCGTAGAACACAACCACTCACAAACCTATCTTTGCAAAATGGTCAACCAAACTCTGGAACAGACAGATGGCAGAAACTAGACATTTATAAGGTCCCACGAACAACAATGTGCCATTGCCATTGTACAGATGAAGACACAGGGACCCAAGGAATGATAGCTTCTTAAGGCAAGGCAAAATCCTAAACCCAGGGTTGATTCCATCAGGAATTCCAAAGTTTGCATTTCCCAACTCTACTGTAGACATAGCTTTTCCAAAGTTACAGTACTCAGTTACGGTGTGTAAAAAAGAACAGCATCACAGACCAGGAAGCCAGGTTGAAGACACCAGTTTTAACTGAATTTACTTGCTTTCAAAACATATTCTGTTTTTTCATTTCCCCTCACTTGCAAGTAAAATAATAATTGATTAAAACATTGATTGATACGACATGTTTATGCTGCAAGGCTGATTGGATTCATCCAAATCTAGGAAGTGACATTACTTGGGTGATCCAGTATTACAGACAAGAGGAAGAAATCCGTGTTTACACACGGGGTAATTTGGCATTACTTCTGAGCCCTGTATGCCAAGTTAAATAATTACTCTTGGTCAAACGGAGTAAATAACATTGGTCATACAAAGTAACAACACCTGTAGTACTTTTGGTTTTGTTCATTTCTGTCCACTAGATGTTGATAATGTGTGTGTGCGTGTGTGTGTTTAATAACAAAATAACTTGCTAATCTGACTAGTTGAGATAGAGTTGTAAATCAGTCACACAAGCCCTTGTGTATCAGAAGAACATATTATGAATGGATTTTTGTTTTTAGCTTTTTGTTCGTTTTTCCTTGTCTGGTGCTTAATAACAATATTTTGCCTAAATTTCTTTATGCGATCTGATTGGAGAATCCCAGTCAAAATGATATGTGATACATTGGTGATATTGCAGGGAATCCACAAATAGAAAACGTGGCGACAAAAGGAAATATTCCTGAAGAGCCAGAATTGGAACTCTGGGCTGGTTCTCTGCCCTGTGTACTGCACACTAACCCCTGGCTCACAGCAAGAACTGTTCCATCAGTTTGTCTCTGATTCAAGCTTCCCTACTGTATTGTATGCAGCAATATCAGGCCAGAACGTGTCAACGAGCAGGGCACCTCTCATAACATGCGAGTGACTATGTGAACATCCCTTAAAGCTCAATTATTGATTGTAGAAGAGGCTTTTCTGGCCCACAAGCTGCTCAGAGATCAGTCTTTAATAGTCAATGGGACTGTTGACTATTGGCTGCACCTAAGAAGAGGACTACACAATGGGAAGTTCTAAAGCACGAGCCAAGAGCCAGCCTAATAAGCTGAGTAACTTTAGTGTACTTGTTTCACGCATGACTTTCTGCATGTTCCTGAGCTGAGAGAGTTATATTCACACACATACATACATACATACATACACATGCTAGTATGAGTAATTCTGAAAACGTTCAGTTGATACCAAAGAAACATGGACCATCTCATGGTACACACAGCAACCGATGACACCAGTGCTCTGTGGATCACAGCGCCTCCTAAGTCACATGTGTACAAGCCTCACCAAGCTTATGACTCATTCCAGCTTTGCACAAATGTTCTTTCTTGTACTTTCAAATGGATGGGAACACAATCCTAGGCAGGTTGGAGTCTTCAAGTCATTTGAGTATATGTTGAGCCATGAAGTCACACTTTAAGAACTGATTCCTAGGCCCCTAAGTGATGCCTGCCATTTTCCAGAGGAGTAATAGATCATCAACTATTTGGAGGGCATTAAATGATCTCATACTGAGTTTCCAAAACTAGTTTTTCTATTAGAGAATACTGAACAAAGATGTAAAAGTTCCCAGGCAGTCAGAAAAAAAAAATTATTGAACCACAACACTTTGAGACAAAAGCATAATATGTGGTATTGTGATGTCTGGAGAAGTACAAAAGACAAACACAAATATAGCTAGACAGCAATACTAGCCAGTGTGGGTACAGAGTTCTGTGACTGGTTGAGGTGTCAGTGAGTCAAGAGATCACAAAGCAGATGTGTTTCCAAAACATCAGCTGCCAGCAGTCTGTACACGTTATCAGAGATCTAATGCAACCAACTCATTATCCATGATGCCCCTGACTGAAACACACAGTATTTTATTGTTCTAATAGATTCCAGAGACACATCGGCCCAAAAGCTTCCTCCAATCCTGTGCTTGGGTCTCTCCTCTAACCATGCAAGGAAACATTGTGTGAATGTGTTTTGTGGAGCGGCAGGTGGCAAGGGACAAGGCAGATTCTTAGCTCCACCAGGAGAACAGGGTCATGAAGGCTGACATGAGAGACGGCAAAGAGGAGAGATCAGAACTTCAGGATGAGAAACGAAATGGGGGCTCTCGGGCGTGACGATGAAGAGCCAACCAAGCCAGTGGGAAAACGGGATTTTGTCTTCTTTTTTCACAATGGTTCTACTGGAACACCCTGTATGACTCTAAGCCAGTCTATATGAAGACAATGAGGAGACGCTGGACCGGTGAAAAGCCAGTTACCACGAACCCTTTTTTTCCTAGATCTATTGGCGGCAAGTAAATTAATTTACTTTCCTACCCCAACTGCCGTGTGTTTCTTTAACTCCTGGCTAGTTCTAGAAGGCAGAGAAGAAAACAGAAGGCAATTTTCCCTTGGCTTCAGTGCCCATCACTGGTGCCATACTGCCTTGCTATGCCCCAGATAAGACCATGGTTTCTGCAGGGATTCTGGGAACAAGGGAGGACACACAGGCTAAGAGGCTTTACTGGGAAGAAGCCCTAAGCAACAAGGAGAAGAAAATTGGAAACAAGGCCCTGGTCCTTTGGCACAGACGCCACTTCTACTTTCCCCTTCTGTTGCCCGCATCTGCACTGTGCCCCTGGTGGGTCTATAGACCATATGATTGCTTCAGGCAAGGGCTGCTGTCTGGCAGGAAGCCTGCCTTGAGGTTTGGATTCAGATACTGTTTCCAGAACTTAGGTTTAAAAAAAAAAAACCTGCCTTAAATAATTGACCCTCGGGAAATTGTTCTTGGGGCTTCTCATACAAGCAACGAAGCTTTAAAATGAATTTCTCATCTATCTGCTTTGTTTGGATTGAACAGAATTACATCTGAGGAAAGTTAATCATTTATCATTAAAAAAATCAGAACTAGAGATTAAAGTTTTATAGACTTCAAAGGGAATGTGTACTCAGCTACAGAGAGGGAGGGAGAGAGAGAGAGAGAGAGAGAGAGAGAGAGAGAGAGAGAGAGAGAGAGAGAGAGAAATGATAGAAGGATCACTGAGGGAGGGTGGGATGAAGGGAAGGAGGGAGGTCTGATTTCAACATAGTCCCAGTAGCCAGTAGTGTGAAATGATCTGGTTGGATGTGACCAGACCAAAATCCTATGCTGCCCTGGACCCTACCCCCATCAACATTACATTCCACACTGAGGTAACTCGCAGTGGGGATAACTGACTAGTGTGAGAATTTGAGAATAATTTGTGCATATGTTCCCCCAGTTCTGTGTTCAATGACTTCATACAGGTAAGTTGAAAATGTTCATTATTTTCTTTCTCTTTTCTTTTCTATTCTTTCTTTTGAGATAGGGTTTCACTCGCTCTGTAGTCCAGGCTGGTCATGATTTCATGTTGGCCTGGAACCCACAGCAATCCTTTTGCTTCGGCCTCTTGAGTGCTGGGACAACATGCACGCACCATTATGCCTGACTTAGTTGGTGCTGGGGGATCGAACCCAGGGCCTTGGGCTTGGGAGGCAAGCGCTTTAACCACTGAGATATACCTCTGGGCCTATGTGCGGTATTTTCATCGGAGGTGGGAACAGTTTACCAAAATATCATTGTGGAAAAGCAAACAAATACTTTCAAATACTTTCTTTCTTTCTTTTTTTTTTTTTAAACAGAGCCTCAAAAATTTACTCCACTTCTACGATGCCTCTAAGTAACTACATCTCACCTGGAAAATACCACCTACTCTATAAAACACTTTAAGAGCTAAATTTACTGCTCAAATATATTAATTAATTCCTTTTCTTTTCACTCAAAAATGTTACAAAACTTTAAAATAATTTTATTTTTTTGCCATTGGGAAAGGTATAAGAATGTAAACTGCAAAGGCATATAAAATGGTAGATCAGCTAAATCCTGGCTGTCGAAAGAAAAATTTGCTGCAATAGTCAGCTAATAAAAGGGTTAGATGATTTATAATAATTTTTCACTTAGAAAATGTATTAGCACAGTTTACCTTACTATGCAAAGGGCAGAATTTTCCCTTTTCAACTTACAAACATAATTTCACTTTGTGGTTTGCGAGGGAATCCAACTGTCCCCTTCACAGCTCCCTCATAACACACACATAATCATTTCCTGGAAATGTAAACATGGAAATGGAAGCTCAGTAAGAGATAAAGAGAAGGAAGGAAGGAAGAGAAGACTGGATTAACAGAGAGATACAGGGTTTGAGGAAGTAGACCAAAGAAAAAGATAATGTGGCCTGGTAGGTGGAGCTAGAAGCCTATAGCGAATGCTCTGCGAGAGACACTAGAAGCCTGTAATGGTGAACCTGGGGCACCATGGCTCTCAAGGCTCACAGCTACCTGGAAAGTGAGATCCACTCAACCAAGGAGACTGCTTTCCTTTCCTTGCAAACCGCTTGGATCTCACATGAGCCATTGAAGGAGGAATGTGGTGTGAAAGACAACAGTTGCTTCCAAAAAAAGAAAGAAAGAAAGAAAGAAAGAAAGAAAGAAAGAAAGAAAGAAAGGAAGGAAGAAATATCATGCTTGTCTGTCTCTTAGGTTAGTAGTTTTCAGCAGCTGTATTAAATTTCCTATCTGACTTATCTATATTCTCATTTCTCATAGATTTTAAGCCATATGTTCTTTGGACAATAGTTATTCCATCCACTGCTCTGGATGAAGAAACCTGGTTGTCAAGGAACAAGAAAACAAAGGCAGTGGTAGCATCATAGCCAGACTTATAATGTATCTTTTTAATTCAGAAAATAAATCATCTTTTTGTCACCATATGGAAATTTATGTGCTAGTCAATAGGACTTAAAGGACCTAAAAATCCCATTACGGTAGTTGATAATGGATCATGTTGACCTTTTTTAGTAAATATTTTAAAGTCCTGTATGGATATTTTACATGTGTATCTGTGTCCATGCAGATCTCTCCTTCTCAGCAGTTTTTGATTCACACCAGTCAAAAACCACAAAAGGTCTCAAGCAATTTGGCTGAATTCTAATTGACTACCCCGGCAGCTCTGATGAAAGTGGCTAGCTGGAAATTTCCTAATGATTTTTGTCCACGACAGAAATAAATCAGTTGGCTCCACCTCTAGACAGAAACATTCAATGGAATCTACTTCAAGTAAAGAGGACATCAGGATTGGAAGTTACAGAAAGTATCAGGTGGGGATTACAGGTATATTTATAAGAAAACTGAATGCAGAAAACTTCCTTCCACTTTTTTTTACTCACCTTCTTTTCTAAGACGGTTTTCTTTCCCAGTCACAAAGACATTCTATCTTCTTATTTATTACAAGTGTTTTCTTGGACAAACACGCCAGCATGAAATGTCAAGCTACAGATGGAAGATAGAGAAGAAATATCTGAAGGGTTAAATCAGTGCCTATGCTAGTGGGAATGTAAACTGGTACAACCACAAAGGAAAGCAGTATGAAAGTCTCTCAAAAGACTGGAAATGAATATCCCCTTCAGTCCAGTGATATCTCTTCTGAGAATTTTCTCAAAAGAGTTAAAAAACAACATATAACAGAGATACATGTATACCCATGTTCACAGCAGCACAACTAACAATATCTAAAATGTGGAAGTCACCAAAATACCAATCACCAGACCAACGGATACACAAACTGTGTACTCATACACCATGGAATACTACTCATCTATAAAGACAGATGGGTTGGAGGCTTTTATAGGTAAATGGAGGCAGCTTGAGACCATCATGCGCAGTGAAGTGAGTCAGAATCAGAAGATGAAATATCGAATGGTTTCTCTGATATGAGAGACCCAGATCACAATTATTTCGCAGAACTTAATGTGAGGAATAATGGGAACGGAAGGGGAGGGGGAGGGAATGGGAGTGTCAAAAAGAGAGAAGGGAAGGATTTGTACCTCGCCAGGATATGTATGTGCACAAATCCTCAAGGTCAATGTCAACTTTATGTTTTGCACTTATACCTATCAATAAAATGGGGGAGGGAGAATTTATGAAAGACCCTCGTATGTGTCCATGACTTTCTATATAATTTGCTGCTTGTGTTTAATAAAATTTAAACAAAAGTAAAGGTGATGACTGTGCAAAATCCCTCGACATGCAAGCTTCTCGGCCCACGCTCCAGTCCTTATCTAGAGCCCTTGGGTTCCTCTCTTGGTGAAACTCAGGGCTCTTTCTGACCTAATCCTGTCTGTACTTCAGCCGCTACGGGTGTTTTTCTCAAAGAGGTGGAGTTTGGAGCAAAGGGAGTACACTTCCATCACCCATCGGGAGTCTGCCCACTCACCACTTGGGAGAGAGATTGCTTCAATTGCTTCCGCAAGAACCACCTGCTGTCAGATATTTAAGGAAAAACTTCCCATGTGTCCTGAAAAGCTCTCAATTATTCTATACTCACGTCCCTGTCCTCTGGATTTTTCAGTCAACATAAAATTTGAAAAATACCCTACTTCCATAAGACGAGCTAAGTGCTTGAAATACGACTGTGAGATTGAAATTGTCATAAACAGCCTGAACTTTAGACAAGTCACTTTTGCCACCTATCAGCTCGTTTTCAAACTATCACATGTTGCAAATGGTGTAAAAGGCTCTCTGATTGATCAACATATGCCAAGACCTAATATCACATTAACTTCTAGCACTGCATGTTCAGTTACGTACTTTAGTTTTAGGCTTAATATGGTGAGTTAACCACAGAAAAGAGTTTTGAGTGTGGAGAGAAATTATGAAGGGGAAGAAAAATTCCATCGGTGAGATCAATATGGGCTCACGTTGGAGCCCTGACAAAAGTGAACAGATTTTCAGGACTTTTCTCCTTAAGATGCTAACATAACCCTAGAGGAGTCTTTGAACGCCTGTTGCTGACAAGTCAGACCATTGACTCTTCCTTTCCCTCGTTTTTATGTCCTCTGCATCATAACCTGATGGCCTTTTGGAGGGTTCGGCAATAAAAGTTGAATCAGGCAGAGAATCTTGCATGGTGGAGCCCTGGGATTCATCTCCCACCAAAGCTGGTGCAGGGATGCTCTGTGGGACCATCTGCTCCGGGGGACACCTCGCTGGAGACCTGCGTGGTCACATGTCATGGTTTACATGATGAGCCATCACGGGGACAAATCTATCTTAGGATAGCTTGTTTCAGAATATAATACGGTGCGGGCTGAAGACCTAATCGAGGGAAGTGCACCCAGAGGACGGATTGTGATCTTTTAAATCAATAAGACCTTGAAAGCCTTCGGTAAATTGACTGCAAGAAAAAACGGGTCCCTTCTCAGCACACCACTGTACTTTTTGACTTGTCTTCTGTTAAGCCATTCTGAGCAAACGGCTGCTGGATCGGTGGATTTACGACCTTCATGGTGCCAACAGGAGATAAAAAGAATGTTCCATTATTTGGTCTATTATTTTATCCAATTCTGTAAGAAGAAATTCTACTCCTTCACCTGTGGACTTTTAAGGTGGGGTGGCAGAGAGAACAGGCATTAGGAAAGGGGTCTCAGGTGACTTTGGGAGACCATTAATCACGTTAGGAGGGGTCCTGCATATTTTTCCATCTTGAGTCCAGTTTCCTTCTGACTCCTTTTGCTATGGTGGTGGTCTTCTTTCTCTGCTGGGAGTAGATTTTCCTCTGTTTCTTCCTTGTGCACGCTGAGTCTTCTGCCTGGAATGTTCTCCTCCACTGCTCAGTCACCTGAACATCTACCCAAAGCAGGCCTTCCTCTTTACCTTTTCTTGAATCTGTTCAGTTTTGTAGCATTTTTTTCATAATATACATGCACGTTTTGGCTGCTTGTTGTGTCCTTTCCTACTTCTGTGTTCCCTGTTGGCAAGAAAACCTCACAAAGAAAGCTAGGGAACAGCTATCCTAAAGAGAGAGGAGCTAAACAAATATTTGTCATATCAAAATATTTTTAAAAATAAGGAGTAAATGAGCGAATGGAGGCTCTGCAATACAACCGATCATCACAACTCTGTACTTTAAAGTCGTATTGATATCATCATGTTCAATTATATATGTTTTCATCTAAACTTGGAAGCTTAAAGTTTGTATACAAATTGCCAACATTCTCCATCATTCTCATTTACAAATTGGATTTTTCTCTATAGGAGCACATCCCCTGGGGGAATTTAAACGTGCTATCTTCCCTCAGCCTGTAGGACTTTTAATATCTAGCATTATAAAACTTGGTAAGTGCAAGAAAAGTCGTCGCATTGATGCTAAGTAAAGGGCAAAGAAAGCTATTAAGCTTTTGACCTGGTTTCTTTCTGATATCTTTGAGGCAATTGAAAATTTCTCAGTTAGATATGATCTGTGATGATTCTTTAGTGCTATCTACTCAAAGGTGTATGGGTGGGCTAGATGCTGCAGATTTCTCTATGTTAAATTCACTTAAGTAATTTTCTGGATTAAAAAAAAAAGAAAAGAAAAAGATGGCCCAGCTCTTAGCATCATTGAGTCAATTGTAAAACACAGCATCTTGTTGTTATTTTAGAAACAGTATCGACTGGCATGCGGTCAAGGCACTTTCAGAGATTACATCGAGATTTATATGGCAGGTAGAAAATGACTTGAGGCTAGAAAGTGTGATCAATAGAAACTGTGGCAGCCTATAGGAAGTTTTAAATAAGGCACTGAACAATAAAAGAGAAACCAGCTAGCATTTGGTGCTCATTTACTTTAACCTGCCCATCTTTATGATTAAAGTAGGAAGGAGGAGGTTATTTATGCATAATCCTTGATCAGGCAAGTCTACATCTAAGAGTTTCTCTGATAGATAAATTTGCACTCGTGCACAACAACGCCTCAGTTGTTTTTTAAAAAACAGGCAGAATCAATTTTTATCAATTTGGGACTTTTTTTCCTCTAAGATGTATCAAATGTGTTGCTATCTGTCAGAATTATTGTAAGCACTTTTCAAGCATTCAATCAATCTTTATTAAAAAACAATCTTTAGTTATTGCTTTCACTTTAATGATTAGGTCACAGAACTTATAGGAGACCACAAAGACATTAAATGGATAAGCTTGAAGGCAGGCAGAAATTTAGAAAAATGACTTGAATTTAATGATAAAAATATCTAGCACATATCTTTAAGTTAAAAAGGGTAATCTGTATACCAACAAACATCAACGCATATGTAAAAGTGCCTATAAAAATAAATCCTTAAAACAGGTGTAGAAGAATCTGTCCAAAAATCAAATAACAGTCATCCTTTATTTATATCAAGTCACTTGAAGCGGACTTTCATCTTTTACTTTTTAAAAACTATCTCAAATTTTCTATTTATATTTTAAATGACATGTATTTATTATTAAAACAAAATTAAATATATCCTCAATAGCCCCTTAAAATCAACACCAAAAAGGTAAAACACTTACTGATCATATTTTTATCTCCAGATAATTAAAAGATATTATGTAAGATGAAAAAAAATTTTTTTCAGGTTGTGAAGAAAAGGCTTTCTTGGGAAACTCACAGAAGGGGAAAGACAGATCTTCTGTTTGTCAGAAGGAGGACCTGGAAGTGTAGCTCGCTGTCTAGGAGTTTTTATTGGGTAAGGGGCTGTCCTATGCTAAGCAAGTCGGTTGCTAGGGCTGGTGGCTAGGTTGCCCACACTTAAACCTAAAAGTGAAATTCTATAGTTTACATGTGCATGTACATATAATATGCATATAGCACAATAAAGTCTTGAACTGATGACCGCTATGGGGGGGGGGGGGCAGAAAAGAGTTATAATGTAAGAAATTTAGAATTATTCCTAAATATATTTAGACACACAGCATCATGAGAAGATGATAACTACAAAGAACCCATCTGAATCAAATTTCATTAAGTGTGCACAGTGGTAATGTGATAAAATGATTAATACTGAATTAAAGTGAATTTAATAAATTCCTCTTAATGCAAGCACTCGCAGAAAAATCGACATTTAGAATTCATTAAGCCTAGAGCTATCATTCCTACAGCTACCATCCAGCTATCATTAAGTCTTAAGGGCAACGTTCTCCTTCTTGCTACTTCTAAGATAGCCCATGCCTCTGAGCTGGAAGAGAAAGGGAAGAAACACAATGTGAGCTTGAAGAAAGGAGGGTGCGGTGGTGAGCTGAAAGAAGCATTTCCAGTGTCCTGGTGCCATTTTTACCATTGGACAATTGCCCCTCGCTGGCTCTAGAAACAGTTCCCATGCCTGGGTGTCAGTTAAATGATTCTGCACTCAATTTTATAAAAGCTAAAGCACACAGCCTCCATCTACTCACCTTAATATATTTAGTCGGATCTAATTTGCAGTGTTCAAAGCTATGCCCTTTGTGCTAAGCAAAAAAATATACATATTAAAATAAAAGTGATTTGGGCAAAAATAAACTAAAAAGTGCTTCAAATGTTTTTCTTTTTCTTAGCTAGGGGACTCCCCCCCCCCCCCCCCCCCCCCCAGTGGTAGAATGACTAGACCTCATTTCTTGGAACAACGTCTTATTCAGAGCAACCTAGGATATTCAGTTGCTACTGACAGACTCCTGAGTAGAGCCTCTAATTATTTAATGAGAGAAAAGGAAATTCAAATATGCCAGCAAACTGCAATCCTTTTCATGAGGATCCTGTGCCTTATGCAGGGGGCCTACTAAACCTCCAGTTCAAATGAGATGGTCCTACTTCCTATGGATCTTGTAAATATTTTTCTAATGACTACACGAGTGGAAAAACTCATTGGTAGACTCTTGACTTTGTATTTCTCCATCTTGGTCATGTGACTGTGACAAATGGTTTTCTTAAAAAGTCTTGTTTAACTGAAGGCACATGATACTTAGGGAGTTCTACTGGTCTTACCAACAGGAACCATATCAACAGACACAGAAAGTTCTAGATGCAGACACATATTCTATCTAATTCCAAACCCCCAGATTCAGAAGTAGTGAAACACATATTCAACAACAGTTTTGGGGGCGAGGCTCTTGCATGGAGCCCATCCTATGCTGCTTTTTTTTTTCCCCTCTGTAACTGTGCACATGTTTCCTTACACCTAAGAAACTTAATTCTAACTCTAAAACAACCAAAAAAGTGAACAGTTTCAAAATCTTCAGATTTAAAATTCTACCTCAATAGGCCGTCCTCCATGTGGTAACAGAATAGGATGCTGACCCATGATCCTAATTCTATATAGTTTTGGAAAGCAATTTAAAATAGATGTTTTTCAGTACGTCAACAGATCCTGAGATGAAAAGTCTCTTTGGTCTCCACTTTTGTAAAACCAAGAATTTAATCATACATCTAAAGATGTAATCTTTTTTCATAATAACCATCTGTAAGTTTAAAAAATTAAAGTAGATTAGATATTTTATCCAAGCTGTTTGACATATATAGATTAAACACTCAGAAATCCCAAAACACTTCACTGGAAGTATAGTGATCTTAGTATTAGCAGTTTGTCAATTCTAGGGAATGAATGAACCTTTAGTAATTGCTATTAATCTACGAGCAGGAGCTACTTTTCTCAAATGTTAAAATGAACAATTCAGTAGTAACTAAGAGAAAGATGCATTATTTAAGTATGGGCTTCATTTGGACTGGGGTAATTAGAGTCTCTGTTTACCAAGGCTACTTAGCGTGGAGGTGGCAGAAACGGGGCACACATACATCAAACACGAATTGGCTACTTTGTCCAGCAAATTGCTCCCACCCACACTCCTCTGGGAATCACACTGACTTGCGGGTTATAATCTTTCCCTAAATGGATTTGGTCAAAGGATTGGTAAACGGGGCATACCGCGCTTTCAACAATTAATGGGGTTTATGAAGAAAATTTGCTGTTGTCATATAAAAGGAGTAATTTGCTATGGAATTTTGGGGAGTATGTAACGAAACACACAGGGGATATATAGCAGGAATATTAATTTCATGGAAAAAAGACCATAGCACATAATATCCATCAACAGTTTGCTGTCCCTCATGCTGATGAATTAGGTTGATCTGTTTATATTACTTCTAGAAAGGTATAAACACTTGCTATGGTTTGAAAGAAGAAAGTTATGATCTCAATATTGTGCTCAGTCTCTGTAATCTGACAACCACTTACATTCTCTGAGGTTAGTTCTAAGGGTGATGGAGAGAGAGCTGAACAGGACGGCAAGCTGAAAAACCGTAATAGTTTCTATGAATTGTATTTATTTGTTTGTTTGCTTATTCAGAGACAGGGTCTCACTCTGTAGTACAGGCTGGCCCTGAACTCATGGCAATCCTCCTGCCTCAGCCTCCTCCAAGGTGGTGTGTGCCACCATGCTTATGTGGTGCTGGGGAATCGAACTCATGTACTTAGCACTTGCTAGGCAAGTGCTTTAACCACTGAGCTATTCCGCCAGCCCCCAATTTTATACATAATTGTGCAGCACTGCTGCTGGTGGCGAAACAGTCTTTTATTTAGAATATAGAAGTGTTTCTCAAGAACATTTGGAGTGAAGGACTTCACAGCAGGTAGGCAGTTAGACCTGGATCTGCCCTTGGCCTTATATTGCTTCCTGCCCAGCCCAACCCTTCCACCAGGCTGGCCACATACACAGAGTAGAAAGAGTAACAAGATGCCTGGATCCACTTGGTAAAGGGCAGAGGCCACCAAAGGGAGAAAAATAGCACAGAGTTTCAGACTGTTGGTCCTCGTGTACTTTTTACACGTGACCCGGACTGGCAGGCACTGAACATCCTGCCCCACTGGGTGACAGAGCCATGTAAGGTTGGTGTGCCACATCTACCAGTAACTGTCTCTGTGGCTCTGTGTCACAAACAATTTGGTTCTACATCTTCTGCCACCAAGATCCCAGAGAAGATGTCCACAGTCATTACCCAGAAGGGAGCTGATTGCCTAAGTGATTTGCTTGCTTTCTGCAAAGCCGAGAAAACCTTATTAAAGACACTTTTCATCACAAGATGTAAATCAGCGCTTAGACTTACTTCTTTTTGCCCTCTTCCTTTGTCTAATTCTCCAGGAGAATTTGTGGATAAATGCATTGGGTGCTTGGACTGCCCATCTTGAATTCACAGACCACTGGAAAGATCGGAAGCTGGCTGTGGCATCAGGAAGGGAAGGCAGATGTCAGAAAGTGAAGGTGGCTGGCTTCGTCTCAGAAAGAGGTGTAGTGGAGGTGGCATGGAGACATTCAGATGCCTGAGGGTGATATCTAGGGATTTGAGGTTCTGGCTTCTTGCTAACCATTCATAGTTAATTCTATTGTATCGTGTTCTACCTGCAACGATACACTTGGGTGGAAGAGGTTTTTCGTACAACCAGCTCTGAGTCAGGTACAGGGCTCTCGGAAAAGTAAATCCACTGACTTGCCCAGTGACTTTCTCTGTGCTAACGTTGAGGGCACTGTTGACAGAGTACTGGCCGAGTCTTCAAAAGAGTCTTGCTCTGAGGATCACTGAGTTTCCTAAACGCTCCTGTCTCTTCACACAAGAACATGCATCACAATCCTGGCTTATGGGAAAGAAAGTGAGCCTAGGGCACTGACACTTAAAAAGAGAAAAGACAGGACATGCATAACACTGACTTCTTGCTTGAGCGACTGTCTTGGTCATTTTCTTATTGCTAGGACATCATAGCTGACACTTACAATTAAAAGAAGGAAAGATTTATCTGAGTTCAGAGTTCAGAGGTCTTAGTCCATTTATGTTTAGCTGGCAATGTTTGAAGGACACACTGATGGCCTAGCCAGAGAAAAGCTGTTCATTTCCTCATGGAAGCAGAATAAGGAGAAGGCAGAGACATGGAGGGAAGTAAATACCCTTCCAGACAGACTCTACCTCTTAATAGCACATATAGTTAATAAATTAATAACTTGATTTAATTAACTGCCGTGATCTGAGTCATTTCCAAGTATATGAGGTTTTGGGGAGATATTTTGGATCCAAACCATAACAATCATAAAGAAAGCATGAAGGTCTTGGATTTAAATTTCCCGCAAGTCAAGTGCTCTCCACGTGAAGCCCAGGAAATGTATGTTCCTCGAGTTTATGTTAGGTATTACACAATAACTATCTCATTCTATCTTCAGAGAAAGCCTAAGAAGTCATTCTTGTTATTATACCTACTTTACAGATGAGAAAACAGGCTTAGGGAAATCATGTATCTAACAGGGTCATGCAACTAGTAAATTGTGGAGCCAGGATTTACAACTAGCACTGAATGATTCCAAAGCCCTATGGTTCACATGAATTCTAGGGAGCCCCACCACAGAGAAGACCTCATATGTTTCCTATCTGTTTCCTAGAAGGGCTCATTAGAAAAAAAATGTACCGCTTAGGTCCTCAGAAAAAGGCTGAAACAAAACACATGGTGTGGGCCAGATTTGTTTTTAATCTTTATTTCTAAGTACATATAATATTTGTACTTAGTTATAGAATGTAGTATTATAATTTGATACACGTATACATTGTGTAATGATCCCATCAGAATTCTTCTCAGTTCCATGGTGCCTCTTCCAGCCCATAGATTCTTCATGATTTAAACCTTCCACATCAGCGAGCTGCAGCCCTCTGTGCCTTGAAGTTCAACATGGCCTAGAATTTTAGTTTACACTCTGGAGTCTAGAAGTCTTCTGATCCAGAGAACGACAAGTGAAAGACATTCGCAGTCTACCTAGCAGATGAGCCCAGGTAAGAACAGGCAAGACAGCAGCCTTTGAGAACTCAGTACAGTCATGGCAGGGCTTATTTTTTGTTACCTCCTTGCTAATGGTCTTGAAAAACCTATGAATATATTAAAAAGTATTTAATTTAATGTACAGCCCAAAAAACTGGGTTGGGGTTACCAACACATTTCTCCCACACGATGTTGATGAATCTCAGCTCACAGGTTATAAGCAATTGATATGTTGCTCTCCCTTGGGAGGACAGAGATTTCTCAAGGTGAGGAGAGTATGGAGGTATGTTTGAGTTTCAGAGTTTTAGGGGAACACAGGGAGAAAGGAAGCCAAGAAAATCCACAGGCTTGGGATTAAGGAGGTCTAGCTTGCAGCCTTCCTAACTCTTACACTAAACAGCGCTGTGACCTAGGACAGTAACAAGAGCAATTACAAAGTTGTGATAAGGCCCTGAGCTCATTGAATTGTGCATGCTGAGAATTTGGAAAGTATGTTATACTTCATTAAGGATGTAGAACAATTCTATAAACTAGGTATTACAAGTCCTCTCTGAAAGAGACAGAAATGAAGCCAAAAGAGTTAAGACGAGTTGTCTGAGGCCAGCAGTCATTTAGTGGCTGAGGCAGTAGCATGTAAACAGTAGAACGTGCATCTAAATCTGAAACGCAAACTGATGACTTCTGGGCTATCCTCTCTTTCAATTTCAGTTTCCTTATCCATAGAAGTCTAAGTTTGGGCTAGAAGAGGACCTGTGAAGAACTCGCTGATACCCAAACATCTGAAGGAGGTATAATCAATGACATCTTTTCATTTCCTCCTATCTTAAGGCCTGACGGTAAGCACAACAAAAATGAATCTAATCTGTATGGTTTTTATGTCTTGCTGGAATTTGATTTATTCTGAAAAAAAAAAATGACTGCTTCCGGAAGTCCAATTCTCAGCTGAATGCTAGCTATGTTCTTTTAGTTTTAAATCTTTGCATAATTTTAGGTGTTGTGACCTCCCTTGTATCCCCCACCAACCCACTCAATTCTATCCCAATAGCATGAAAGATTCTTTCTCAAAGAGAAGGAAATTTTATTTCCAGGATTATTACATGCTTAAGTACAAACATATTTATTGCCTTCAGGTTTTCTTGGGTCCAACATGGGCCAAGTGGAAGGTGGAGATATAACATGGGAACACACTGATGTCATTGCTATGAAGCAGGCTCCTGGGTTGAGGATACTGAATTTTGGCAAGCATGGCCCATGCTCAGAACAAAACATTTCACTATTTGCACTTTGCTTTCCTTAGACAATCTCAGTTTGGGGGACCTGTACATGTCTGATTTCATATGTTCTTGTGGGTTCTTGAAGGTAATGGAGAAAAAGAAAAACACATAGCAGTGGATTGACATATACAGCACTTTTAAGTAGCTTCAAATCAATGCAGAAGCAAAATTTTTAGCCGAAATTTCCCTAAAGATTAAGGCCCTATCCCTCTTGGCAAGAGGAGAAAGGTTCTGGGTCTTCGAGACTTTGTTTGCCTGAGGACTGAGATAAGTGACACACAATTCATGAAGTTAATCTGGGCCAGACAAAGTAATGCCTGCTGGTCTATTAAAGAGCACGAGTTTCTATCTAGCCAGTCTCAGTAGCTAACAATTTTACCTCAGCTTCCAGAGCAAGGAAAGTGTGTCTGGTCATGGTTGGGCTGTGACAGGCAGGCACTCCGATCAACAAGATGTCACTTACTAATATAACTCTGTTAAGTCAAAATCTCCCTAAAAGACTCCATTTTTTTTGATGAATGCAAAATAGCAAAAGCACAATATTTAAGCCCCTTAATATCTTACATGAAATGTACTAATGTCATGACATTCAAACACAAGTGTAGTGCTTTGACCACCGGCAGGTGCAGCAGGGCTGGTGGAAAGTCTGACAGACGCTATCAGATTGGCCTGTCAGAGACTTCCTTTCATTTCGTTTGTATTTGCCCTTTTGCTCAGATTTTTTAGTCTAATTGATCCTTCTTGAGGGAAATAAAGAGCGTGCTAGAATAGGGATTTTCAATCCTCAGAGTCCAGACATATCAGCCTGCTACAGACAGAACTCCCATCCAAGCATTCCTAGATTCCCCAGGTTAATTACCACATTATCAAGTGCTGGAAGGCCTGTGAGCTATTGTATAAGGATTCTGAGTAACTCGATTCCCCTAATGAATCTGAGCCACCCAGACGATGGAATGAGCAGCCTGTAGCCAGTCTGGGCTGCTGCCACTCACCCCGCAGTCTCCAAGCCTTGGCCTCTCCTGTGCTTGGCACAAGGCCTGTCCTTCCCACTGTCAGCCTCCTCAGCGCTGCCTGGCAGTCTTCCTCTCCAAGACGGACTGCCTGCAGGCTTGCTTCACCCCTTCCTTCCTGCGATGTGGCGAGTGCTCACGCACCACTGCTGTTGTCTTACGGTCTGTTGGGACTGTGCTGTTTCCCCCGAGTTACCAGTGGTGGCTCTGTGGTCCTTAGTCCCACTTGTGTCCTGGGCTACAGCTGTGCTCGCCGAGACCCTGTGCTTCAAAGAGGACCTCAGGTGTCTCGTCTGCTTGCTGCTGTCAGGTGAGCCGGAGCCTCTGGAGCCTCTGCTTTTGAACATCTTCAGCGTCCCCACTGGACTCAAGCCCTTTGCTCTGTGCTTCACAACTCTACTGGACATCTGAGTTCCGGGATGATTTCGTTAGAATGAAGAGTCTGACGTAGGCCTGGGGTGGGGCTTGAGACCCTTGTCTTTTTAACAACTAGAAATGTAGCTGAGAGCAATTCTGCCAGTCCCTGAAACACATGTAATAGCAAATCTTTGCGAAAGAAGCTTTATCCCATTTGTCTTTGAATTAGGGGAATTTCAGCCCCGCAATCACTGCCACCACTTGGGGATCCTGCTTGGCAATCCCTTCTACAAATGTAGTGGAGATAGAAGGCTGACTAGGACACAGTCCCTGCTTCCTGAGGCAGCGTTTCTGAATCTGAGGTCAGTAGTTCTTTGTTGGGGGAGGGCTATTGTGTGAATCACAGTACATTTAACAGCATTCCTGGACACTACCCACTGTGTGTCAGTAGTACTTCATCTGTCGTGGCCATCAAAACTATCTCCAGAAATTGCCAAATGTCCTCTGGGGGACAAAACTGCCTCCAATTGAGAACCACTGAGGGGGGATGCAGGCATGTACAATGCTTTAGCTACTTTTCCATAACTGTGACTGAATATCTGACATGCACAAACTAGAGGAGGTAAAGTTTATTTTAGCCCAGTTTCAGAAGGTCACTGTCTCTTCACAGGTGGGTGGCTGGAAAGCAGTGGAATCAAATGGTGAGGGCACAGCTAGAGTGAGAGTCTGAGCCAGTGCTCCCGAGACAGAGATGCTCACGCCAGCAATGGCAGAACTCAGACCAGTGTGGGAGGAAGGGTGGAACCAGCACACGCCCCTCCAGGCCAACCCCCAAGCATCCGCCCCCTCCAGCCTGGCCCTGCCTCCAACACTGCACAGTATTATCAGTATGTGAAGCTTCCGGAGGACACACCAGATCCAAAGCATGATATATATTAATAACCAAAGTGAAGGATCAAAATACCAAAGCTATGTATATAGTGTTCAGGAAAAGGGAACACGGAGACGTCAACATATTATTAGCCTTTGTCAAAGAGTCATAGGAAAATAACTTCAATTAAAGCTCGTAAGGTAAGTTAACAAACTGCCAATGTCCTCACTCTCTCCCATAGCTATAATAATTTGTCTTTCTGGCCACATTTAATATAAGAGATATTTTCACATCCCAGAAGTCAGCATTAACTATTTCAATATATAGTGTACTTTCATGTACATAACTACTAAATTCATTTTACATATAAATGAATGCAGCATACATATATATCTCATATATATACACATATATAATTAGTGCTTAAATACTAGGCCTTTTAAGGCAGTTTTGCTTTTAGTTATCGTAAGCATATGTTAAATGACAAAAAGGAGCACGTGTACATTTACCGCTATAAATGAATTTGAGCAGAATGGTTCATTTTGTTATACGCACAGTCCTAAGCAGCTGTGTCTCTTCCCTACAGGTTTCGTGGGGACGGATGCATCTTTAAGGCACTGTCTGTTCTAGGATGCTCATGCTCCCATACAGATGCACCTGACATCTGACCGTGCACAAACATGGGGGCAGGCCAGGAAGCCTGAAAGTTTGGGGATCTTGCGTAAGAGGAAAACCAGGGAGCCCCTGCACTTCAGATCTGGAGACGATGAGGACAGAATGACAGCCTGTGGGCTCAGGTGGCGGGACGCAGACAAGGAATAATGTCAGCATTTGGATGCACATAAGGGGAAGCAAACGGAAAGTCTTCTGGGTGTCTTAACGTGGAAAGAGGCATAGAGAGGCATCTGACTTTGAGGAAGAACAAAAGGGCTACCAGGGGCATTCGAGGACAAACAGAAAGAAGACGACTGGTGGACAAGGTTGCAGATCTCAGAACATTTCTGTGTAAACTTTTAGACAAGCACTTGGTAAGTATTATTATCCCTTAATCATTTACAAATGGAAGCCAAAGTAGGTCCACAGGGAACGCTCTTGGAAATACACAGCCGTCGGAGAGAAACACGCAGTTGCCAAAGGAAAGTGTGACGCTCGGTCCTGTTGCCAAAGTCAGTAAGCATTTGCCCAAGTAACGGGGAACCTTTCTTTTGTGAATACAGGTTCTTAATTAAGCTCCAATGTCAATGCCTACATACACATACGTGGAAGTCAGCGGATCTAAAGTCAAGGCCAAGCTCATAGTTCATTGGCTATGTGAAGAAACGTTTTTGCTCCAATTTTCCTATCTGGAGAATGGGAAAACTAAAACTTTCCACCCATCTATACTGAAGAAATAACTGTGATGAGTCAAAGGATAAATCTCTGATTTCTTTGTTTAACAAAGAGGATTACTGCATTTACTGAAGGAAAAGCTTATTCTCTTTTAGTTTATAAATTGCAAAAACTCAATATAGGAGAGTTTCCATCTGCAAAATTCAAAAGCATGGTCTTAAAGAAGTGTTTGCACATTCACATTCATAGCATCATTTCTCACTATAGTCAAGAGGTCAAAGCCAACAATGTCTATCAACGGATGACATTAAATGTGGTAAAAATTGGTAAATCCATGCAATAGAATATCATGCAGCCTAAAAAAAGAAGGAAATTCTGTCACCTGTTACAACACAGATGAGCCTTGACAATATTATGCTAAAGAAAACACAATAATCAAAAATGATTAGTATGGTTCCATTTGTTACATAAGGCATCCAAAGCAGGGAAATTCACAGAAATAGAAAATAGACTGCTAGTTCTCAAGGGATGATGAACAGAACAGATTTATCTCCTGGATATAAAGTTTTAATTTTGAAAATAAAAAAGTTCTGGACATCTGTTTCACAAAGATTGAATACACTTATATACTTAACACTCCTGAAATTTACCCAAAGAAATAAACAAAATCTCTGCGTACAACACCCTTTTTGAATTTTATTGTTACAAACTAGCCAGAATGTACAATCTTTGGATGGGTAGCCAAGCCTTCTAGTTACCAGAGGCACCTGATCAGTAACACAATTTGTTTACAGGAAAGAAACAAATATGCAAATGTCACCTAAGGGCTACTGTCCCACATTCTACCTAGCTTGTGCCTTTCAGTGGCCCGAGATAGTAGTCCAGGCATCAGAATCCTACAAAGAGGCAAATGGTTAGTTAGCACATCAGCTGCCATTGATCGGCGAGAGCCAAACATCCAGAACAGTTGCTTCTGAAGACAGGTGCCAGTATGACACAATTAAGACCATGAAAAAAAGCAAAGAAATTCAGTAAAATAATTTCAATGCTATAGTTAAACCAAGCCAAACCAAGTTCAAGAGAGTTTTCTGCAAGCCTGAACACCTCCACGTAGATCCAATATGCAGACAACCGGAGAACGCCTGGCCCCTGCTATAACTCTGAGCTCCTTTTCTTGCGTGGCATCAGCCTTTTGCAGCTTCTGAGGAGAAAATGCCACATGGCTTGAAATAATTCTTCCTATTGGAACGGGACATGAATCAAAAGGGGGTGATATGACCCTGCCCAGATGGTAGTATGGTAAGCTCAGAGTGTGGAAACCACCTCAGTAGAGCTTCCGGATTGGAATTCCCAGTCACTGCTGTACTGGGTCATTCTGGACAGGGCTGTGACCCATCTCAACCTTTCCCCTGTGAATACAGTTTCTTAATTAAGCTCCAATGTCAATTCTTGCACATACATAGAAATCAGCCGATCTAAAGTCAAGGCCAAGCTCATGGTTTTTGGTTTTGGTTTTGGTTTACAAAATGATGAGACTGAGCTGGGATGGGGTGGCAGAAAAGATGGTTGGAAGAGCCAAAGGTTTTGCTGAAGTGATGTCTGTACCAATGGCTCCCTGGTAGGGGTTAGGCTGGACTGTTTCTTCCAGACAGGAAGTGGATGAAGACAGGAAGAAGCATGAGAGATTCCCCTTAAGGAAAGCTTGAAGGCTCTGAGATATCAGGACCTCTGGGAATCACTGACAATATCTTAGTGTTGCGCTTGACTTAGTGAGCACAAGGAATTTCTCTGTTGGAAAAAAAAGTCAAAACAAAATTAAAATAAAGCTCTAAAGGTGAACTGGGCTTAGAATTATTTCCGATGGCAGTTCAGTCCTATGGGGAAAAACAGAGTCAGGTAGACGCCACGGAGATCAGACACCTGGTTGATTAGCTCCACTGGGAATGCTGCATAGGGCAAAGCTTTGTGGTCCCTTCTCTTTGAAGATGTGTCTTCTCTGGAGGCCTTTAAAAATAGGCCACATTCACAGCAGCTGACGAAGACACGGGATAAACCTTCCTGGGGTAAGTGAGTTGGGGGAGGTGAACAGAAATGAAGGCTGTCAAAAATATCTGGGGCACTGGGTCCTGTTGATTTCTATAACTAACTGGAGATGCTGAAATTATGTTTGTTCCACTTAAAAGACTTACAAACACCGAATATCCACTTAAGTCACTTATTTTACAAGAAAAAAAAATCTGCTTCTGAAATCCAACCTCTTTTTGTTACTGTTGGTGTTTCATTATTTCTCCTCAATTTAGTTTTTGAGGAAACAGCAAGGTGGTGATGCTCCAGGCAAAGTCTTGTTTCTTCCTTATTTATCTACTTGGTCAAGAGTCACCTCACAACAAAGGAATGAAATCTGCAGGTATTTGCTGCAGCTGCTCACTGCTGCTCCCTCCTCACAGTGATCAAGAGAGCCATCTCTCCAGGGGAAAAGGCATTTCAACCTTTGAAAGGTGGGGGGGAAACTGCACCCATTTTGGGCAATACCCAATGATCACCGCTATGTCCCTAAAACTGGTGGCTGAAATTGTCTCAAATGTTCAAGCAGACAGTGTACACATACATGACTATTTGACTATTTCACTTAATTAACATATATCGTTACCAAGACACAATCTAAGTAGAATAAATCAGGAGTTTCAGTTTTTTCTCAATGTCTAATTTGAGAACATTTTAATTATTCTAATAAGAAACCTTGTACTCATCGGCAGTTATGTTTATTTTCCCTTCTCCTTAGCCCTTGGGAATCTGCCCTCCCTTCTGTCTCTGTGGAGTGTTCTTTCTGGGTATTCCATAGAAATGGAATTATACAAGATGTGGTCTACCTCTGGCTTCTTTCATTTGGCAGAGTATTTCCAAGTTTACTCATGTCAGAAAGCATCAGTAGGTACCCACATCTTTTAAGTAGCTGCAATGTACAAAACAGGCAGAGGTTGAATCTTTTCTTGTCTTCCAGATGTTTACAGTTGGTACAGTCCCATCCCATCCTTACATCCAACCTTGAATGCCATGGTCACAGACAGCATATTTACACTGTTCTCAAAAATATCATAACCAAAAATACTAACCCCCAAATATTAGATTGATCATGATGGAGTGCATGGAACACAAAGAAAGAACAGGTAGTAACTGGGAATTGTTGATCAAAAGTGCAAGGTCAAGGAGGTGACCAGGGGACACAATTACTATGCAATTACTAGATGACAAAACCAAAGAAGAAAAAACAATCAGTGACATGAGTCAAGGGCCAAAGATGTAGGTCAAAGAGCCAGGGATCGGAAATACTGGTACTTGAATGTGTAGCAGCAGCCCTGATGGAGGGCATGTGCCTGCAGGGTTCTCTCTCAGAACCATAGGAACACTGAGCTGTCTTCTCCAACTCCATCCTTGTGAAAGGAAATAATCAATCCGAGCCCCAGGGCCAGCTCAAGAGATCTTGCTAGGGTCATAAACCTTAACGGTGACCCTCTTTGTATCCTTCCTCTGCACAGCAGAATCCATTTTTCAGCTTCCTGCCATGGTTGAAACAGATGGACATGTTCAGGCAGCATGGCTGTCAAACACTCACATGCTCATGTGATGAATGAACCAGCTGAAGATCTGAGACATCTGTACGCTGGCTTAAAAGAAACGTTTGATGTCCTTTAACCTAAATTTAGGGGTAGTTTCAACACCTGAGTCTCCTTTATGTTTTAAATAAATTTAATAGATTACTGCTAATCTGTACACTTAGGTTCTTCCCAGGTCAATCAATATCCAAAGCCCAATTCTATACTTTTATGAAAATACTGATGTCCAGGTTAGCGTTAATAGGCAACAGCCACTAGAAAACGTTTACTAGATCTGTAAAGTTAATGGTTTAAAAGGCATGATTCCAAAAGCCACTGCCATTTAAAATTCCCAACTGTAGCCTTTAAGGCATTTTTTGCTAGCATCATGCTATAGAAGAAGTCCTAGTTCCTTCAGAAAAATATAAAAAGAAACTTAAAAATAAACCTACCTCAGTAGCCTTAAACTCAAAAGTAGTCTTAAATGTAGTTTAAGCATATTGGTGCACTTGTATGGAAAAACAGAAGCATTAAAATGTTGTTATAATGTACTTTTATTGACAAGAGAAGTTTGGTAATATGTTAGAGAAATAAAGGTTGTAGAAGAGTATTTGAAATTTGATATATATCTTGTAAATTTATATTTAGGAAGATTTGGAAAGATATTTGTAAAGTATGAAAAAGTGTAACTCCTACTCAAGTTTTGTACAAGGATTCAATTTCTGTCTTTTGTTATTGCTGCTGTGTTCTCTTTTCTTTCTTTGCTAATTTTTCGACAATGAACATGGATTACTCCTGCAATTAAAACAGTTAAAAATAGGATTTGTTTCAAATGTTGTGTTTGCTAGATGAGGTCATTATTATTTGTTCCTACAACAAATATCTTTTTAGAGTCTATGACAAAAATAAAACTCATTTCTTTTTACCATCTTTGGAAACCCAGTAAACAATTATTCTACATCAAATATGAATAAATACAATGAGAAGTTTATGAAAAGAAATCAAGGGCTGGGGGAAGTATGAGTATCTTTCCCCGCCACCTCCTTTGGGTCACTGAATCACTGTCTTCCTCCAGGGATAAACACAAAATTCACAGTTGAGGATCGTCTTCAAGATTTAGGCCCTCTCACTTACATCTAAAGTACACATGTCGTCTCTTCCCTGTTGCCAGATGTGTAGGAATGAGCACACTTGCTGAGGTTTGTCAGCCATCTTTGCCTCACAGGAAAGTCTTTATAACAAGGAAAATTGGACTCCCTACTTGAATATCTCTAACTATGAAAGCTGGGGGAACAGATCATGTAAATATCTCGAAAAGCCAACCTACCATCAACAGCATGATGCACCACTGTGAGAAGAGCTATGTCATCACAGATGGTGACAACGACATCTCTGGAGTGGTGTAGCACATGTCCTCCAACAGTGGCCCAGGAAATGGCATTCTGTACAGTTTTCATCTACTCTGATTTCTATATTCAGTCTTTGACACTCAAGAGTATTTTCTCCACAAATCATGAAAACATGAAAGCTTTGGGTAAGTAAGTACATAAATATAAGTGTAAACATGGATACAAATATATGGAGACATATACTTTCCTCTAAATTTCACAAGTATTTTTAAGGACAGACTTCTATTTCAAAACCAATGGACCACATGTTTGAGAAAGCAGGACCAAATGGTGAGCTACTCACAAAATTAGAAAAAAAAAGGGACTTCTACTATTCTCTTTGGAATCACAGCAGGTAACATACAGGGCTGGGCCTTACTAACTGTAGCAAGCCCAGGTCACCTTTGAATCTTGTGGGGTTTTTTTTATAATTATTCTCTAATTGTTGAGTCTATTGTTCTAGTATTTTCACAGTGATCTTGAGGGATCACAGAATAGAGTGAGGTGTACATTCAAGTGTATTTCAAGTGTTCAACCTTATGAATTTAATGTTTCTGTTTAATGTGCAATTGTATTTTATTGTGATTTTAATTTACATTTCCCCAGTGTCTAATGGTGTTGAGCATTTGTTTATGTGTTTATTTGGTATTACACAGATTCTTTAATGAAATATCATCTCACGTCTTTCACCAACTTTATGATGTGTTTCCTTAATTGTTGAATTTGAACCATTTAAAATATATTTTGGATAAACTATTTTGGTAGATCTTTTTATTTTTTTGCCTATATAGTCTCTCAATGTGATATGTCTTTTTCTTCATTAAACAATGTTCTTCTAAGAGCAAGTTTAAATTTTATCAGTGATTCGAAAGATCATTTCTTAGTGAATTATCTAAGAAATATTTACCATCCTTAAGTTCTCAGAAAATTTTTCCATTTTTTCCCTAAAATTCCCATAGTTTTGGTTATAGATTAGGTTTAAGAAACATAATGAACCATTTTTGTAAGTAGGTTGAGGTATAATACTGTCTCTTTTCATATGAGCAAATATTCAATATTTTTAGTAACATTTCTTTTTCACTAAATCACCTGTAAAATTTTGAAAAAGTTCAAACTAAAGCTCCTGTCACCCACAGATATATGATTCTATATACATACATTTCACTGTATTTTAATTGCATAATTCCTATTTTTATGCCACTAGCTTAATATTTTAATGACTAAAATTTTAAAATAAATCTTGAAATCAGGTAGCTTACCCCTCTGCTAATCTTCTTTTTCTAGATGGTTTCAGCCATTGTAGGTCCCCTGCATTTCCTTATGAATTTCAGAAAGAGCACAACAATTCTTATTTCAACAAAACCTGAGATTTTTCACTAGTGTGTAGGTCTTCCCCATCTTTTGTCAAATTTATCTTCAAGAACATAATTTTAGATGGCATTATAAACACATTTTTCTAGTATCAGTTGGCATTTGTTGCTATCTTATAGAACTACAATTAGTATTTATATATTGACCTCATGCGCTGAAAATTTGCTAAACTCATGAACTTTAATCATTTCATTTTTGTAGACTTTATATTTTCAATATAGATAACAGATTGTCCACAGTGCAGAATTTTTGTTTCTGCCTTTTCCCCCTCATTTTATTGATACGTGTAAGTGCAAAATTTAAGGTTTACAATGAAGTTCAGCATTTTGTGCACCTACGTATCTAGTCAAGGTGACAAGGACTTTCCCACTCTCTTTTTGCCCCTCCTTTTACCCTCCCTCCCCGCCGTACCCCCCTGTTTCACTTTGTCTTTAAGTTGGATGCTTTCTATTTTCTTGTTCTATTGTACTGGCCAGTACCCCCAGTATGATTCTGGATAAAAGCAGAGGTCCGACAGTATTGTCCTATTCCTGATCTTAATGGAAAAAGAACATGGAAAGTCATCGGTATACATGTCATCAATTTTAGGGTCTTCTTGTCTGTCCTTTCCTAGGCTGAAGAACTTTCCTTGTGTTGTTAGCTTTTCTGATTATTAGGTTAGGGATGAATGGTGAATTTAGACAATTGATTTTCTACATCTATCGAGATAAAGTTTTTCTTGCTTGGTTTATGGGTGCAGTGCACATCAGTACACCTATATGTTTGATATATTCATACACTTTTTTTTGAGACAGGTACTCACACTATAGCCCAGGCTGGTCCTGAACTTATTGCGTAGTGCAGGGTAGTCTTATATTCAGGGCAATCCTCCTGCCTCAGCCTCCCATGTCCTGGGATTACAGGCATGTGGCACCATGCCCAGCTTTACGTGGTACTGAAGAATTGAATTCAGGGCTTTCTGCTTGAAAGGCAAGTGCTTTAACCGCTGTGCCATCATTCAGCCCCAATACATTATCATTATTACTATAAATGTTAAAGCTTAACAATCTCTGGATAAGTGAATGGTTAATCAAAGTGTTTTGTTGTTGTTTTGCCTTGATGAAACTAGATTGGACTAAGGTAAACAAGTAACCATTTTCTTTCTTATTAAAACTCTTATTAAATTGTTAGCTAGAACTTTTACTCCTGTTTTTGTATCTAGATTTGCAAGACTTAATTGAGTTAGTCCTTTACTAGCTTTAGAAGAGAGAAAAAAGCTAGTGAATATTAATGTGGTCTATAGATTAAATATAGCCCTCAAGTCCTAATATCTTCTGGAATAACTGGTCAAATGAAAAGTAAAGCCAAGCAAAACCAGGTCACATGATCCTTAATATCACTCTCTTATATAAACTAAATCTTCTGGAATTATAATAAAAGGCCCCACCCCAGTGATATGAATTTATCTCAATTTTTCCCACATTTTATTGATATGTATATGTGCAAAATTCAAGGTTTACAATGCAGCCCAGCATTCTGTGCACATATGTATCTTGTCAAGGTGACAAGGGTTTTCCCACTCTCCTTTTGTCCTTCCCTCTACACATCCCTCCCTCCCTCCTCCCCCACCCTACTCCCCTCTTTCACTTTGCAGGCAAATGGAAGAAACTAGAGAACATCATGCTTAGTGAAGTGAGTCAGAAGCAGAAGGTGAAACATTGAATGGTCTCTCTGATAAGAGAGACCCATATCACAACACCTATGGAACTTAAGACGAAAGAATTTATCTCAATTTTACCTTAGCTCTTTGATCTATGGTTACAAGACATTGAGAAACAAAAGGATGAAGATGCTCATAGTCTTCTTGCAATGCGAACATTTATCACTGGACTATATTACAAAATGAGCTTGAGTGGGCATGGAACTACAATGACCCCAGACCAGTTTAAATTGTATAACACTGACAATGTGCAGAAAGTAGTTCATGGACTTGGTACACAAATGTTATGTGGAAAAAACATGACAGGAAAGTCTTGTTGTGTAAGAAGAACTTGCATTTCTATGGGCAAGACAACCTCTGTGGGAACCTAGGATCCCTGGACTTGGTGCACATGGTGGAAAAGGAGCTGCCAGATTGTTTGATCACGATCAATAAAAACACTTTTGGCCTATGAGCCAGAACCCCTAATAGAGGTATGACTCAACTAAACTTAAGTTTCCTTTAAAGTTCAAGGACAGAGGTGACTGAAGAACAGATTCCTACTTGAATGTTGAGGAAAAAGCAATTTACTAAAAGGAACATCCCTTGAAGAGTTTTGGTGCCTTCACCAAGCAACGTGTTTTCTATATTGGAAAAGTTCTAGATGTCTTCAAAAAGTCCTATATTCAGGACCGTACTCTGACTGCCATCCAATACACCACCGACTCTTCTCCTGCTTGCTCTTCATACATTATCCAGTGGTGGTCCTGCACCTCAAGGGAGCCCGTGATCAAATACAGTCTCACGGGGAGAAAAAAAAAAACAATGAGGATTCAGGGCATGTGACAACCCTGCAACTCTCTGACCCTGTGTCGTGTTGTCAACCCCTGTCTCACTTGTTTATTTATGTCTCTTTCCACTCACATAAATCGCCAAGAAAGCAAAGAATGTCTTACTTTGCTCACTGGCCTGCAGTAAGTACGCACACACAAAAAAATTGTGAAATGAGCAACATTCGTAGTGGCAGTATTAGCAGCACCAAAAGTAAATCCACTAAACTTAAGACTGACATTATGTAGAAGTTCAGTATCCTGAAGGTTTCCAAGGCAGAGACAAGGTCAGTGCCCTCTGTTCAAGGACAAAAGGTGGATTCTACCTTCTGGCGCTCAATTTCTCTCTGGTTCTTTACACACAGGACAAATCACTTCTCAGGTTGATGGAAGGCAGCGGTAATATAACAAGTCACCTACATCATGCAATCATATTGGTTTTATGAATCCTATTTTTCCTGAATTAGGGAAAATAGCTGTTTTGGTTTAGGCTGGAGTAGAATTCTGACTCATATCAGCAGACTACTGGCAAAGCAGGCATTGATAGAAATAAAAAAAAAAATTGAGAGCAAGTGTTGTTAGAGAAAACCTAAAAGCCATTGATTAATTATAGGTTGACTCAACATCCTTGAAAACAAGAAGACAGATATAGGCTATATTCCCACAATGAGAGAGAAAAAAATATAATTCAAACAAAATAGGAAAATGCATGTAAATTTTAATATTGCCTTGTGGGTTTTTTAATAGAATTATCAATCTATAAATTTTCTCAAACATTTAAGCCTATTCCCCAATGTGATCTTATTTAAGAGGGCTAGTTTTATATGAAAAGCAAGGCAGCGTGTAAATAGGATAATACAACTGCAACATTTCGTCCATTTTTGACTGTTACACTGTATTTTTCTTGTATTGAAAACTTGAGGCTGGCTTGCAGTGGTGTTTGAGATTCTATGATGTCATTCTTGTTGCTTCTCAGAAAACACCGTGTGGATTTCATTTAAGATGACAGTAAGAACTCGGCCTATGGCTTAGAAAGAAAAGAGGGGCAAGATGCGGTTCAGTGGCAGTGATGCTACCACGTGCCAATCCCTAGTGAGTATCAATTTCTCTTTTTATATCTTAAGCATGCCAGCTAAATTTGCTGGAACTGGGCTAAGTTCAAGAGGGACAAAAACTTTACACCATCAAGTGACTTTCAAACCCTCGGTGTGCATCATAATTTCCTGGAGAAAAGATTCAAATTAGAGGCTATCTGAGCTTCATCTCACATTCATATAATCACAAGATCCTGGCTCTTGGGTGGGGGTGGGTGAGGGGACAGGCATCTGTAGTGGTAAGAGCCCAGGGGTCAAGTGACTCTGCTCCTCAGGAGAGCTGTAAGTGCCAGGTGCAACCTATCAAACATTCTACTGAGTCTCTAGATTCTTTCATATGTCATACTAGCTAACTTAATAATCTTCAGTACAATCTTAGCAGGCAACTATTATTATTATCATTCTTATTTTACAGAGAGGAAGAATAGGTCTAATAACTCTCCCAAGGTCACATGACCAATAACTGCCTATGTGAGAATCACCCGGGCTTAATCTCACACACTGAAACTACCCCACATGGCTATCAGACATCGTTATCCGTGGAACACCTAGAGATGTTTATGAGAGTTGGTCGAAAAACAGTGATATTGTTTTACCTACTGGATACAACGATTTATATTCATCATATAGATAGATATTCAGTCTTCAAGGCTCCAAAAGCTACCGTTATACAAAGATCACCCAGACAAGATCTCATCTGTTAGACAGAGTGCCAAGTGCATGAAACATCTGGGATGGCTTTCTGTGAAAGCTGATCTTCCTTCTTCTCAATGTTTAATGACAAGTTCAAGTGTAAAATTGGTGCCTGGTGTAAAAAAAAAATCCTATTATGATACAATACCTAGTATTTGACCAACGATTCTATGGTTTTGTCACTTCTATAAAATAGATACATCCATCTGGAAGGCTTTCAGCTCTCAGAAAACGAGGTGTGGAAAGCAAGACATAAATCCCTAGGTGAGCAGGTTCTACAGGTAAATACAAAGAGAAAGCTTGAATTGCTGGCTCACACCTGTTTATAGGCAGCATGAGAATGGTTGACTGCACCTCAGAGAGACAGAAAAGTGAGACAGCTTCACAAGATGCAAGTGACCACAATGAACATTTCTAATTTCCTAAGCAGAATGGCCAGAAGGAACTTAAAAGGTACTCCTGAAAACTGTAGCAGATCATACCGCCTAGAAGACGACAAAACTCTCCAATTCTGCTCACCTCCGCGCTGCTTAAAGGGACTGGCTAGGGGACCTGCTGTTCCTCATTTCAGGCCAGGGGGCTCTGTCCTTCCCCTTGTTTCCCCACAGCACGGACCTTTGCTGTTGTTGCCATCCTCAAACCTTTCTGCGTCACTTGGTTGATCCAACTTTGGCCATATTGATAACTATTGATCCCTCTCTCCAGACTATGGGATTTTTTTATAGGATGCACTCAATACATGTTTCCTGAACAATTAATGAATGAAAGATGGCACGCCTCACTAAGCAGAACACCTCATAATCCATACATGAGCAATTCTACCTGCCATAAAACTCCTCCTTGTGGTAGGTAGAAACCTCCTTCACGGAATTCTCCTATGTGACCATTCTTTTGTCTGTCCAGAACTACAGACAATTCCTCTGCAAGGCAACCTTTTTAACACCTAAAAGAAACTCCTATGAACAAGTCCTAAGTCCTAATTCTTTTTCCATATTTTTTGTCAATTGTTTCTTTGATAATATGTCTTCTGTTTTTCTCCTAATTGTGATCATTCATCTCTGGAGCTTACCAAAGCCTCTGTGAAAGAGAGGGCACTGAGCAGATTCGTCTGACACAAGCTCAACGTTGCAGCTTATTTTAAGTTTTTGGTTTCCTTCTCCCCAATATCACTGCTTTTTTCCATAAACAGCATGTGTTTTTAAAATATCAATTTCCAGAGTGTGTTCATTGTTTTAGGCAGGCAATGGCCTGCAATCAGAACTAAAGCATCTTATTATTTTTCTATATGCTGGACTTTAAAAACATGGGAATTAAAGGCTAAGTGTTGAACCCTCCCATGTTCTGTTAAATATAAAGTACTCTTCATATACACAAAAGAAATAGCATGCCAGAGAAAATTATATACACTTTTAGGACTTCTTTTCTATTCACCTCCTGTACATTAACGTGTGAGCACACCCGAAGCACTCAGCCAATGTTTCTTGAATACATGGCTGACTTCTCCATCTTTTTGATGAGACTACGGCACCTCCTCCCTGCAACGGTGTTGTGAGGACGCCAGATGAAGGCCAACTGCCAGGTACGGAACAGCACGCAAGTACAGAATTGAGAATCGATACATATTAGTGCCTGTGACAATTATCGCCATCATCATCACTAGTAGCTTTTTGTTACATAAATCTCTCAGAACTTAACAGTTGCCTTTTTCAATTTTATTGCCACTTATTACATTCACATATATTTATTTATAAAGTTTTTTCTCAGAAAAAAATCCGCATTGGAATATTTACTTTTTTAGCACAAAATAGTATCCAATGGTTCTCCTTCACAAATACCGATTAAAATGTTGCTCAACTTTGGAATGCAACATTATAATGTTTTCTGTACCATCAGGGCCCTCTGCTCTTCCACGCAAAGCAACTGATTCCCTTTATTTTGGGACGAAGGATGGTTCTCTGAGCTTGTGGTTCACTTTCCTGGCATTTTAGTTGTGTTTGATTCTGGGGAGAAGCCTAAAAATTCAAAGTCAAGCTCTAATGTGATACAAAAATGATGAAAATTAGATCTGCTCTAGATAGGAAGTTTATTAAATAATAAAGAAAAGGCTTTCCGGTCTTTTAGGTTTCTTTAAACTCTTAATCTGTCTTTGAATTCACTTTGATGTGGATCTCATTGTTAAGAAGAGCAAGGAAGCCTTCATGTTCAATGGATCGTGTGACACAGGAAATCATACTTAAAGGGAGACTTTTCTACATTTTCAATATTTTCTAAACCTGATCTCTTCAGAGTATACTCAAAAGAGCATTTGAAGAAGTAATGAAGATGCACTGGCATAACATGTGACAAATGTCCTCGCTCCTTGCACTCCCAGAAGACCCTGTCACTGCTCAGAACAAAATCAGCCAATTTGGCTTCGAGTCTTCAACAGCTTTTACCCCTTCTGATAGCTGCTTCCCCAGTCTCTCATCTCTAACCAGACAGACAGATTGTGTTTGAGAAACAGCCATTCAAACCATAAGCTCTAAAAGCCCCAAACCAGAAGATGGAAACACCAGTTTAGACTTGGCTCTGTGCATGTTCAAGGTCATACATTTATTAGGGTGACTTCACATCAATTTCCTCATTTACAAATTAAAGGGAATAGGAAACCTCACCATTTTCAAAGTCTCCCAGTCATACAAACTCAACAGATGGATTTTGCTCTTTCAAATAATGACTTAAACATTTCATGGAAAACATCTGCTATGGAATGTAATTGATTTTTTTCTTCTAAAATTTTGGTGTGTGGTTAGTTCAAAGCCATTAGCTAAGACACAAATAACTAGTAGAACCATTGACATCATTTCTAACTGATATTCCAGTTTCCAGAAAAGAACTTGGATTTGAAGACTCACAGACACAGGAATGTAGGGATCTAAAAACAAGTCACAGTGCTCTCACTGAAGTATGGGGCCTATGGGTAGTTATTTTCCATATAATGAGTCACCAGAGATACTAGATCTAAAACAATTTCCACTCATTTAATCAACACTTATTAAACTTCTACTGTTTACTTCAACTATAAAGGTCTGAAACCAGTCAACTTAGAACGTGCTGATCTCTAATAAAGTGGAAAGATGGATACCAGAATGGATGTCATATTTATTCGTGACATTTAAATATTCTTGACCACTTAGACAATTTCTCCTACTTTCCCTACTTCTATGACAGCCCTTTGGGTGACTTTAAGGAAAAAATTATATCAGTAATGGTTTCAAAAAGGCTCTTTGAAGGATTTTTGTAGTATGAAAAGGATTTTCAGGTATCCTGGAGTTTGTCAGCCAAACTTCTCGAATTAAAAAAAACAAATTAGTGTTCTTTAGTCTCAACTCCATTGTAAACCTTGAATTTTGCATGTATACATATCAATAAAATGTGGGAAAAAATTAAAAATTAAAAAAAATTTAAAAATTCGTTCCTTGTTTCTTATTTCTACAGAACTGCTCCAGTATCTGCCATTTAACATATAATCTATAAATTTCTGGTGGAAGAAAAGATGTCCACATTTTCTCACTTTTGTTTCCTTCACAAATTTCCAGTAAAGTCAAATTTGAACAATATCAGTTCAGTATAAAATAATAGCAAAGATGATTATAATACCTGCCAATTACACAGTGCCTGCCACCGTAGCACAGACACACACACACAATCTCTTCTAATCTTTCTTTCTATAATAAGTTTAATGTTCATATTTAAAGATAAGCAAAATGACATGTAGCATTGCTCAGAAAATTTCATATTTCATTCTGTTTTTACTAAAATTTTAGTTCAGCAATTTTCAATAATTTAAAATTCCACTGGTTGCATGATGTTTAAACTAATGATGGTTACACTCAGGGATCATTGATAGAAAAGTGAAGTTTTTACAGAAAATATCCTTGATTTTTTTTTGTAAAAATAAATATAGCAGAAAGGCAACTCTAATGCTTTAGTTCCCAGGAGCTTCTAATGTCTTTATAACAGGCAAGGTCCAAGGCTGGCAGCCATTTTCTTGAATAGTTTTGAAGACAATGATCTAATACATAGTGTCTCCCTGATTAAAAACTCGTCCTGAATTTTATGACTGTTATCCTTTCAGAATTGAAGATACAAACACAAGTGATTTGAGACTTAATTGGCTCCAATTTAAAAAAAAAACTACTGCCAATAAAATACTCACAGGCCCTAATATATAAAATTGTCAAAACTGAGTCTCAAATTATTTCTTCACCTGAATTAAATATGGTGGATTCTCTTATCTAAACTTTACTGTAATTAATCTATTCAACACTAGAGAAATATGGGCTGCGGCCTCACTTGCCTGCCATCATCTCCTTTATAAAATCCCTGATTTAAAAATTCTGTTAATATTCCATTCCATAAATATTTGTGTAATAAAACAGGAGCACCAGAAAATGGATCAATGTAACATTAACAGGACATCTGACCCAAACAGCTGCAACGTGTTGATTCTTCGTCCTCCTGGCCAGGTTTGGAAGGAAGAAAGAGAAAACAAATACAAAATGATCCCTCATCCCCACACAGCTTCTGAAAGTGTGTGGCTTGATTCTCAACCCACTCCTGAGATTAAGAAATATTTCTGTGTTTAGGTGGTGCTAAATGACACCAGAAAGTAAGGCTTTTTCAAAATCAAGTAGCTTACTGTAGGCTTACACAGATACGGAAACAATTAAGACATGTTTTATGAACTTAACATTGTTCAAGATGAATTGAAAGTAAAAGCCTCTACAACCTTTTCTCTTTTCCATGCACACATGACTTCCATGAAATTACCATGAAATTTCAACTCCTAGTTAGGGTACTTGTGAACAAAAGGGGGCGTATTCACAATCACAATAGACAAACCCAAGGTTTTCTCATGACAGCTGGGACTTATAATTGCCCCCTGTATAAATAAAGTTAGGTAGAAAATATGTATAGATGCTCTAAACGAAACCCACGTGATTTACATGTGATCATTTTAAGAGTTAGTAAAGAGGGTTTAACCTTCAACAGTGGGTTTAAAGTAAAGAATACTCACAACATGAGAAGGTTTTTTAAAGAGGAGAAACACTGAAAATCAATAGGTGGGGAAATCCACCTACTTTTGAACTGTAACATGGTATTCAAGAATATGAGAAATCTGTTTCAACAATACTACTGAAGTTTCCCACTGTATGCAGAAAGCAAACCAAACCATTTTTTTTTTTTCTAACATTGGGGAAGTAGTCTTTCTCTTTGTTGTTACTGTGAGGAAAAATAGGATGAATCCCTTCTGAATCTCTCTTGCTCTCTCTGTCTGTCTCTCTCTCCTGCCTCACTCAGAGACACAGCTTAAAGTTTATCAAGAACATCCTACTTTTGATTCCCCCACAAAAGCTATCTATCCCATGTGAGTTCTTGGTTTAACAGGAGATCTCACGATGACACGTTGTGTTATAAAATTGTGTCCTACAAAAACATCTTCCAATGGGCCACCTGTTTTGAGGGGACAACGCTGGCTGCCTTTCTCTTGATGTGTGAGGACATGGAGGTTGCACAGATGACACAAAAGACGTGGCCCCAAGTCCCTCTTCCCATGCTTCGCCCCGTGTCCTGACAGGGGGCTCCAGGAGCTATTGTTGCTCCCATCATGTTTTCAAACCCTCTCTTTACCTCCAGATGCCTCCACCATTTCTCTTCAATTTTTTCCTTATTAATATCTCAAAGTATATACTGAAAAGTCTTTGCTCCTTACCCTACAGAGTCCATAGAAAAACACTGGCACCTAATTCCTTTATGGAAAAACATAACTTCTATTTTCCCTTTAATAGTCAGAAGAAAGCAGACAGTGCACTTGTGAGGATTTAGGCTGATGCTCAATAATTGAGGGAAAGTACAACTTTGTCCCTTCTGGACTTGCAGCAACAACAGCAAGCAAGCAAGGAAGGAAGGAAGGAAGGAAGGAAGGAAGGAAGGAAGGAAGGAAGGAAGAAACAAAGAAAGAAAGAAAGAAAGAAAGAAAGAAAGAAAGAAAGAAAGAAAGAAAGCAAGCAAGCAAGCAAGCAAGCAAGCAAGCAACTTGACCTCTGCATTTGGACAGAACTGCCAGGACCCAAGAACTAGACAGGAGTCACAGTCCAGCGTGAAATACTGCTTTTCCCTTGTGAGCCAGTGGAATGGAACAATAACTTGGCTAAAGGAATCTCTGAAGACTCAGAATAATGGCTCCCCACAGGTACTTGTTGTATTTTTCCATTCCATTGTTACATGACATTATGTTTATGTAATTAGCCATAATATCTTATATGCCATGTAAAGAAAATTCTTGGGTCAATTCCTTTCAGAGCCATTCTTGAAACCCAAATCAACCTAATAGGTCTTCGACTTACTGTCATAAAGAATAGATATGAGTTCATTCCAATATTTCTATGTTTTATTGTCCTTTATAGGTTGCTTAGAATAGGGAAGCAGGTAAAATGCACGTGAGTGCCCACAGTGGGGTTCCTGTACGGTGTGCCTTCTGTCCACATGAATGGGCACTTTCTTCCCTAACCCACAGGGAGCACTTGTAACCATGAGCTGTCCAAAGCTAGCTCACAGGCGGATGTGTTACACCATGTGTTTCCAGTGCTGCAATCTGGTGGTAGAATATGGAGATTCATGGGGTTTGAACTTTTCAGTAAGGCTGAAGCGGCAGAACTCCAGGGTGTCCCTCCCCTGCGCCAGCCTTTACAGACTCAGAGCCGGAGACCACGATGTAGGGAAAGCCAACTGGCACCCCGAGAGCACACCCTAAGGCTCCCCATGCGCCCACACCTGCACTGCCCCTCCCCATGTTCTGTTTACCCTTCATTTTGTGCAATTTGTAGATGGCCTTGTCTGTGATGTTGCACCTCCAGTTCTGGGAGAGTATATTCTGTGAAACAAGACAGGTTTTTTTTCTTGCCAAGACCACCGGAGAATATTGATTAGAAAAAGATCAAAAATAGCCTTGGCTTTTGAACCCTCAGTGCTTCTGTCTGAAAGGCTCCAACAAGCAGCAGAGAAAAGATAAAAAGGCATGAGAAAACATGAGAAAGTAGCAGACACACTTATCTTACACTTACAAACTTTTCTTCTCCACTCCAGTGTCTTCTTGTTCTTTCACGACCTTCTCCTTTTGATATCTCCCTTTTTCTTAGATTTTTATCCTATTTCTATATTTTCAATTCTTATCCCTCTTTCTTTCTCTTTTCGCCTTTGAACTGCCAGCAGTACAAATAACAAGGTGGTCCCCCTCCTTCAAAACTAACTTGAGGCAACCTGCTGGTATTGACTGATCCGTGGTAATGACCATCACTGCCATGAGCCACTAACAATTTCTGATCACCTGATAATGACTGGAAAATTTGGAGAGGACACCTTTTAGGCACTTGCAGAACAGCTTGCCCACGAACTGTTCCTTTGTCCAGTAATACTGGACTTTGAACTGTTCTGGAAAAAGCACAGAATCTTTGCACATAAGACAATTTCACATTTCAGATTATTCAAGCAGAGTACTATACCCTTAAGAGGTACTGGTGTGTTAGTAGAGGTGATTTTTTTTCTGAACTAAATACGTTATCAAATTTCACACCATAGCATTTAAAAAATAAAGTCTGAATCACTTCTGTTAAGCAAAGCATTTTGCTAGATCCTGAGGTAGTAATGAATGATTTTCAAATACAGCTTCTGCCCAGAAAAAGCACACATTTCAGTTGGAGAAATAAGACACATGTATGTGTGTGGAAAAAAAAAACCCTACTATACTAACCACAAAAATTTAGAGGAAAAAGGAACAAGATTATATTTAGGAGAAGAGGGTGAAGGGTTAGAATTTTGAGACATTCTTGTTTTTGGCAAGAGATTCTTATTTTGTGGGGGAAGGGACATCCAGGCTGTAAAAACAGGGACACCAGCAAGGGATTTAAACATTCTAAGGAATTCTCTGGGACTCAGAAACCCCACATAAGTGTGACATGCTTGCCTGATCCAGAAAGACTGCAAAAGCTCAGAGGGCTCTGCCACTGTCGGTCACAGTCACCCTTATTCTAGAAGCATCCTTTTGGTGTGACCTTACGGAGTTTCATGCCCTTTGTCTCTGATCCAACCTTCCTTACTTAAACCCCTCACCCTTTGAGGATCTCCGTGTTCTTTCTGCAGGCTGTGTCACCTGATACCTCGCCACCAGGCATTACTTCTCATAGATAAACACCACAATCTCCACTTTCAGCTCATAATTCTCCCCTGCAGTCTCACACCTGCATTTCAGGAAGCATTTATAATCCAATGCTGAACTCCTTCTTGTGTTCTTTAGATCAGCTGGAAGTATCACAGGTCATACAAACTATCACCTTGGAGGTCTCTCTCATCCTCTTATTTCAATGAAATCAGGCTCCAATGTGCCCTGCTTCACAGGCACTCCCAATTCCCTCCTATTGTAGGCAATCAAAATCTCTCATCTAGACCATTGCAAAGGTCCCCATCTGACCTCCCTGCCTCTACCATCATCCTCCTCAATTCATGCTTTATCAATTATCTTCCCGGGAAGCAGAGCAGATCGTGTCACCTGCCAACCCAGAGACCTCCAGTAGATCCAGTGAGTTATCAGAGTCAATCACAAACACTGCTGCGTCTCTTCTCATGATTTAAACCCAAGCTATGTCTCTAGTTTCCTCTCCTAACACTACAATCCTCTACACTATTCACATTTCAGATTCTATGAACCCCGTCACAACCAGGCATGAATGGTCACCCAGCCAAGCCCTTATTTCTGTGGATTCCCCTGACTTGCCAGCTCTCGTGTGCTCTGGACTATTGAAACCTTATACAACCTTTATGCCTGGCCAATGTTATCACTTCCAAAATGGCTTCCCCGACCAACTAAGTTTCTGGATTACTACAGCACAGAATTGTTAACTTACATCTCTGTGTGAGTAGATAGAATGTTCCCTTTTTGAAGGCCAAGATAATATGCTTAGTAGATCCAAGTGCGTTCAAAATTTTTTTCATCTCTCTGGTTAAAGATGGAGCTGCTTCTTGTTGCTTAATAAATGGGGATCAGAAGATCTCCAGGTAGATCTAGAAGCCTAGATTCCGAATAGACACCTCACATAACAGGTTTGCAGAGGAGGGAAAAAATTTCAGAATACATCAATAACTCTTTGTTCCTATTATACATATTTAAAACTAGGCCAAGAACTCTAATAGCTTGACTAGCAAAAACACAGCACTGCACATTCCCATTTTTTTTGTTTTGTGGAAATACAGTAGTGTACACCCAAGTTCCTGGGCTAGGCTTTTCCTTCTCCAACCCAGGTTGAAGGATCCTCCTTAGGGTACAAGTGAGAGCAGTAAGAGGTGAGACTCAGAGCCTCCAAGGATCCCCAGTCCCAAACATTTACATGAGACACTGACTGATGTCTTGGCACTGCATGGTGTACTTTGGTCTCAGAAAATCTGAGGTAGGCTAGAGGAGAGATAGAGGAGAGGAATTTATAACCAACCCTCCAGCTTTATTTACCACTTACCCTGGGAAAGTACTGAGCTAAAGAAAGGGAAAGAAGAAAGCTATTTAAAGAACAGGAACTCAAACTTCAGAAATGTAAACTAATGTTTCTAAATTTTTTTTTTAAATGGAGGTTCTGGAGCTTGGTACTTAAAAAAAGAAGGATGTCATAGCTTAAGAAAATTGAATTTTTTTTTTTTTTTGAGACAGGGTCTTGTCCAGGCTAGCCCTGAACTCACTGGTATAGCCCAGGTCGGCCTTGGACTCAGGGCAATCTGCCTACCTCAGACTCCCAGAATGCTGAGGTTACACGCACACACCACCATGCCTAGATTGACGTGGTGCTGGAGAATTGAACTCAGAACCTTGGGCTTGCAAGGTAAGTGCTTTAACGTCTGTGCCAATTCCCTAGCCTAGAGGAATGGTTCTACAGGCCTATTTGTTAAGATTGAAGGTTATACCCTAAACCTATCCCTGACGGCATGTCCTCACGTAGCCCGTACTTGTTTTCATTTATGTAGTACAAGCAGAACAACGGGAGCACCTGCTTTTGCTTGAATGAGACCATTAAAGAAAATGCATCAAGGTGATGGGGATAAATTGTCCTTCTTCACCAGGGCCAGACCTTCCTGTCATTCTTCAGGCTAAATTTCCATGAAATTCAGTTTTACAGCCTTCAAAGCTACATGATATTGGGTTAAATATATACAAAGAATAAAATCACCAGTAAAGGTGATATCTATGCTGATTAGATGTGATAAGCAACATTCACAGGTATTTTCTGATGAGGCGTTTCTGGTGTTGTTCTTAAATTTCTTTGAATGAACACATCAAATAGTTGTGTATGTGCATTTGTGTGTGTGTGTGTGTGTGTGTGTGTGTGTGTGTGTGTAAATCACAATTCTAGACAGAGATAATAGTCTGTGTAACGTCATATACATCATACCAAAGACTAGCTCCACAGAGAAAGAACATTAACATATATTATCTTTTATGCACGGACTGCTAAATAATTGACTGCCCAAGATTATGTAAGTTGAGGCATTCTGGATAATGGCAAATTGCAGGGATTACTGACTTGGAATTGAAGGAATGCCTTTGCTAAATTTATTTTACCATAGGTAAATATCTAATCTGATAGAATCAAGGTACCTGCATACCAGAGGCACACACAAACAACAGTGCCAAACTAATTCAAAAGATAATACTGCTCTTGGGCCAAGTACAATGTGACACTTATGGTTCTAAGTAGTTTGTATACGCCACTAAATGGGGTGGGGTTTTGCATGAAAACAATTATTTGCTTAGAAAAGTTTTTCTAAACATTTTCTTTAAGGATGGTTTTTCTACACAAAGATTTAAAGAGGCAAAACTTGAAGTATTTTATTTCTAAATGCTTCCCTGCTTGTCTGAAGGTCACGGGCTGAGTCAGTGTGATTCTCTTTGCCGCACCACATGCATTTGGCTACTTTAAGAAATGCCTTTTGAGGATGGTGAAGAGCTCTGGTTTTCATTAAGTGGCTTTGAACTTTGGGACCACAAGTCTTGACTCTAAATGTACCCTTTTCTTTGCCACATAATTCACTTCAAATGGCTAAGTGAATATTCTCTCCCCCCAACACGTGTGTGTCTCCTGGTGCAGTTCATGTCTCTATCAGCCCAGTCTACTTTAATGAAAAGATTATACCTTTCCCCAAACTTTTTCATTCTGACTTTTCTCTTAACCTTATACTTCAGCAATAGGTAGTGATACCAATGGAAAAAAAAAGATAGGTAAGTCATAAATGAGCCAGGAACATAATATCCTACCAAGCTGCAGAAACAAGTTGCCTTAAACTCAAAGGTCAAATACATACAAGCTTTCTTATGGGAAAGAAATGGTAAAACCTGTTCAAATGTTTTTGAAACCAGCCTGCCATCTCAGACTACCAAGATAAACCTTCTCTTTGAATCATGGCAATATTTTCATAAGTAAAATTAGATTGATTAGCTTTTGCAGGGTTATCTGTTATCAGATAAACAAAGCAAATTTTTTTCCATAAATACTTTTAACCAAAATGGCATGGTCAAACACAGAAAGGCTTAAAACATGCTTGTAAGACTTCCCACAGTTTTTCACAGACAGAAAAGGCAAATTGTACCTACTCTCTTTACTTTTTTGCAAGATACAATAAAAGCTGAAGCGAATATCTTTTGTACAAAAACTCTCCAGCTTTTCTTTCCAGTGCTGAATGATGTTAGAATTTTACGGCTCTCAGTTTGACTAAAGGTTAACTCAGTGGGATACAAAACTGTGATAAGAAAAAAAATCTCTCAACAAAAATGTTTTCCATACTCATTAAAAAGTCTCTTTTATTCCTGAGCTTATATCATAACAGAAAGGCAACCATTGTTACAAGTGAAAAATTTGAAATCTACTAAGTTTATTTAAGACCCAGACCTCCCGCTAAGCTCTTACCGCTTTGTAAAATATCTACATTATTCTTTTTCCTTTATTGTTTCAAAAGCATAAAGAAGAATTAAGAAAACAATTTTGATTTTAAGGGCTTCCATAGCTTGGTGTCATTTTAGCTTATAATCATTTGTCCCTTGTTAGTTCTAAATGTAACACAAAAACACCGATCTGCATAAACTTTGTGTACCGCCATCACCAACATACTCATAGAAAAGTGTTGGAGTTTACCAAAATCAGCTTACAGACAACCCAACTGCCTTATTTTGGGAGCAGTTAAGGCTGAATTTCAGGCAGTGATCTTCCCTGAGCCGCAGGGCAATGTATTGTCATAGACGAAGGAAAGGAAAGGGGCTACCGTGTGTTTGCCGGATATTTGTGTTAGGCTTTTTTGATGCTTCTTTGCTTCTTCCAGAATTCTCGACATTAGTATGACAGAAATTGTCACATGAATTTCAGATCTCGATGACTTAACTGTGGTTCAAGGACACATATCTGAACAAAGACAGTATGTTTTATAGCAAACTGGTACTATGCTTAAAAAGTAAAATTTATTAAGCAATCTAGGTCATAGTCTATAACACATAATGAAGGCATTAAAGTTCTCAAAAGCTGATTATTTTGGTACTGATTACAAAAGAACTATGTGTGATTTTACCATGGGGGAAGAAGTCCGCAATGGACTCCAGGACAGGAAGGATTCTGACTTGATTTCTGAATAACGGAAATCGAGGGTTATCATTGCAAAATTCTCAAGCCATGGATCAAATGATGTCCTATTTCCAAGACATACCATAATAGTAAAGACAAGGCTCCAATGTGTATCTGAGATTTTAAAACAAATACAATGAGAAAAAATCTGTTGGAGTGGGCCTTTAGCTGTGCAGCTCTCTCACTCTGAGTCCAAAACAAAACTCCTTGGCCTACTCAGGGAAAAGGGGGGTTGAGCGAGTAGGTTTTATATCACCTGCCACAGCTGAGTCTCCCCTTGCTGGGTACCAAGGCCTTTAGCAAAATGTGTCCATCCTTCCTTTAGGCAAAAGCCTTACTGATACCAATTCACAGATTTCAACCTTCTGAGCAGTCACTAGTGCTCCAGTATTATGAACAGCCCTATTCTGGAACCCAAGTAAGATCTCAATTAAGACAACTGGGTAAATAGATAGACAATATCTTTCAACAGGTTTCCTTCACTCAAAGCCATATTTATATTGCATTGCACCAGTGCCCGACATTTTATTCACTCAAATAACTAATCAAATCAATGAATGAATGAACATTTGACCAAGCCAGTGAATTCCTCACAGTTCATAATGATGATCACTAAGCCAAAGCTCAGAACGCCTCATGTTACACGGGGGTCATTTCTCTGTGCAACTCTGAGAGGCCTCAAGTAGCCAAAAGGCTTTGTCAAAGTTCCAGAAAAACTCTTTAACTCTTGTTTGACTGCAAGTCTCTCTCTCTCTCTCTCTCTCTCTCTCTCTCTCTCTCTCTCTCTCTCAAAATTCTACCCATCCTTTAGGGAGGCTGTATAAACTGACCCTTACCACTGGGAACACTCTAGGTTCTGGCCAAGGCTCCGCTTCTGAACATGGTATTACAGATCAAGGGCTTGCAGATTTCATGTGACCCACCAGACATATTCAAGAATGGTCCTCTTTCCTGTTAGCATGTTTCATTTTAGAATATCTTAGTATTTTCATTTCTAGTTCATTTATAATGAAAAAGAAAGTCAATGGAAGGATCACGAACTTTGGGTGTGAGTTTGAATCTTGGTTCTCGCTCTTTCTTTCTGACTCTAGATGAGTTAATTCCTTGAGCTTTGGGAATAAAAATATTTAAATGGGAAGGTGTCAATTTGCACCCAGTGCAGTGTATATCAAATAAGTAAGCAGTGAATAGTTTCTTAAAGATATCTAGAAACATTTTTTTTAATGCATGGAAGCTCAGAAATTTTCCTTGAGTTAGCTAAAAAGAAGTCAAGTACTCCTGTTTATATACAAACATGGTTATTCTATTAGCTTTCTAATTAATGTTTTAGGCATGATTTCCAGTCATCGTGCATTTTAAAACTGTACAATAGAATGTCTGTTCCTTTTCTGTTTAATAAAGAAAGAGGAAAGAAATTCCCTGTCTCCAAAAGGTATTTTGTCACTTATCCCTTAATTGACATATTTTGTTAGGAAGTCTTTTCCAGGAAAAGATACATTAGCACAAACAGTCTCATTGTTTTGCAAGTATTATGATGTTGTACCAGGCAGCTGAATTGGGCAAGATAAGTTTATTTTCTCACCTTGTATGGCTTAAGAAAGAGACTGATTTCAAAGGGAGACCATTAAGGAAGCCTGAAAAGAAGGAGGAGGAGGAAGAACAGGAGGAGGAGAAAGAAACAAAAGAAGCGGAAGCAGAAGGAAAAGAAGAAGATGAACAACAAAAACAAAAACAACCTGCTCACTCCGTTCATCACTTCGGGAACTAGGAAATGATGGTTAGTAGACTCAAACAACAGCACTCAGTGGTATTCAGAATGGATTAATCTCTTTTTATCTTTCTCTAAATGTCCATAGTTTCCAGAACCTTTTTCTTCTGCATTCCATTCCATTTATTTTAATTGATTTTTATGTTCCTATTTTTTCTATTAATGAGTCGATGAAAGTATCAATTTATTTATTCTACTTTTAAAGAAACATGCTATCGTGGTGATTCTAAGTTCTACCTTCTTCAGGTGAGATTTCCAAAGTTCTGCACGTACATTCGATTCTTTGATGCTTCTTTAACACCTGTCACTTTGTCTGCCATTTAATAATTTGAAATCAACTAAATTAGACCCATCTTAACAGAACTTAACTCAAAGAATTCTATTTTATTCTGTGGTTTGAGTGTGGAGGACGGACCTGTGACACACAGGGAGGTTAAGAAACTTGAACAACATCACACAGCTCAGGAACCAAAACTTACATAGAAAATACGCAGACTCTGGAAGCACTGTTTTGGCTTTTTGCCCTTCTTTCTTATAAAGCCACAATTTGGCCAAACGATGATGACCTTAGCAGGGCCGCACCGAGTAACTTTTCAGAAGTCAAAGACTTTTAAGAATTCACAACTGTGAGAACCATAGCCACCCCACCTACAGAATAAGTCTTGTTATATCAAAATAACTTTGGTATCTACTTTTATTAGCCTAGAAAAAGAAGCAACCAATAGCATTAGGAACATATGAGTACAAGTGTATGCATGGTGTGTGTGTGTGCGTGTGTGTGTGTGTGTGTGTGCGCGCGTGCACATGCGTACACTGAAGCTTATTTCCTACAAGCTGGATACAATGGAATAAGCATAAACTATTTGAAGAATACTAAGACACAGCACAAGTTGAAGGTCCTGGTCCATACAAAAGAGTCTTTGACTCCAAGACTTCTCTGTAGACTTCCTTTCACAGCATCAGACTCTTCTGAAAGCAGTCACTAAACACACGTGTGTCTTTACCAAGGGTAAGTGAAACTGGCAAGATTTTAGACGTGTTCTAGATTTAAAAACCACAATAATACAAGTTCTGCCCTAAATAATTTGAGAATAATTTGAGTGGTTCCTTCTGTCTCTGTTGCTGTTGGCCGTGCTGGGGCTGGAACCCAGGGCCTCCCCCACGCTGGGCAAGTGCTTCATCCCTGAGCTTTCTCCCAACCCCAACCAGTGGTGACTCTGATTTTGAAACCATGAGGCAGTTACCATAGCTAAGTGGTAATTTTAGAAATCTCCTGATGAGTAAGTCCTAAAACAGTACCTTGCATATTACAAGAATTCAATTAAATACTCACTTACTCACACATATCTATGACTTAAAGTATTTGGCATACTATTATTAATGTAAATGTAGGATAATTTAAATGATAAGAGTTAAAATTCGAGTACAAATGAACATGTTATCTTCTGCTATTGTCAACACTGAACTACAGCATTAACTTTCATGCGATGCCAACTGTGGGCCACACGTGAGCTCTCCATCAGCAGAGAAGAGGCACCTCACAACACAGGCTGCACAAACAAGGCTGTGTTTGAATTTCAAGAACCAAGATAATTGATGCTACTAAACTAATACCCACGAAGAGTCTCCAGCATCTTTTTCCACTTTGTCTTTGAACTTAGCAGGGAAATAATAGGCCCGTCACTTCTGAGATGTCATTATCTACAGCACCATCTTGTAGGCTGCATGTGCTTCGGTTCAGACCAGAGTATTCTGCTGAAAGATGGCCAGTGACTAGATAAGGGTGACGTGCATTCTCTTATTACGTCTTATCGAGGCAGTGGCAGGAGAAGCGGACACCAGAAGGCAGCAGCCATGCTGTGCGCTTCTCTCATGAGCTGTGGCAATCTGATCACAGAAAGTTATAAAGCAGAATTGGAATCCACTCTGCCCTTTCTATTCCACCTGGCTGTAGAGTCTGACTGAGAAGCACCTACTTCACTATGTCTATAAAGTAACTGAAGTACAAATAAGTGACAGAAGTACAAGGGTCCTGGTAAGTTTGGGTCAATTTACTTTGAAGTCAAGATGTAAGAGCAACTCTTCGCGCATTAGAAACGGTGACCCATGATTCTGACCAACATAAGCTCTAAAACCCAAGGAGGAGCATTTGTATTTCAAATGGCTTGACTGTCCTGTTTCTGGGGCTGGTGTGACAAGATGGTCCAGAAAGAAGTTGGGGATCTGGGGCTGTCAAATGCAGCCCCCTCTCTCTTCCTTGCTTCTGGCTCTAGGCTTAGGTTCTTGACATGGAATCCTTTATACAGCAAGAGAGTCCGATCGTGCTCAGGTTTTCCAGGTTAATTTCTAATGCTGGCTGAGGCTGACCTACTTCTTGCTAAATTATGAGCTGGTTATGAGAGGAGAAAATACCCAAATTCACGACGAAGTCAGCCTGAGAGGTCTTGAGCGTGGAAAGAAGTCTAACAGAGATAGTTTTAAGATACGACAGGGAAGGCCCATGCTCCCTGTCCAACTTACGCTGACAAGCCGAGCTTAGAGCTCTGATTCCTGCACACATGCAGCATCCCCGGAGAAGGTTAACTTTCCAAGCTGCTACCAGCCTTTATATAACCTGCTATGAATTGTTTTATGCGATCCTTAGGGGCGGAAGCATTTGAAAGACCAGAGTTCCAAGAGCAGAAAGGCCCGGAGGGACCCGGCTTCCTCACAAGGAAGCAAGAGGCCCGTTCCCTTGCTTGCTCTAACGCTAGCTTTGCTCTGTGACCTCCCTGGTCCTCTCAGCCTATTTACTTTCATGTATAGAAAAGTCAGATTGACAATTTCATCGGCTTCCTGAAAGAGATTAATGCACCAGTATTTTCCAATGCATGTCCTAAGTTTACAAATACAAACAAACAAATAAGAACAAGCGAATGGTGTTGACAAACAACTGCCTTCTGACTCCTCAGAAGCCTTAACACCAGGTCGCACTGAGGCTACTCTGGAATCTAAATCAAGTAGGAAAGCTGGACGCTGTGGGCACCTTTGCAGGTGGCTCCACCAAAAGAAGAATTATTTCTGTGACTGCTGATACTCCAAGATCCTCCATTGGCCTACATTTAATGCATTGAATAGTTTTTCTTTCTTTGCTAAAATTATCAAACACTTTTCAACATTTTCAAAATATAAAACAAATCAGCATATTATGTTTTTGAGGTTTTATGAAATTCCAATAAATTCTATTATGCAGTTAAAAATAACATTAGTTCAGGCGCGGATCTATTCCTGTATTTTCTCATATATTATGATCATTCCTGGGAATGTTTCTTAATGATTCTGAATCTCTCTGGTTTTCACATGCAAAATAGAGTTCATATTAACTGCCTTTAAAAGTTGTTTTTAGATTATATCAAGGTGCATTCTTTCAAACTGTATGGCTTTTTAAAAGATTTTTATTATAATTTATATGTGAGATTTTTGTTTCTCACATCATCCACTGGATAATGGTGATAACAGTTAAATTCTACCTCATAGACTAACAATAAGGAGCATAATGTTTATGCTTGGTACATTTAGGTGAATTCTTCTCAAGTATGGACATTACTTAAGACCTTGAGAAAAAAATTTGAGACCTTAGGAAAAGACCAAAAAAAAAAAAAAAAAGGTAGCATATCCTTTGGTATCATATGGGGGCAGGACTTAGCCAAGAACTGTTTAATTATTTAGCAAAAGTGCATTTTGTTTTATTCTCTTTGTTTATTATTGATTAAAGGTCCAAAAGTTGGAGAAGTTTCATATTAACTTGGTGAAAAATATCTGGCAAAGACACTAATAATTTTTGCCCAGTGGAAGCTATAACTCCAAAGGTTGCAGTTTATTGCCCTGGAATCACCAGCCAGTTTTGTATCCAACACAGCAATTGTACTCTAACATTTATTAAATGAATTACATAGATATTTGATTCCTCAAATGACCTCTAATTGACCTTCTCATTTTAGCTTACCTTTAACTCCTAGGTGAGTTAAATAAACTCTTTGATATATGTTCATTTTATGCATGTAAATCATGTTCTTCATTTTTTAAAATTATACTTTAACTCTGATATGAATGTTTTGTCATTTTCGAGACAATTATGGTGGAAATTTGTAGATGGTAGCATGTATTCTGATATTGAATGAAAGGTAGCAGAATGTTAATGGAATGAGTGGCAGATTTTGCTTTCTGGAAATACGAAATTTGCTATCCCTCTGTCCTTTTTCTGGGGATCAAATGTGGTTACGTAGTTTTTAGCGATTAGCAAATGGGGAGGGGTATTTAAAAAGTGAACCCTTATAATCAGGGCATATGCTATTATAATTATATCCAAGGATACTAAGGACTCAGAATAAACTCAAGAGGTGCAGCCATCCCCATGGTGGTAACTCAGGAGATCAGTCGTTGAGCAAACCTTGTCTACAATCAAGAATTCAGTGCCCTCGACACTGGGCTACACTTAACTACTTTAAGACTTATAACTGGGGAAAACACTTTCACAGAGTGGTCCCTGTCTCCCACAATAAGGGACAGTAACTGTGAGCCCAGTCATACCTCCAAATTGCTGCCTAAGCTTGGACTTTCAGGCTTTCATTATAGATAGCAGTAACATAGGAATATTGAAGCTAACCCACCTTTCTCTTTCTCTGCGAGATATTCTCTATTTTTTAAAAAAGAAAAAGAGACAAAGATTTTAACATAAAATTTGAAATGTATCTACTTTGAAAAGTCAGACACAAAGATGCTGAGAAGTTCTGTTCTAAATAAGCCATTTGGAATAAGTGTAATTTTGGGTATTGATTTTTTATTGATTATGTTTGGCGATACTATATTATGTTTGTTTATCTCACAATCCCATTACCTTTGATCATGTCCATACGCATCAGTGACATTCAATACTCAGGTCAGGTACAGGGACAGAGGCCTTAGGAAGTCACAGTCTTATGACGGAAGACCTAGTGGGCACACAGTAGATACGAGGCATGCTGGGCAGACAAGGGGAAGGTAGCCCAGGACAGCTTCCAGGGAGAATAACTGACCCACTCCCTACAGAAAACGTTCAGGGAGGCACTTAGGACAGCTGAGGGAATAGCATGAACACCATCTTCCCTTAGAGCTACCTGAAATACCAAAACAACATCAGCAGAGGGCCTAAACAAAGTTCCGTCTCCTAGGACAGCTAAAAGAAGAAACAGGCTCTACTGGTTCCACACAGTATTTGTCTGGGTATTTTATTTTCCAAATGCTTTTGCAACCTAGGTACACTGAGAAAGATGCATTGGAGAGATTCAGACCAGAAACTTGTGGAGAATTTCTATCTATGCTCTTCAAAAGAAGAGAGGGAAGAAATCAAGTCCCGCTCCAGGTTGCACCACACACATGGGAAATAGTGCTCGGGGCTCTTAGAATGTTCACTTCTGAGGAAGACTCCTAGTTCCATTGTTTATTTTTATGTAATCTATGAGAGAGAAAAACATCTGGGAGAAAGACACTCACAAAAGTGTCAGCTGAGAATAATCAGTCTCATGAAGTAAAACTTGAATACTGTAAGAAACATAATCGCCCACCTCGAGGCTTGATCCCTGTGGTCCAGGGTCCACAATTTTAAGATCTGGAGACTGGGACTTCAGGAAGCTCTCACTCGGAGTCTGTCTTAGGCCATGTACCCATAGCTCTCAATTTCTAGACTGATTCCAAGATATTTTAAACCTAAACTTCAATTTGAAGGAATACTCAGTGTAGCTGTAAGCTAACAAAATTTCAGGGAAGGGGCTGGGGCATAGCTCAGTGGTTAGAGCAGTTGTTTAGCAAGCTCAAGGCCCTGAGTTTGATTCCCCAGCACCGCATAAACTGGGTGGTTATTCACGTATGTAATCCCAGCACCCTGCAAGCTGAGGCAGAAGGTTTGCCATGAGTTTGAGGCCAGGCTGGGCTCCATAGTGAGCTCAGGACCAGCCTGAGCCACAGAGTAAGACCTTGCCTCAAAATAAAGAAAAAAAAATCCATATCATGAAGAAGGATGCACAGGGCAAAGTAAATAAACTGTAGGGAGCTTCGACAGCCATTTTCAGTATTTCGTTTGTGTCTTTGTTTAGAAAAAAAGAAAAGATGTTCTAAGATTGGGATTTTCAAATCTTCCAACCGGCTCCTTTGATTTGAGCAGCCTGGGCTTGGGACACCCCCACCTGTCCTTGTCCTTCCCATTTCTGTTTGCTCCACTTCGGTGTGCAGTGGCCGCTGGTGCAAAAGGGCGGACCCCTTAACACTCCATCCCCTCTGGCAACAGCAGGTGCTCAGCAAGGAGCCCGCACTTGGGTCCTGCTGTTCCCGCCCTGAGGTTGCAGGCCTCTTCCCACCCACTTTCAGCTCAACCACTGCTCCCCTACCTCACCAAAGACATGCATTTCAAAGAAACGCACTTATTAAATATGTTTCATAAATTATATCTCTATCTAATCTCAGAGGAAAATGAAGCTTGAAAGAGAAAGAAGAACACTTTTTTTTCCTCTCTTAACTAAGTAGAGAAACACAAGATTGCTGTAAGCAACACTTCTCAAGGAGGAAGACAGAGAAAACCAAAATATATCCTGTTGAGCACATAACCTTTCAACTTTGAGACGTTCAGGGCTGCTGCTTTATTTCCAGAGATGTTAGTTAATGAAGGAAAGAAAGAAAAAAGGAAAGAAAAAAGGAAAGAAGGAAGGAAGGAAGGAAGAATTTTCTGTTCAATCTTAGTCAAAGTGCTTTATGAAGATCAGAAAATCCGCATATGTGAACTCTCGTTTTCCTATAGTCCCCCAATTCATTCTGCACTGGAAAGGACTTGTTTAAGACTCAGTCAATTGTTCTAGAGAGCCTGGCTCCCACCTCCCCATCGGAGGATTTAGTTTTCTACACAGCAGTCGATGCACTCTGGGGCAGGATGGCCGAGTCTTCTCTCTGTCCCAAGCTTTATGCTTCATTGTCAGTACTGAGATAAGAACTTTGTTGCTACTTTCCTCCAAGCCACTCACACTGGATTGGCATCACTGTAAACCTGTTGGCAATATAAACATAGGGGGCCCGACACGCAGAGTTGCAGCCAGAGTGCGGGTCCCAGCGTCACGCCTGGGCCACAGCCTGGCTCGACTGACACTGACTCTTCCTGGGAAGACAGCAGGCTTGGGTCAATGTTTGACTCAGTTCCTCAGAACTCTTGCTCTAAATGGAATTTACGGCGCTGGCCTTTCAAGTGCAGTCCCCAAAATGGAATGCCAGACGCGAGAAGGCAGAGAAGGAAAAAAAACCCAAGTGGCAAACAGCGGGAATGACCCGCACGGCTAAACTGTTTTGTCTGCATCCTGTCTACAGGCTCCAAAATTTACAAAGCATAAACTAAGGAGAAGGGAAGAAATGGCCGGTAGCTCAGGGATCTTTCAAGTTCGGGATAATTTTAAATTGAGCACTAATCCGAGCGTGTTTTCACCCAGTATCTGTCTACGTCCACCAAGTTTCAGTCTGACCTTACTCCCCTGAGTAACCAGCCCACAAACAAGCAATTTAGAGACGGAGGGGAAAAGAAACAACCCCTAATTTCATTTTCGATTTTCCCCTTGACCTTTTGTGTACACATCAGAGCACACCAGGCTCCAGGAGCACCACCAAGGACATCGGGGCCATTTATGTGGATGAGAGGATTGTTTTCAGAGCTTGGATTCAACTGCTAACAATGATCAGCTGCTGACTTGTGCCACCTTACCCTGTGTCGGGTGGTTTATTCACTGATCCACTGTACCGGACAGTGAAGGTCAGAGCGCCTCTAGGTAACCAAGATTTCAAATACTGCCTACCCAGTGATTGAAGTAGACGCTAAATAAACTTTCCAGAGGAAGACAGAAAATAACAAACAAAAACATACACGGGAGTGTGTATGTGTGTAGGAAACATGACTACAGGAAATCAGTGGTCGTGAAGGGGATATTTTATAATTAATGAGTAGTAAAGTCCACTCTTTCTCTTCATCTTAGAAGATAAATCAATATTTAAGCAAAGGGCTTAATAAAAGGAGAGACGTGAGACTATCTGGGGACACACACACTAGAGGGATCAGCAACTGCACAGACCCCCGAGACAGAAATGAGTGTAAAGGGACTGAAAAGCTGAGAGCAAGGCAGCCAAGAGGGACAGGCAGGAAAAAGAAGGTAGAGAGTCAACACGAAGTTGCAACGAAAGCTTGAGATGGGTTTGTGTTGTTTAAAGTATAATCAAAAAGTCACTGGAGTCATCTAAGCTGAAGAATGTTAGGATCTGGCTTGGTTTTCAAACTATCATTCCAGGCGCTGTGTAAAAATTCACTGTGGAGGTGACAGGAAGGGGCTGAATCACAGGCAAGAAAGGGACCAGGGAAAGAGAGGATGATGGCTGGGACACATGGCGGAATGAGTCATGACATGGGTCCCAGAGACGGACCAGAGCACAGCTTTTGAAGGAGAAGGTAACCAATATCCTAACAAAGGGCATTCCAGGCAGGTGCTAAGTTCTTGAACTGAATACCCAAGTCAGTGATAATGCAACTTACTGATGTCAGAAAGTCAACGAGAAGACTCGGTTTGGGTAAAGGCATCAGTGGAAATCAGAGTCGCTTTGGAGTCCTGACACTGAAAACCTGCACGTCCTAATCTTTCAATTAGCTATCTCGTTGAGTGCGTAGAGAATTCTACAGATAATGCGTAGGAGGCCAGGAGTGTAGTTGGGGTCTCAAAGAAACAGTCAGAAAACTAACAAACAGTATGACAATAGAATGTTGGTGCCTTCGGGAGAAAACACATATTTTCTCAGGTGGGGACGAAATCATTTAGGAATGGCGTGACCACTGCTAGGCTGCCTAGAGTAAAAAGAGTGCACACCTTGCTTCTCCAAAACTATAGATTTAGCCAAATGAAAAAAAAAGCAGAATATCTCCCAGGCCCATTGGTGCAGGCCTGTAATCTCAGCAATCTAGGAGGCTCAGGCTGAGGGATCACAAATTCAAGCCCATTCAAAACTAATATTAAGAAAAAGACCACCACCAAAAAAAAAAAAAAAAACCAGAATCTCTTTGATATCTCCCTTGCCATGCTTCCACCCACCACAGGGCACTTGCATGCACTTGCATGTACTATCAAAGAAGTCAGCATAAAACAAGAGGAAGCTCCAGACTCCAGGGCCAGATAGCTCAGGCTTCTAGCACCGACCCAAGATATATAGTTGATGCATTAATTATTTAGTTAACCTCTCTGATTTTCAGCTTTCATATCTCTAAAATGAGCATAAAGTCCACTTCACAGAGCTTTTAAGAGGATCTAAAGAAAAAACATGTCTGCTTCACTAATACAGAAACTCTCTGTTGTGTATAACATCTATGGGTTCTAATGAAACTCTCTTAATGATTTATAAATAAATGATGCTAAATACCTAAAGGTTTATTTTGTTGTTTTTTGTTTTTGTTTGTAAGGTCAAAGTGTTGTGGACCAAAAAGGCAGGCCTCATTAGTATTAATCACTTTTAATTACCTCTGAGGTCATTCCTCTCCTCATCTTAGAAGATAAAAATTAAATGAACGCAGGATCTCATCACTGCCTACGGTGGCCTCCGATTTCAGTTGTAAGCACAGCAACCTTACTAAAACAGTGGGTGTCTTCCACGGAGTGAAGAGGTAAGTGCTTTGATAGATCAGCCTTACCTTTTCCCTTCTTCAGAACAGAAACCCCATAATTCCTGTTTATCAACTTGAAAGCCAGCTTACAACAAACAATCCAGTGTATCAACGTCCACATGTGTCTAATTCTGAATTTAAACCAAGATCTCTCTACTTCCCAAGGTCTTACATTTTCAACGTTAAGTCAGCCACATCACTGATAACCAACATAAGAAAGTGAAAAACTGACTTACTTTTTTTTTTTTTTTTTTTTGTCTCACAATTCACACTGGAATTAACAAGTAATCTGAACTTGCGTTTTCAAAAGGTTTAAAACAATATGCTCCAGCGCTTACACATTCACCCAAAGAGGTAAGTTGGTGATTTGAGAGTCACAGAAAAGTTAGGGAAGTACATGCTCTTGATTTTCCCACGGAGCTGTGCGGTGTTCGAGGGCTGCAAGACAGGCTGGTATGAAAGAAAAACTGGAGGCAGAAGGGTAGCGGACCTGTGCATGAGGAGAGCTGGGTTTAACCTGCATTTCCCACCATGGGGAGTCTAAAAACCAAGTCACTATCTTGGAAGACAGGACCGCCACCTTGGAGAAGGAAGCACTGGCTTAACTGACTGCGCAGGCTCCTGACGGCACCATGATCTGCTCATCTTGAGAAGTGCTGTGGAGGACCACTGGGACTCCAAGGAGAAAATATCAGATCTCTTCTCAAAGAATCCATCTATTCATTCAGACATTTGAAATGTGAAATCATTGTATCTCCTAAAAATTTTTTATTCCAGGTTTTACATAGCTAACCTCAAGGAAAAACAAACAAAAACCCAAACAATCTGCACAAGAAGCACATCCTGCCCATAGAAGGGATTTTATGAGCAGATGTTCCCTGTTCAGTGGTCATTTCTTATCAGAGAATGAGGCTGGGACAGCTTTGAAAGGGTTTTCAGTTACAGGGAGGTAGGCCTTCCCAATGTCTTGCCTGCAGGGATGTCAAAGGACAGCTGCTGCTGCACTGTGGCCAGAAAGAAGGAGGCTGTGCCCCAAAATGTGTCCCATCCTGGTGACTCTAGCTGGTCTCATGGGAAAGCAAGAGGAAAGCCATAGCTAGTCTGTACGAGAGAACTGGGTCCTGTCTCTACGTAGCCACTAATGTGCACAATATAGAACTGCTGCATTTCATCCGTCCAAAACAGGCAAGCGTTCATGTTCCTGTAACACAATGACCTAAAGAAAAGTAACTCACAAGGGACGGGTCCACCCATTGATATGTGATTTCTTACTTTTCTTGGGTGTTATGGTTTGCATCTGGAGTGCCCTCAAAAGCTCCCTGTATTTGGAAGGTGGTAGGATTGATTTGATCAAGTGAATTAATCCATTGGTGAGTTCATGTGCTGGCAGAAGGTGGGGGTTGATTGGATGAAGGGGTCACTGGGGTCAGGGCTGAAAGGATACACTGTTGCCCCTGACTCCGACCTTCTAGACCTCTGCTTCCTGAATGCCATGCTGTGTACAGCTTTCTTCTGCCAGCCCCTCCACCATGCCTGCTAACCATGAGTGAACTGAGACCTTGGGAAACATGAGCCAAAATACATCTCTCCTTCCTTAAATTAAGAGTATTGGGTATTATATCTCAGTGGCCAAACAGTGACTAAAATATCGGGCCAAGGACTTTTTTTGAGGATCTGTTGAGTCTGGCTTTTCTTTATCCACAAAATACTCTAAGTACAAGATTTTAAATTAGACTGTAAAGGGTTTCAGAAGATCCCTGAAGTGTATTCTAGGCCTCCATGGACACTCATCATGGCAGTAAACATAATTCAGATAAAAACACAAATGAGGCATAAGGCTGCTCTTTCCTACTAAATAGGTCATGTCTGAAAGGACAGAAGTCATGTTTTAATCTTGTTTGGGTTTCTAGTAACATATGTCCGCCCATTGAGTGGGTTCAACTTTTGGAATAATAACTGTTGAAAGGGGGAGGGGAGGTAGAGAAGAGAGAGGGACAGAGGAGAGAGAAACAGAGAGAGAAAGGGAGCATTAAAGATTTGCATAGACGGTGCTATTTAGGAGAGAAATTCTGCTGGGATTAAAAGGAAAAACAATTAAAAAAATGTTCACAACTAAAGTCAAAGAGATGCAATTATGGGTCCTGTTTTTCTCCGAACCTCAGCTGTCTTCCCTGTGAAACAGGTGTGACAACATCTGTCTTACAGGGTTATTGTGAGAACTAAACCAGCTAATGGACGGAAAGTACTTATTGCAGGACCTGGCATGCAAGGACTGTGCAGTAAGTGAGATACTTATCAATAACAAAGAGCTATGACCTATTTAAAACAGCATGTTTTGCATAAGGGACAGCCTTAAAAATAATTCAGGAAATAAATCAATTTAGGAAAGAAAATGTGGCCCTAATCTTGACATTAGAACTATATATGACAATTCTAAAAAAAATTCTTTGAGATTAATTTACAAATCAAAATAGCTGAAAGATAAAAAATAAGAAATACCACATTGATTAATCAACACAGTTGTTTCTGCTTCCCAAAGGAAAATATTAATAGCAAAGTTCATAATGAAGTGGAGCTACAGATTAATAAAAGGTACTTGCAGAGACCACTGAAAACCAGGAATTAGAATTCTTGGCTTTGTTTGAGAGCATCATTTTCTTAATTCACAGCTAAACAACATTTGCTCATTCGTTTTTTAAAACTGGTTTCTCACTAGCATAGTTGTGTTGACTCATTACCTACATAATATTTATAGGAGTGTTTTAAAGTCCATTTGATCCAAGCAACCCAAAATTCTCTCAAAGCTCTATCTATCACCCAAGTGATGGAACACAGGAAAATAATACATGCAATGGGGAAATTGTGATGGGCTGGGGACAGGAAGGTCCACACAGTTACATGCCTTCTCCTGCCACATCATCGGTATCCTAATCTTCAATTACAGTGTCAGTTCTTAGCAATGAATTAGATTTGAGTAAACTGACCTAATCAGCAGTGTACTCAACAAGGAACTGAAAAAAAAAACCTATTGCATCCATTTTTTACCCAGGACAGACTAAAGTCTCTCTCTGTGTCTCTCTCGTTCTCTGTCTCTCTGTCTCTGTCTCTGTCTCTGTCTCTCTCTCTCTCTCTCTCTCTCTCTCTCTCTCTCTCTCTCTCTCACACACACACACACACACACACACACACACACACACACACACAAACACACACATCTGCATATGCCACAGTCTGCCCCGTTTTAAATTTAAGAAATGCAGGATCACCAAGCCTGCCTCAATAGCTGAGGTTGTGGTGATCACTGGTATGGAAAATAAAAACCAACAAACTGAAGAGACTCCTTTATTATTCTAGAATTAACAAGCTATACTATTCCTAACAAAATCGTGTATGCAAAAAAAAAAAATTCAAACCAAGTGGTTTTATGAGCAGGCTTCTCCTACACCATGTAAAATAGGGTATGTATGTGTTCATACATAATTCAAGTCTTTCCCAAAAGAAGCAAAAAGCTAACATAAGTGAAATGGAAAAGTTATTATAAGTACAGGTAACAAATGTAACAAGTGATTCCTTTATAAATACGTAGATCAATGGTTTGTATTCATGTAGTTTTTCTTTAAAAAAATTATTCATGGGACTTTACAGGGAAGAAACCTGCAGTTGTACTGGAGTTTGGAACCAGTGTATTGTGTGAACAATTCAATTTAAGAACACATTTATTTAGAAAATTAAAGTACCAGAAGCTAAAGTTAGCCTTCAAAATTGAGAACATTATCTCTGAAGTAACAGTCTCCAAAGGTAGGAATAATCCATTTTGTTTGTTGCAATGCCTTCAATTTCAATGAACACGGCAGAGGGCTACCAAGTGACTCCCTCTATTGGGGGATGGTGTTCCTATAGCTTCTCCAAAGGCCAGTTGAGTTCTCTTTCTATAATCTTTGAGAATTCAAAGAAGCCTATGAGTCATCACAACTCATTACAGAAAATGGGTGTGGAATTTAATTTCTTAGAAATTATAAAGAATATAACACACATCTTTGGTCTCTAACACTCTGGATGGAATTTTGGCTAGCAGTAAAGAATAGTTTCAGTGACCTTTTAAGGTGACTTCTTTGTGTACTTAGGATTTAAGCCTCCAAGATTTGGCCTATTCTGCAACTTTTGAAAAGTATTATATTATTGGTGTGGCCACATTTTAGCCAGAATGGAAAAAAAGAAGATTTTTAATATGATTTCACTGCCTAAGAACTAGAGTGTTGCATTAAATTAATACCAGAATTCCAAGTAATTAAAAATAAGCATCTCTGTCTGTCTTTAGGACCCATTTGGGCTAGTTCCCATGCCCCAGCCTGTCTACATCAAGTAAGAGTTTTCCAAGTCTTTGTGGTTTTTCTGTTATATCTGTGAGAAATCTAGAAGAGTGTTAAAAGCTAGTAGGGTGTAAATCTCATGTACGGAAAGTCCACACCCAAGCCTTTTCTTTTCTTTTTTTTTTTTTTTTAAGCCTTGTTGTTGACTTCCTGAAGGGGTGGAGGTCAGCCATGTTTTGTGTTCAATTTCTAACCTATTCCTACTTCCCTATAACTTTCAGTAACTGACTATGAAATTATTTGGGCGAGGAGAGAAAAAAAAATCATTTTCAGTGCTGAATAAAAATGATTTTTGTTGAGAATTCTTGTAAGAAACCTTTTTCCATCTGCTCAATATTTTCCATCTCCACATTGCTTACAGTTATAGAGCAATGCCTCTAAGACTCCTTGGGGCACAGCTAGAGACAAAACCCGCTGCTTGTGGGCCCACCTTCCAGTCACTCACTCAGCCTTGAAACTTGGACTCTGTATTATTCTTCAGACGTTCTAAGTTCTAAGGACTTTTCATTAAGAAAAAACATGGCTCTAATCCATTACTAAACATGTACCACCTTCCTCTCCTTTTCCTTCCCTCATTACAACATTCTTCCTGTCTCTAAAAGTCCAAGATTCTAGTATTAGGAGTCAGAAAAATGTTCCCTAGAAGAATCCCCAACTGTCACAAACAGTGGGCATGTTATAATTCCAGGCCTGAGAACTAAGAGATTTCCCATAAAGCATCACGTCCAGTGAGTGTACCCTTCTCCCTCCTACTGCCCACCTGCCTTTCTCTTTGTTTGCCCAACATCCCCTTCTGTTGATCCCTTGGGAAACTACTATCCCACTTTATTTCCCCCGTCTACTCTTGGTGACGGTAAATACTTTATCACAGTTGCCAGTCTAAGACTGAACACCCTCCAGTCAAGGGAACGCCTCTGGAGGAGAGGGAGACATTGAAACAGTAGTAACTGCCTCACTGTCCTGAACTCTCTTCTTGACTCTAAAAAGAAAAAAAAAAAGAAACTAGATATTTCATAAGCAAATCATTTTCCAGACAAGACACACAGTTCATCAATGGTTGGGTAATTAGGAACAACACACAATTGCAGAACCTCACACACATGTTGTTTCACACCGCAGCTGTTTTTATAGGAGAGCGTCCCAGAAATGGAATTGGTATGCTAAAGAGCAAAGGCACCTCTAACCCCATGAAATCTTTTCCTATCTCTACCCACAGGGCCACTTCTCTCAACAGCTCCCTCTAGAAACTCGTGGCAGTGCCGTCCTCCCAAAGGGAATGAGATCTCATAGGATCGTTAGTCCTATGAGTGCGAAGTCCTTTTCCACTATCATTTGAACTGACGTCACCATGAGCGGGGTCATTGCAACTCGGAGGGCCATTTGTCCTGTCCCTTAAGTTTCCTCCTTCTGCTGAAGGCACTTTGCAATCCCTTACCTTTAAGTCTCGCCCTGTGGGCAGCAAGCCACCCGCTTCATACGAGGCCGGTGCTGCTTACACCCACTCTGAGACTGCACGAGGTCAATGACACGACGCACCACGTGACAAACAATCCTGGAGGGAGCCAACATCCTGAAAAGCTCCATCCTTCTCACAGTCAGGCTGTAATTACCACCCTGGAAGGAGTTGAATGAAGTGTGTGAAGGTGACTCTCCTGGGCATAGTGAAGAGAGATGGCTTGAGCGGTAATTCACATCTTGTGTTATTTTGGGGTATTTCCTGGATGACTTGTCTCCTCCTAAAATGTACTTTTCACAGTTCTATGACTTGTGTGAATCTTAAGAAAAGGGAGGGAGGGAGTGGGGAGAGAAAGATGAAGAAAAGTGGGAAGAGAAAGGCCACAAAAATGTCCTCACATCTGTCTACCAATGCAGTTTATAGGATTCACTTTCTAAATACACCTCAGTACATAAAATTGGCACTGCGTTCAATTTTGACCAACATGAGAAACATTAAGGGTCCCTATCAGATTGTTTCTAGAAGTATCCCTGGAAAACCCTTAAAAATAGACAACTATGGTACAGAGAAAAGGCTTACTAAAAATGCCTTCTTAAATCATATTACACATAATAGAATTTCCACTAATAAGCATTCCCATTAATAACTACTTTTTGGGAAAAAAGTGTTCTATTCCCACATATGCATTTGACACAGTGGATTGTTTAAAAATGAGCAATCTCTAGTACTGCAAGCTCTCTCCAAAGTCTTTAATACAGAAGGAGTAAATTAGTGGTTTCTACCATCTTTGGTTGTAGAGTCTTCTTTCTCCAGGGGGGAAAAAAAAAATCAGGGATCTGGTGTAGTGGCAATGCTAGGAAATGCTAGGGTGAAGGACACACCTAGTGGGAGGCACAGAATGTGAATGTTGAACAGTCACATCCAGAGTATCCTTCCTCCCAGGGCTTCTCAGCACTCAGTATGCTATGAATAAGGTAGTACCCTCTCCAAGGTCACTTTTAGATCTCATCTTTGACCTATAAGACAGGATGTGCTACAGCAGATATCCCAGCAGTCTTGTGTTCATCCTGTAAATGTCAATATAAACACAAGCAGTGGTTCCCATGGCTTCGCTACTTTGGCATTTGCTTTTCTTGGCATTGTAGGTCATTTTATAACAGTAGAGATTTTGATTTGTCAATATCACTAAATTATTAACATTCATCAGGTTCTACCAACCCTCCATCCTTGGAGTGTCACCCATCCTTAAGAACAAAGACTTCAATACCTTAAGCTCCACTGCTCCACCTCTACTGTAGTGGCCACTACATGGACAGTACTCAAGTTTTTGACTAATGGACTGATCGAATCAAGGTATAAACAAACAATTCCTGTTGTCTAAGACCACATGGAATCTATCTCAAGCTACCTTAAAAATCCTATCACGCTACTTTGTAAGTTCTATGATGCATTTATAATATCTTTAAAAAATTGGAGGACGAGTACCTCTGTTTTTGAATTCTGAAGACAATTTCTAACTTTACTTTCAAAGATTAGCTGGGCAATGTTAAAAGTGTCTGATATTTAGTCTCAAAATTGGTCATAGTCCTGTACAGAGAAGCATCAAACGAGAAAGCCAGATGAAAACGCATCTGAGAGAGACAGTAGCTCTTCCCCACTGTTGCTGAATCCACCTACTTCTTAAGGCTGTCAACTATCTGGCTTTCCACCGTCCACATGACTTACTAATAAGGGAAGAAAGCAGCGTAAGACAGCAGTAGTCATATTTCTAGTTTAATTACAGAAGCATATTCTTTATATCTTTGTAAGCCTCAACCAGAAAAAGAAGAAAATTGACAAGACATGTGTCATGTCTTTTCTGCGTCTTATCACCAACCACCTTGCCTTACTATCGACAAGGACACTGCACAAGAACTCAGAGTACAACTGCAATAAGCCACACGCAATCTACCAGTTCTATCTGTGGAACACCTGTAAGTACTGTGAGAGGAAAGGCATGATAAAGAGAGCTCCTACTTTCTTTGAGCAAATAAATCAGAAAGTATATATAACGACATAGCCTTGAAGTTATCCTAAAAGTCATACTGATATAGTTAAATAAAAGATGTAAACAATAGATCTGTACTTAGCATAGAAGTGAATTGACATCCACAACCAGCTGGATACTAACTAAATAGTCTCCACACCCCCAGGCTTGGGTGGCATTCCTTTGACAGGTGTCATTCTTTTTGAGGACAGTCCAGCTAATGATTTCTCCTTCCTCCTTTGTCTCTTAACTTCAGGGAGATTTAATCCACTAGTAATGCAGATCTCAGTTTGGGAATTGCTCATTCCTTGATATGTCTATGCATAAGGGAATAAAAGAGAATCCAATAAAATTGTTTTTTTTCTGCTCAGTGAATGAAAAAAAATGAAATTTGAAACAAGAATAAAAAGAGCTGGTGGTAACATAGTTCTCGTGGCTTTTATGAATGGGGGACACGGAGGTAGGCTGAGAAAGCAGTGAGCCATCCATCCAGTTATCCACCCATTCACTCATTATTCATGCAAGCAAAATGCAGCAACCGTCTTGGCTTTTTAAAAATTGTTCCTCCAATGCACTTATTTTTACAATTAAAATCTGGGCAGAGAATTGAAAAGACAAGCCTACTATATGAGGCCAACATTTAAATACCTCTTAAGAGCTCTGGTTGTGGAGATATTGGTTCTTCCCAGAGAGCATATTTTCACAGACACTGGTAGCTGAAGCACAGAACTATATTTCAAGTTCTTGGGAACCTAAAGGCAACACCTATGTCACTCATTTCCCATTTAGGTTTGATTTTCTTCCTCACTGGAGCATCAAAGAAAGAGCAAGGGATCTGGAATGAAATGAGAAAACCCTATTTGAGACCTGGTCCTGTGTCATCCTATTTATTCTCTTTGCTCTCTGAGGGCTGAGCTGAGAAGGTACCAAATCAACTTATGCAACGACCATGTGGTTGGCTCCTGCGTCCACACATTCATTCACCCACTCCTCCAGTGGCCCACGTTCTCAGGTGCTGCTAGAATGATGAAATTGGGCAAAACCAGACAAGGTCCCTGCTTTCCTGGGATCCTTTGTCTATTAGACAGCCAAGGTTGACACAATAATGGCGCTAGTGAATTTATAATGACAAACTGAAGTGTGTGATCTAGAAATGGAAGCATGCTTCTGAAACACCGACCAATATATATATATACACACACACACACACACACACACACACACACACACACACACACAAGAAAATGGGGAGAACTTTACTAAGCCAAAAAAAAGTCCTTGTACCTAAAAAATAGATGAGACACTACTGGGTACAGACATGAGGATGGGTAGGGGTGGAACAGATTGTGTAAAAGACACCGTGGTTAGAAAGACCTGCAAGAGAGCCAGCGTGATTATAAAACCGTGACTAGGCAGAAAGTACTGAAAGTGGGACTCAGACGGGAGAAGGGGTATAGCTCAAGGTGGAGAGGGACTGTCAACCATGTGCACAGTATCAGGCACTTGAATTAGGGTTACTCCAAGGACAATAAGCCATCTATGTAAAATGCACCCTTGATTTTGAAGATTGTATGAAAAAACAAAATTATATTGTTAGCACTTTTGAATATTGATTACACTAGGATATACTGCATTTAATGCACTCTGCTTTTAAATTAGGGTCACTTTTTCTGGTAACTCCTACAAAATTTAAAGTTAGACACATACCTCATATTATGTTTGCATTGGACAGTGTGGGTAGGAAATAAAAAAGCAATTGGGTCTAGATAAGGGTTTTTATCATGAGTATTCTAGGAAGAAAGGATTGGCAGGCATCATGCAAAGGGGTCATGGGCTCACCCCAGCTTCCAGGCAGAAAAAGATTTTTTTAAAAAGTATCTACAGGGGATAGAGAAAAACCAGCTATAAGAGCCATGTTAGACCAAAAAAAAAAAAAAGAGAGAGAGAGAGAGAGACTGAACAGCTTGTTTAGGAGCAAAAGGTAGAGATCTGAGATATAGTTAGAGAAAAATACCATCAGAACCCGGTAGTGAACTGGATATGATATGCACAATTTCCACACGGGAGATGTGGGGAAAGGTAGAAGTTCTTATCCTTGGCTGTGGAAGTGCAGGTATAATTAAGAATCTCACTTGAAATGCATGGAAATACACAATATAACATCCTAAGTCCTGTCCAGAGAACAGAAGTACGAATTCAGCGAGGTAGAAAACACAGTACAAATCAAGACGTCTTCCCTGAGAGTCACTGTTGACACCTGCTAATATCACCTACTTTTGTATTAAGGTGAATTTCACTAAAAATTAGGTTCCACCATCACATTACTAAGCTGCATCCTGATTGAGCCATAAATTCCTTTCAACTGGAGCTAAAGTTCAGAGCAAGGTAACATGTATTGACTACGCACATGAGGCTGTGGAAGGGCTGCGGCTGAGGAGGAAAGGCCAGGGAACAGGCACTTACTAAGTGCTTATCATCACGCACCTCCAGCTCTTCCAAATTCAACTCCCTTCACTTTGGAGGTCATGTTATCATCCCTATTTCAGAAATAAGTACGTGTGGCTCAAAGGTTAAAAAAAATGAGGAAAACTCTAGGGATGCAAAGACCATTTTTAGGTTGCATTCCGCTGCATCCCAGGCGCCCCACACACTGCCTACGGGACACGAGATGTTTAATTATGGTAGATCAAATGATGGGACAAAGAGGACGCAGCACAGAGAGGCACGGTGAAGTTTTAAACCTGTTACATCCGGATTCAAGCGCAAGACCCAAAGTTGGGATGTTTGAATAAACCAGACTCGAGGATGGCCTGTGCATTTCTACGTGGCGAGGTTAACAGATATTTATGTAAGAGCTCTCGATCTGCGACAGATGGTTATCCTGCACCTCGTTGAATAATAAGAATAGCTAACATTTCCTGAGAGCTCACTACATGCCCGACACTATTCTAAGCACTTTACTTGCATTATTTAGGCCTCGTTCTCAGCAACCCTGCGGGGCAGGTACCAGTATTTTTCTCATTTTCCTATTTTCCCTCAGCTGAAACACAGACAGCATCATTCCCTTGCCCAAGGTCACACAGCTGAGAGGGCATTAAGCCTAAAGAACTTCCCTCCAGACCGCACAGCACAGTAGAACTGATTCCACGACTCCACGGAGGCCTGCGAAGGGTGTCCGCAAACAAAGCAGAGTCTGCCTTCCTGCCCCTGGTCCAGCAGCCTCTCTGAGGCTTCCCAAAGCGATGTTCACTTTTTCTTTTTTTCAAGGAATCTCGGAATGATTCAAGGCTAAACTATGAGTTGGACACCTAGAGAATCACAGTAAGATGAATGCAAAAAGAGCCTATGGGTCCCGCGATTAGATCCCATTCAATGAGTGAAGCCCATTTCTCCTGAGTCTTTAAAACATCCGCTGGCAGGAAGCTACCATTTGTCTGTGATGACATCAGACTGAGCAAAGGAAAACGGGTGGCACAAGGGGCTTAGGAAGTTGAAGATTTCCCAAGAGCAGACACCATCTCAGGAGGGTGTTAACAGGGAATTCAAGAGCCCCTTGTAGACTAATGGAGCTTAGTAGCTAAGATGCTCTAAACACATTAGACATTAAGCACCTGCCAGCTGTTCGGACAAGGAATTGTACTTCTATGATCATCCAAGCATTTTATATGACTGGTTACTTCAAGTTACACGTTTTTGATCCTGTAGTGTGTAACAGGGCTTAGTGCTCTGACAACACATCTACGGCACAAATGTGCACCCACATAAGAACATTTCATTTTTCACTATTTTAAAACCGTCATCCACTTTTTCAGCCTTTTGAATTTTTTTTCTTTTAAGACAGGATCTTGCTAAGTCACTAACTTGCCCTGATTGTGCTTAAACTTGCAATCTTCCTGCCTCAGCCTCCCAGAATGCTGGAATTATGGACACACACTACCATCATGAGGTTAACCTAACCATGCCATGCATATTTTTAGGGTAGTCCCTAAAGAAATCATGTTTGTTTGTTTGTTTAAAGAAATGGTCCTAATAACATTGCAAAAAAAAAAAAAAAAGTAAGTGGACATGCACCTTGGGTAGAAAGCACTGTCCCTGCCCACTTGGAAGCCATGAGAGCAACCCACGCTCTGTCATAGAACTTACCACACTACACTGTGATCACTTGTCTTACAGTCGTTTCCCTGTTAGACTATGAGCAACAAAAGGACAAACCCTACATCTGCCCCTCCATATTACTGCATCTCTAGAATCTGGTACAACCTGACACACAATAGTAAGCATTCAGTACATAGATTTTTTTCTTGAAATCCACCTGAGATGAAGGAGATTCTCTGAAACCCATATAGCTTGTTCTTTAAAAATCCCCTCCTTCCTTAAAATACCACAGCAGTTTATATTAGCACCAACAGTCTTGTTTCTGTAACCTAATTAAATCAGTTTTGCCAGTAAGCCTGGTATGGAACACACTGGAATTGGCTCCTTGAAGGGGAAGAAGGTTGAACTGATGAGTGGCAGAGGCCTGGACCACTTTCCCATCAGTTTGAAGCAAAGGACAATCAGAGACACAAACCAAAGACTGGGACAAAGCAGAACTTGCAATGGGTGTTTTAAAGAAAGTGAAAAATCCTTCTAGTAGTTACAGATTTCTCTTCTCTAAGAAGGACAAATATGTAGATACTTGGATTAATTTCTCTCTCTCTCTCTCTCTCTCTCTCTCTCTCTCTCTCTCTCTCTCTCTCTCTCTCTCTCTCTCTCTCTCTCTCTCTCTCTATATATATATATATATATATATATATATATATATATATATATATATATATATATAAACGTGCTTGGCATTACTCTGAAGCTTTTTAAGACATCCGTCAATCTCTCTTCCTAGCCATCAATAGACAGGAGATGTTCCCAACACGACTTGGGTGTCCCACAGTCTCTAGAGCAACGTGGCTCCCCACAGCCAGTTTCCCTTGCCGGTTCCATTCCCACAGACCTCTGCATCACGCTGCATTTACAATCCTGGGGCACGCAGACAAATGCAAGGTGGAAATGTTAGAATGGCGCTTATTTCCTCGTCTTCCCCCTACTTTGTCGTCTCACCTACCTCTGGCCTTCAAGTACCAATGTGTTATCAACACACTTTTCCAAGTATGCTCTAAATCCGCATCCACCTTGCTACCTCTGTGACCACTCTGTAACATGGAAAGGACACCCTCACTGCTTCTGGTCCTTCAGAGAGCCCCACGTCGTGATTGTTTTCCTAAGACAGTGCCTCATCATGTCACTTCCCTGCTTATTAAACTTGTGTGGTTCTCTGGCAGGTAGATTGCAACAGCCTAGGACAGCCTGATGCAAAGCCTGCTCAGACTGGCCTCCAACCACCCCTCAGGCTCACCTCCTCCTCAGCTCCCAATTCACCTTTTAACAAGTGTCTGCCCGGACCACGAGTCTGTAAGTGGAGATAGTTACACAGGGACTAGAGGCACAGATCACTGACTAACAGCACTTGCCTGGCACATGTGGGGCTCTGGGTTCGATTCCCCGGAACCATAAAACTGTATAGGCGCTCTCTCTCTCACTCATGTCTGTTCTCTCTCTCTGCGCGCGCGTGTGTGTGTGTGTGTGTGTGTGTGTGTGTGTGTGTGTGTGTTAATAGAAATTTGAAGGAATGGAAAATCCTTTCAAATGCCCCACTGCTGATTCCTGGAAATTGCAAAGAGAAATTATCTTTAGTTCCTAATGAAATAAAGTCTAATTTGATAGCCTTTTCTATCACATTCAATACCAGTCACAAATGAAAACTACTAAATTTGTTACCAAAAAATAAAGTATATAATGAAAGAATAAATGAATGCTTTAAAGATGAGAAACATTTCTACATTTCTGCTAGAACAGTGGCTACAGACCCTAAGAGATACAAATTCCCTTTATAACAAATATTTTAAACACAGCTTTTTAATCACTCTAAAATGAAATTCCTAGGTAATTAAACTTACCTACATCCCTTATTAAAGACAAATGTGTACACATAATGCCCAGATTACCACATACATGAGAAATTAAATCAATTTAAAACAAAACACATGAAAGGGATTTTTTCTATTAGTCCACATCTATAATATTGTTTTGGGGGCACTGGAACATACATATGACATATCTGGATCGTTTCAAGCCTTTACCTCTGTCTCCAATTCCTCCTTCCCTACCTGGTCCTCTTCCCAAGTTCCAGATTCTCCTTTCTAGATTCCTACAGTGTCTCCTTTATTTTATGCATTTACTTATATTTTAGGTTTCTCAAACAAGAAAAAATGTGATAGTTAACCTTCCAAGTCTGGTAACTTATAAATAATCTCGCATGTTAACAAAATTACATATCTTTGTATGACAGCTGTAATTATAGGTCAACATAAATATTTTGTCCTGGTGACTCAAAACCACAATTGGTGTGGCCAGGCATGATGTGATTTTCCAAAATTGTGAACAATGTTGATGTACGATTTTGAACAATAGTTAAAGCCGTGAAACAAAGCCCAATCTTCCCTTGATATATACTAAAGTTTCCTTCCTCAAACCTTCAGGATATATTAACACTGCAAAGACTACTTTGCTTTTTGCAGAACTTGAAGTCTATGATCTGATAATTATAAATTGAATTTTTATTTATGCAAGATTTCTGGGAGCACTCAGAGTAACAGAGACCTCAGGAAATGTTTTGTTACTTGATACCATGCCAGCCCATGCAGTTTTCCTAGCACCCTGACCTTCCTTCATCAAATTTTTTCTGCCGTATGAGTCCCAACAAATATCCAAGATCAACGGCCATTACTATCATCCTCAAAGAGGGTGGCTTTCATCCTGGACTCCAGACTCCGGACTCCTCTGTGTCACCTTCGCACTCCTAAACTAGGGCAGTGAGGTATTTTTTTTTGATGAAAGTGTTAAATGGTCATATCATCATTTAGTTTAAATTCAGCTGATAGAAAGGAAGCCATACTTACAGCCAATGAGAAAAGTCACACAGTCAAGATGCTTTCCTTTTTTTTTTTAAAGTGGAAATGTATGGCCAAAAGAACAAGAAACAACAGCTGATGAAAGCTGCCTCAGTTTCCCTTTCCCTGTCCACCCTTCCTTGCCTTGCCTTTCCATTACCTTCCCCGTCCCTCCCCTCCCCTCCTCACCCCTTCTTTCTTTTCCCTTCCTGTTCTCTTCCCTTTCTCTTTCTCTTTCTTTCCCTCCCTTCTTTCTTTCTTTTTCTTTTGCTTTCTTTCTTTTTTCCTTTCTTTCTTTCTTTCTTTCTTTCTTTCTTTCTTTCTTTCTTTCTTTCTCTTTGTTTTTCCTTCCTTCCCTTCCCTTCCTTCCTTCCTTCCTTCCTTCCTTCCTTCCTTCTTCCCTGTCCTGGTGATCCAGCCAAAGGCCTTCACACTGACCTACATTCCCAGCTCCTTTTCTTTTTTTTTCCTTTTATTTTCTTTACTTATATTTTTATTTTGTTTGGAGACAGGGGCTTAAGACGCTCCATTGCCCATGCCGAACTCCAACTTGAGATCCTCCTGCCTCAGCCACCCACAGAGCTGCCTATCCTGAAGAATCCCTGAGATGGTGACAATGATAAGGTGATGGCAGCCAATAACCTGGCGCTTATTTTGCGCTGGTAATTAGCTGTTTGCTTGAAAGGCACATAGGCGCTGCAACACAGTTTGTGGGCGGCATCCTGGCGAGAATCAGAGATGCACCCTCGAAGTAACCAAGCACATGGGAAATGGCTGAAAAATAAGAGCTGTTACTGTGAAATCCCAACCACCCTGAAGCATTAACTCAGAAGAAGGCAGTCTCCCTGTCACGTTCCTTGTTCAGTAGTTATTTATTTATACCACGGACAATACATCCTTACAATATGCACGGAAACAAGCCCATCAGGGAACCAGACTCCTTAGCAGGTAACCATGCCTCAGCAGGGCTTAGATTATTTATAAGGACTGTCACAAGGACTGTGCCTCTTGCTGCAAGTAGGGCTTGGTGTCTGAGCCCTGAGTTATAAGACTTATTTCTTTGATTCTGGACAATCAAATTTTTTGCCTGTTTAGTAGGAAACAGATTTTCTAAGGGAATTTTGTGGGTAAAATTTACTTACTTGCTTGAGTTCAAGAAGAAAAACATGTGTAAGTGGACCTAAAAATGATTAATTGAAGTTACCTTTTTTTTCTTCCTGATTATCTCTATACCCATAGTACTAAAGACAGTTCTTTTTTAAGAAAATCTTACTTATCTTTAAAAAGGCTGTAAAATGTGTGATTCTCTGATAATATCTTTTATTCTTAGTCTAGCACGTATTTCATATTTTCATTTTATAATGTATCTGTTTTTTAATGTAACAGGATAGTAAGTTTTTATTATCATACTTTTCAAAGGAAGTAGCATTTGATTAAATCATCCTTTTTCTCTATGACCAAGATGGGTTAAGTGATACAAAAATGGAGAAAGAAAACAATGTAGAAAAATATAGTTCTTAAATCATCTGGTGTTAAACAGCAAATTTCAAAGTCAACTGGAATTGTCCAATCACAAAGCGTTTCAGATATTTTGGGAGTAATATATTTTATTGATCCATTTAAAATGTAAAAATAATAAATTAAAGAACATAGAAAGAGAATAGAAAACATTTAGATTTTTTTCTACTTAAAAAACTTGCAATTTAATGAAATTGAGTAACGTTGGATGGGAGGCTCTTTCCCTCAGTAATCATTTTGCTCCCTTCAGATGGCAACCAGATATTTTCAATTTAATTTTTCCACCCTCAGGTAAGCACATGACTTTGTCTGGCAGATCACAAAAGTACTAGCTCTTCTAACCACGTTTACTCATTTACAAATATTTGATGCCAAAAAAATAATAATCAACGGAACTTGCTATTCAGCCTTTTGTTTCTTCTGCCCATTAAAGAGAAGCCTGCCCTCCCGGAAGGCCAGCCATTTCTTACTTATGTTTATGAGGAAATATAAGAGAAAAGAATGAGAAACTGAGCAAAAGGACTGTCAAGGGATGCGATTTTTATTTTCATTGTTATTTTATTGTCTTTTTTTTTCCTCAGAGAAAAAAGGAACAGATTTAGGGTGTGTACAAATAACAGATGGGAGTAGAAATGAGGGATCTGAAGATTTATTGCTGGAGAACGTGTCTCTGTCATCAAGATATCAAGTAAAAGGCGCAGCTCTTTTAAGCTGCTGTCCTGAGCAGCACCTAGTCTTACAACAAGGACACCTCTGGGGCTGGTCCACACTGGCTACATTCTCCAGATTTATTTATGGTATTTTACCATTCTGAAAGTATACACACATGACTAACTGCTTCTTCTATGAAACTTAGAAAATCACAGAGTAGGCAGAAAGAGTATGATCCCCATGTCATATATATAAACAAAAAAAAGGTAAAAACTGGGTGGAATGAGACTTCCCACCACCTTCTATCAGCTGCATATTGGTGCATCACATTTTTATACTTAATTTAATGTTGATTTGTTCCAAGGCCCTCTCTCTCTTTTGGTTTATAAATTTAGACATCTACATAACCTCCAGAAAATAAAATCAATGACTTATATGTTGACAACGACCCACACAGCCAGCACATAGATCTACATAATAGAGAAATTAGCAAAAGGTCATTCATTTTTCACTTAAACATTATAGCCAAATAGTATTTTTTCCCTATTTTTAAACCTAACCCCAATATTCAAGAATCCCTACCACAGGGACACAGAGTTTCCTTTGGATAACCTCTTTAGAAATATTTGTTCTTATGCAGGTAGCACAGGTCAGATTATTTGTTTGGCTGATGACCTGGCCTTACCTATATTTACATATATAAACATGTCATTCATTGGCAATGAACTTGAGTCTAAAAATCACTTTAATTTACTAAATAAAAATATTTTGGAGCCAGAGAATTATAGCTTCATTCTGCCTCAAGACTTTACAAGCTACTCAAAGACGAATAATGGATGTCCCTCCTTCAACATGCATTTTTGCTTCAAAATGCTATTTATTCTCTATTCGAACCATGGGAGGAAGAACACAAACTTACTTCATAGGCTGCTGAGAACTGGGCTCATACAATGGTAAGTTTTAGAACCACATACAGTAAATGCTCTATAATATCAGCTTTTAACTTCATTATTATTATTATTATTATTTGCAGCTGTAGTCATTCCTAAAACAATGTTGACACCTAGTAGTCCTAAAACAAATGAGTCTAGGGGTGGGGCTTACTGGTTTTTCTAACATCTCTTCTTGGAAGAAGTTAGTTCACCAGGAATAGAAGACCAACAATAATAAATTCTGCCCCACAGGGCTACCACGAGGAAGAAAAGGGACAATGTGTGTCAGAAACGCTCTCTGAATGTTCAAGTGTGAAATCAACATTAATTGCCGTGTTCGCTCCTGAATTTCACTCTCGCAAATAACACTATTTTGCAGATGTGATTATCCTCTTCTTGTGGATGAGGCAACAGGATTAAAGAGGGTTATATAAGGTGCCCAAGGTCATTTCAAAGAGACATGGAGAAAATATACGGACTTTTTTTGTCCCTTTATGTTCCGGTGGGTTATTTTTTTCTTTTTTCAATTTCAGCGTCACACCGCATCTACAATCTCTCCATGGTGTTATTTCTGTGTTTTGCTATGGTTGTCTTTTCCAAGTGGTTGGCAGTTGAAAATGTTGATAAAAATACAGTTTACATATCAGAGACAATTTGCCACTGCCAGGGAATTAAAAAAAAAAAGTATGTGGCAGCAACCCAGTAGCAGTAATTAACAAGTTTAATCAACCTAAAGTCCTTTTGAGAAAAAGATTTCATCTCGCATTTTTAGGCTGCATATATTACACCTAAGCATCTTCAAATTCCACCTGAGGTTAACCTTCAGCAGCTGATTTTTCAAAGGTTTGGTGTGGAGATGTCAAAAAAAAGAGAAATGAATTACTGGATTACTGGGTGATTTCACAGGGATTTTTCACAAAGCTAAATTCGTAGAATTCTAAAGCTTTAGTAGACCACCCCAAACAGAACCTGTCACATCCTGCAAGGTTTGTGCCAACTCGTATTTATTTAGATCACTAATTCCCTTCCTCTCACCTGAGCTGGCCTGGGTGGTACCAATTCCGATCTCCTAGTCTCTGCCTCCGATTATTTTCGAGGTATCCAATTTTGAGTTTCTAGTTACAAATCTGCTTGTGCCTACTTCTCCAGGTAACACGGGATTGCCCAACAGCTTCCCAGACAACATAAAACCCTTTACTTCACCCTCCTCATTTTTGGTACCCACAGATTCTCTGCTCTCTTCTGAAGCCACCTCTCTTTGTACCGTCAAACAGTTCCTTCCTATAAAGACACAATGTACCATGGAGTCTTTTCCCTGCCTTGCTGAAAAACAAAGACCCACTCTCAAGGTGGACTCATGTGCACGGGCCATCAGTATGCCCCTCCATCCTAACGGCTCACTGTCTCATCCAGATAACAGAGGCTGTTAATGATGTCCAAATATGTAGATGCAACAGGGAATCTAATACTCGAGTTAGATACCACATACAAAGTATAGTGAGACAGCTGCATCTCTGGATCAGGATACTTCGCTCCTGTTAAAAGGCACTCTAAGATTACACTAGCTCTGGTCACAACCACATTAAACCTCTAACTTACAGGAACCCTGAAGACAATGAAGGCCCCCTGTCTTGTTTACAAGAACTGGTATCACGCCAGGTCTCCCACATCCTCACTGGATACTTGGTATTTTTCTTATAAAACCCAATTCAGGACTTCATGTCTATTACATTTTAATCGTTTTTTATCTAGTTCAAGTGTCTCAGTCTATTGAAAACATTTTGAAATTTAATGTGTCATGCATTCCCATCCATTCCTCCCAACATTTGTTATCTGCAGATCTGACCTAAGTATGCATCGTGTTGCTGCTTTCAGTTGCTGGTAAAAAATGTTGAAGAAACTAGTGCCAAGGACAGATCTCTCACACTTCATCTAAGAACGACTCCTGGTTTGACGCTGAACCAATTATCAAAACGTTTTGTGGATGTCCAACTGCACAAAATTCACTTCAGCGTCCAAGCCATATGCTTCCCTCATATGAACAAGAATATCATCAAAGAAGTTTTCAATTCTTCTGATAAAATTACATCAGTAAATCTGTGCTATTTCTTTAGTTTGCTGTCTTAGTTACCTTCTCATTGCTGAGACAGAATACCTGACATTCACAACCTAAAAGAGGAAAGATTTATTTTAGCTCCCAGTTTCAGGAGGTCTGTGTCCATTCTGGGACAGCCAACAATGATGGAAGCACATGGCAGAGGCTCAACCAGACAGGAGCTGTTCACACCACAGCTGAGAGAGAGCCAAGGGAGCAAGGAAGGGCGGAGCTAGCATATATCCCTCCAGACTCAGCCCCAGTGATCTGCCCCTTCCAAATCAAGTCTTAGGAATTCATCTCTTCCAACTAGGTCCAACCTCCACACAGCATGTGAAATCCATATGTAATCTACCATATCCCAATACAAGAAGCTTTGGGGGCACATTCTAGAGCCAAACTGTAACACTAACCATGCTGCAAATAAAAAGTAATGATAAATTCATTTTGCCATGGTTGTTTTAAAGGAACCTATTTAGCGAATTCTTTCTGATTCTAACTTTTTTCCCTAAACTATGAAATAAAGCCTACAGAACCTATGTTATAACCAACCTGGGTTCAATCCCTCAGCACTACATAAAAAAAAAAAAATTAGCCAGCCATAGAGGTATATGCTTGTAATCCCAGCAGTCAGGAGGCTGAGGCAAGAGGATTGACATGACTTTGAGGCCATCCTGGGCTACCTAGTGAGTTCTGAACTACAGAGAAAAATCTTACATAAACATAAAATGAGAGAACTAGAATAGCGGAAAAAAATGAGAAAACAAAGGAATTAAAGGTTTCTTGGGAGTGTGAACCTGAACCAATGGATTTGGTCATGATCTCAGAAAATTGTTCCTGTAGCAAGCAGCTCAGTGGATTCTCCAGGGTTCTCCACTGCTGAAGCAGACTGCCCTAAAGCCAGACACCACCATTTCATAGTAAAAGTAGGTCCTAAGTGGGTCTCCAAGGCCAAGCACTTGACAACCAAAAGCAGAGCTATATTCATACATGAAACTGGGATGTTATATTGTACACATTTCTCAAATTATAAGCGTTGTTCATTCTCTTCAGAGCAAATGGAAGGATTTACCATAGCATGGCTACAAAGGCCGAGTAGTTTAAAAAGGAAAAAAAAAAAACATGATAAGCTCTTCTTAATGTAGAAAAGATTAGACAGCCTGCTACCTTAAATCAAGATACATTTACAATAATCACATGCAACTTTAGTCTTTCATCTACAAATCTGAACAGAAAGTTTTAATCCTGTAGACTGTAAGCTGATGTCCTGGCTATATATGGTCACCAAACTCCCAAGGAAAAGAAAACAAAAGAAGGAAAGAAAAAAGCCCAAATACCAGATGATGTGTCTTATAATTTGTGTGTATGTCCTACCAAAGGGATCTGTTAACCTTGGAAGAATTTACAAGTCAGACTCATTAATCAGCTTCACTCTAGTACATGTAACACTTTCCATTTTAAGAAGTCACAGATTCCCCTCCCTTTGGGAAATCTCACTGTTTGTCATGTTGAAGATTTTTCTTCACAGATAATACTGCTACACAAACACCAAAGCCAGCTGGATTCCATATTCTGAAGGCCCGGCTGCCCCACAGAGAGTAGGAGGTATTACTTTTTGTCATGGTTGACTTTAAGAGCACTATCTTTCCTGCTCTCTGTCTGCCACTTGCATTTTTGAACTTTAATCTGGAAAGATTATTCCTTAGAAGTGTGGAAGTGTTGTTCAAAAATTGAAACATTTTTTCTGCCTTCTTTGTAGGCTAAAGACACTTCCAGATCAAAGCTGAGTTTTTAGGGAATCCTGAGGAAAGTACTTCCCCACCTACAGTTAATCAGCCATTGTTTGCGGGATGGTGTGTTTTTGCACGCTTTATTCTCCCCAGTGTAACAACAAGGGAAAGTCATTATCTCTGACTTTGATCTTGACACAGGAAGGGATAGTAAACTGCCTCACCTTCTGGGGAAAGGAAGGAAAATCCCTGGTTATTTAGGGCCAGAGGTATGGAGGGGATTCGGTGGGGGAAAAAAAGAAATTTTTTCAAAATGCCAACATCAGCCTTACAGTCTTCATTGAAGCTTATCTAAACAACTTGGGAATAAAAGAATCAAACTATACCACCAACTATGAATTAGATAAAAGTCCAAAGATACTACTGTGCATATCATCCTCATTACTGTCATTATTATTATTTATTTTGTCTTGAAGGACGTCATTTCAAAACCCTACTGACATCAGGTTGTGAGTTCACAAACTGATGACTGTGAACCAGGAGGTCGCTTTTCTCTCACATGCCTGATGGCATCCCTTTACAAACATACCAAGCTTTTGAAAATGATTCATTCCTTTCATTCCTTCAGCCCACCCACCCTCTGCCCGGGTAAATCTCAGCAAAAACAAGGCTCTTCAAAAAGAGATGATCACAGTTGTAATTAAATCTCCCATGTTAAACATTTAGAGCCTGGAATACAACATCAATAGGAAGCAGGTCATAAATAATAAATAATAAAGCTATAGTCACTTTCTTTTTCCTTCCTCCTATGATGACCCCAAGTCAGATTTGGTGGGGGAGGGTAACTAAATCTTCAGCATCTACTTTAGGCTAGATACCTCGTGAGTTGGTTTTTTTTTTTTTTTTACTCCCATTATCTTGTTTAGCCTGTTTAACAAAACAACCTAATCGAACAGGTATTAATTTATCTAATATGCAGGGGAAAGAAAGTTCAGAGCACTTCATTAACTTAAGCAAAATGGTACAGAAAGATAGGAAACCCAGCATTCCTTTCTTTTCCCTGCTCACAAACAACTAAGTAAATTAAACATTAAAATAATGTGATATGGGACATTATTAGTACATACCTGCAACTGACACTCTGCCACCCTTTGCTATCTGTGCCCCCTCATTCACACTAATGCCCCTAAAGCACTTTGGTACTACTCTCTGCCCCCTCACTCACACTAATGCCCCTAAAGCATTTTGGTACTACTCTCTTTCAGTACCCCCAAATGAGGAGACATCAAATGGACCAGGAGCCCACTTGATAAAGCAAATAAATCCACATACTCTTCCCAAGAAATCTCCGAGAGGTATGAGTCTGTTCACAGATCCTAACTCCTTGTTAGAAACACAGAGCACATCATGGAGTAATTTTCCACATTTGGAGCATTCACAGTTTATTAAAAACTCAAAACAAACAAGCAAACACCTAGGGAAAAAATAGTGAAGTTACAGAAAGGGCTCTTCACAGCCAAAAGTCATCTAAGTTAGGAGAAAAGGCTGAAATAACCAGAAAAACTTTAAAGAAGGAAAGAAAAGAATGAGCAGAATTTGAATATGGAAAAGGTCTAGCTTTATGTTGAGACGTGTGAAAAAATCCTGAGTTTTAGACTGGAAATTTTGTACAAGGGAAACTGTTCACATCAAAGAAGATTTAGTGGGCAATCTGTCAGCATGGAGAATGGAGAATTGAATAAGTAGACCATTCTGAAAGTCATAACCCAAATCCGGTCTCACTACTGATAGCTTGAGCCCAGGTGGTGACAGAGACATCAAGGTAATCACCTTACCCAACCTGGCCTGATTACATAGGAAAGATCCCAGTAGAGACTGACCCCTCTGTAGAGGTGACAATAAGTATAATCAGTTTCTTCTGCTTTGCAAATAACCAGAAATGACATACATTTAAGGACATGTGTTTCTCTCCATTTTGATTACAGACCAGCCATTTCTAAAATGTGTTTATCATTATTCTCCAAAAAGGAGACTCTTGCGTTTTCATCTTTCTTGCTTACCCCATATCATCAATGTAAAAGAGAAAGGTAAATTCAAGGCAATAAATCTTCCATGGAGAGCCCTCTACCTCTGGCTGCTTGATAATGAATTTAATCAGTCGGGAGAACAGCCCTGTCATTACGGATTAATCACTGAAGATTCTGTTTTGGTAAGTTAATTGATGCTGTGTTTGCAGCTGATCATGGTCACAAGACACACTTGATATTTTAAAGAAATCTGGAGATAGAAGGAATGCTCAATCACTTAATTAACAACAGCGAAACACAGCAAACAAACAAAAAAACAGGAAATTTAAGTATCATCAGTATCTTTGGCTTTGATGAATTCAAGACAGGAATATCTTACTATGTTGGTCGCATCTCTTCTCCTCTTGGTTTTAGTGTTTCTTCAGTCTCAGTAGGCAATGTTAAGATACTGGGATCTGGAGCATGGGAGATTGTCCTTAAAGACTGACTTATAATATACACATTTAGCAAAGTACAAATCTCATTTTTAGAAGAAATATCTTAGTGGGACAGTTTTGAGATAATTTTATATGCTTGATTTTCAACACAGCAGCAATGATGATCACATACTCATTAAACTTCCGGGTATTAACATACGAATCCAGAATCACTTCCATAAACATTATGATTCCAGTACTCCTACCACACAGAGAATTGAGTAAAATTGGTTAGGCATTCTAGTTAGTTATCATCTTAGAAGGCATTATAAATTTTAGGGAAACTGAGAACTGCTCCTTAAGAAACTGAAGTGAACGATTCAGCTATGTAGAGTCTGGTACTCGGGTTTATAGTTCACAGGATTATGTGGAACTCCGAATAAAGAATTAAAACAAACAAGTTTTTGAAAACTGCCCAGTACTTAGAAAGTTAAAAGAAATAAATAGAAACTTTGCACGATACCCATTCTAAATATTACCACACAATCATTATAGTGTCAGAGTGCTTGAGTGCTTGCTGTACTGTGTTAAGTCTCCCAGACCAGATTTGAAACATTTGTATTACTTTTCAAATCTCAATCTTGGATGACTCCTATTGGCAAAGTATTTGAGTGAACCTTTATGTTTTTATAGTAGGTGGGTTGAAGCCTGTCATTTTTAACTAATTAAATAAATGGGAACTCAAGTCACCTCCATTAGCTAAAACATTTTAATAGGACATGAACTAGCTGGATATAGAATAGCAGAGGGATCAAAGGTTGGTCCACTAACATCTCCTGGGAACTTTGAAATTTGCATTCTTAGGTCCTGAATCAAAGCTGAGCCAGAAGGAGTCCAGACACCCACGTGTTAAAAAAACCTTCCAAGTGAGTGACCTGCTGATCTTGGAGGAAATAAAAACAGGGATTTTAAATATTTCCATTTATTCATTTGCTCTGTCAAAAAAAGTGTTTAAGGTGATTACAATCTTTGACTGAATATATCCCTACACTCTTTGCTTTGTGCCAATGAAGGGCTAGTCCAAGGAAGGGCGCTTCCCATTTTTGTCACGCCCTGTTGCTTAGAAGTGAGTTACAGAGGCTGTTCACATGCAAGAGAATTGGACAGGGCCATGGGTCATGAGGGGCATGTTGATAGAATTTTACCTATTACAACAAAAAGGTAGTCGTGGTAATTACTGTAAGAGATCCATGAAGTAACTGTCCATTTTAGAAATAGTAAGTGTACAGATCAACTGGTGGGCTAGAAAAAATTTAAAGATATGCAAACCCAGCTAGCCCCACTGTAGGAACGGCTGCCTGATCCTGTTTGTAAATGGTCACGTCTGCTTCCACATGAATATTTCTTTCGGGTCACATGCTGGAGCTTCGGAAAGCAGACAAAAGTACTTCCCAGGTTGCAATGTCTGTTTTGTGGTCAGTTGCTCAGAAACACATGTTAACATTTAGCAGAAATGTGCTTGAGATTTGCTTTCACAGACCAGACCACTTTAGAGCTAAATTGTAAAGGAGCTACTATCTGCCTCTTTCTCACGTGACTATGAGCAGTTACCAAAATATGGCAGCAAAATTGGCATAGGACAATTTACATAAAAAAGATACCATTGAGATGTTTATGCTGAAACTGTCACATACTCCACGTTACCAAGAAAGAGATTAACAATTAAATCACTGGCTTGAAAGTCAATCTGGGAAACTAAAAAATGGAATGACAGTGATATGGAAAGCATGTACTCTGTGAAAAATGTTGTTGTTGTATTGGGAGATGAACCCAGGGCCTTCCCACTGAGCTATATTGCATCCCTGGCCCTTTTACAATTTTGTTTTGTACTTTGAGGTAAGGTTTTGCTACGTTGGCCAGACTAGGCTTAAACTTGCAATTCTCCTGCCTCAGCATCCCAGAGTACTGAGATTACAGGCAGGGCTGGAGAAACTTACAAGTTCTTTGAATCTAACTCTAGCTGTTTGTTAGCCTCCCTGGGGGCAAAGCCTTGACCCCTTCAAGCCTCAGATTGGTTATACAGAAAGTGAGTGCCAGATCTTCCTTGACAATTGTACTAAGACTCAAGTTTATGAAAATGGTACCAGGCCTGTACCTTTACCGTTCACCATCTACTCACAAAAGGGTCTTGAAAACAGAACACACCTGCTCCTAAGAGTTGCTCTTAACATCCCTGAGTGCAGGCATTAGGATATGATGAACACAAGGCTTATTCAATTTTTACTCCACGAGACCCTATAGCATTCACAAGAATTGCTCACAAAGGTATCATTTGAAAAATATGTACTTCTTTTATTTCAAAGGCTATTCACAAAGATAACTGGATGGTTGTCTAGATATGACTAAAATCTTCACCCATTATTCAGCATAGGTGGGTTCCACCAGCTATACCTGCAACTCGCTTCATTATCCTAAACCAAAATAAGGTGATTTATGGTGAGTGATAAGCGCTTTAATTACTTAACTGCTCCACTCACACAATTTTTATGATTAAACTTAATAAACCTTCTGGGCCATGGAGGTTTATACTGCATCTGGACAGGCTTTTCAGAGCTTTCAAAAGGACGGAATCACTTACTAACCTGGCTACAACCAGATAGACCTGGACTCTGAAAATGAGGGTTACCAGGTGTCCTACTTCTTTAGGGAATGTGCTACTTTACACAAATCTCCTCTGTATCAGACCCAAAGTAGGGCAGTAAAAAATGGCTTTTTTCTTCCTCCCTCAGCTTTGGCTCACTATGTTTCCACGCCTTTCCAGAGCCGGAGTTAGATTTTGCTTTCTGCAGAAAGCACAGAATCAGAAGCCTTAAGTCTCATGACCTCTATATTTTCTATAGTGGGATGTGACCACAGAGAGAAAATTTTCCACCCAGTAGGCTAGCCAGTATCTCTATGTTACATATTCAAGCCACAACCTCAGCTGATCGCTCTAGACATCAGAATCAGAGTTGGATGTGCCCTGAAATCCTACCAGTCCTGCATGAAGTAGCTTACTGCACAGTGAGTGCTCTAATGTGACCTATTTTAGAAGCCTTCTCCATCCACCATGACTCCCACACATTCACATGGCTGCAATTAACCCACCTGTGCATTTATTCCACCATAACACTCCTCTTCTACTTCTCTTAAAGGCCACTTTGTACCTTAGTGATTCCAGCAGAGCAAACATCACAGTGCCATCTTTTCCTTAGGCATCACCATGAATGTATGAACCCTTCAGCGATGTTTCTAGAATGAAATTCTCCTTATTTTGGCAAGGTTCTATGCAACTAAGGAAATGCTTTCTAATTGGCTCCATAACTTCTGCCCCTATACAGTTAGCCTGGACCTCTTTCACGGTTTCAGGCACTTGGTAAGCAATTTACATTGTAATAATTAGTGTAATCATTACCTTGCATATCTGTCTTCTGTGAATTCGTCAAGGTAGGCGCAGGGTCTGCCACAGGGTCTAGCATAAATGTGCTTACTGATTGTGAGTGCATCTCAACTTAAGAATGAACCTATGGAGAACTTAATGCTCTCCAGCAGAGCAGTCAGACATCTTTAGGTAGGACAGTAACGAAGAGCTGCGCAGTTGCCAGGGGTCATTATGTTTACTCTTCAACTTGTTTGTGCTACTTTTGTTACTATAATTACACAATTCAATTAAATGCTACACGAAGTATGAGGGTGATAAAAGACAGTAATACCTATAAAAAACAAGTAGAATGCTTTATAAATGCTACTAAAATACTTCGTATGAAACTGTATTTTTCTTATCTGCATTGACTGATGATGGGCAAACAGTAAAAGATTAGGAAAAATATCTTGATAAACTCTACAAGTAAATTGCCTTACAACTATCTTAAGAGAAACTGAAATCATAAGTTATGGGTGAGTTTTAAGGAAATAAGTTTATATTTAATAATGAGCAAATAAAACAAGGTAATGACTAAGCAAATAAACTGATGAATCCTTAACGAAGAGATTTTGTTGTCTGATTCAAATATTGCTAATGAAAATATATTTACTTAAATGTTTTAGTTAAAATATGTATTTTAAAAATTATTCTAAATTCCTGCTTTCATTGATATTTTGATGAGCTAAGTACTAGGTAAAAGTGTCTACTGCAACTATAGTATATCCTTCATGATTGCTTAAATCATCCCCACTTAAATATTTGTTTAATTATGTATTCTATTTGTTTTACATCATTAATGAAGAATCCATATATTATTCAACTTTTATTGCTGGTATATGACTATAGGGCATAGTATTTGCTGAGTTAGAAGTTCCTAATGATTGAATAGTTAATGCATGTGAAGCTATTGTCTTGTACTTTGATTCTGCTTTTAAAATATTTGTCTTATTTTGAAAAATCTTCTTACCAAAAGGAAGGAGCACTTAAAGATCACATAATATTGTCATATTTTTCCTATTAGGATTGTATTTTGTGATGATATCTTGTAGGATATTCTATATTTTTTAAACTCAACAGCACAAAGAACTTGTTATAAAGTGAGGCCAGAAGTTCAAAGATTGCTTAAAAGCCTATTGAAACAAAAATTTAATTTCTTATTTATCTACTACTTATGAAATTTAAAAATGCATTAGGTTTGACATTCTGCCAAGTAATTTTTTCTCCTTTTTTAATCACTGTATATACATATTTTTGGTCAGATTCAGTCAAGGACTTATTTCTATAAATTAACAACTCTTAGTTATAATAATAACTGCAATTTCATAAGGGTTACATAGTCAAGGTCAAGTCTCTCTCCCAATGCCTGACTCTCCACTTCTCCTCATGTTAATCAAATTCTTCTGAATCTGAGAAATAAAGTATCTCCAGAAAAAGGAGTTTACAATCTAAAATAATAATAAATGAAATGTCTCTATTCAGTTCCTGCAGTATCCCAAAGGCTACTGCAATATCAAAGGCTACCATGAAAATATTATTATTAATTACCCCCACCTTCTTAAGAACAAATAGGTTAAAAATTTCTGTAAATAGAAGATACAATGAGGATAATTCTTTTCTCATAGGAAAAAAATTAGGTTTTATAACCAAATGTGAAAATAAATGACATTAATGTCAAAAATACTCAGCAATATAAACATATCTATGCAGAAGAATGTTGTTGAGTTTAATAAGTATTACTTCATGCAACTGTAACATCAGCAGAAAAAGTTGAAAAGGAAAATGATGCCATTAAGCTTCCAACTGAAGTTTCAATAAATATTTGTAAGAAGAGGCAATAAGTTTAAATATTTGCTTATGGAAATGAGACTCACGTTTAGCAAGAGTAGGTGAATCTCCATTGTTGGAGGGCTAACACGCAACTTGACCCATTTTCATCTTTGTTCCTTTATGACCTATGTGACTTGACATAACTAATGCGTCTTTCAATGTCATGAACGACAAACACTCTCATTTTGTTGTCTTCTTTGTGTGCCTTCAATATGTTTCTGTTTGACTGTAGCAGATCACTTTGATCAAGCAATTAAATTGTTCTGTTAGGTGCACTTGATAAAAAAAAAAAGAGATTCATAAAGTAATTTTTATCCAGGCTACAAAGGGGGAAAGTTGGGACTGAATTAAGAGACCAGAGCAACATATATGATGATGCAAATAATGGCTGGTTGACTGGGGGAAAACATGTTCCGAAGGTCAACCCCACAGCACACCAGACTTTGGGATCCAAGTTCTATCTCTGTTTCTTCTTTCATTGAATTTTGTGTAAGCTTATCCTATAGCAATTATATTTTCATGTTCTACCATATTACTTGGTATTTTTTCCTGTGGGAGTCTCCTCTAGAAAAATACTATCTTTGGGTCGCCATCTTGATTTTAGCTTCTCATTCCTGTACCAGGCTGAAGAAGAGCAAAAGGCATGACAGTTGAGCTGGTATATTTTCTTCATATAAGGGTAGGATGGGAAGAATCAAAATTTTTATGAACTACATGAAGTGCTCAAACTCAACTACTTTCACATTTTAGCAAATATAATGAAACCAGATAAAAAAAATATGGAGCCAAACAACTTAAGGAGGATTGATTGTTCATTCTCAGCTGTTTCTGACTTCCACTGTTGAAATATGAGAACTACAGAATTTTCAGCTACATATTTACCAAATAAGTTGTTATGAAAATTATGCTAAATAAGACTGTTACTAGCAAAGATACTGACTTGGGAGATTTAAAAATCAATTGAGACTGATGGAAGAATTTCTCACACCAGTTAACCAATTTGGCCAAATAAACATATGTGTGTAAATGGAACTGTAATTCTAGAAAGTATCTCAGATTGATATCTCCAAATTGGAACTGAAAAATCCCATGATCCTCTTTAAAGGATATTATCGTGGAAATGTACACTTTTTGACCGCATAAACAAACATCCATGCCACTGATGAATATAGCCACATGGAAAATCATCACAACTTACTCAGGGATTAAAGTTCTGCATCTGAAAATGTAATTAAATGCATAAAAGTGCTTAAACTTGAATTGCTACCGAATATGAAAGATATTTGGGAATGGTTTGTGGATCATATTAATATGTGTGCTAATATGTGTGTATCCCCACTAAACATAAAATACATACTTGTTGTTATGTAATATGTTCTGACTTTACTCTTCATAGATGTTTCCCTAAACAATATTTTCATTCTCATTCTACAAGATTGCAAAAAAAAAAATGACCTATAGCACAGAAAACAAAAATATCTCCTCCAATGGTACCCTCAAGTTTGTTAAAGTGACTTAGGAAAAAAAATAGAAAACACAAAGAGTTTCCATAATCCAGGTAGTATATATATTCTTATAATCAGGTATGTATTTTATAGAACTGTAAGAACAAAATTAGCTAACAAAGTTAGGACTTTCAGCTTATTATTAAATATCTACTGAATTTAGGAAGTGAGAAAAAACTGATGAGGCGAAATTGCAGGAAACATAAACATAAGTGTTCTTTAATCACATTGTATTAGAAATATGGATATTTTATGAAGGTTTCTGGATTTTTGATAAATATATATGTATGCATGTACATGTGTATTTATAATGACAATCTAAAGCTTTATCTAAAATACTCCTATTTTATGTTTGATTTTGTTGGGAAGATTATACAACACAAAGGTCATATAGATAATCTGTCAACCTCAATAATTAATTAACACAGACAGAACTTTTCCCTTTCATGTTATAGCAACCCAAGAAGGCATTCTGAATCCTATACCCTCAATTTCCTGGTAAATACCTAGGAACAAAGAGGATTATCCAAACTCATGATTTCAAAACTATGTGGGGCCAACCTCAAGCCATCACTTTGCAGTATTTCCTTTTTACACCTGAATTCTTAGGATTTTTCTGTCCCTGACAGATACAAGAGACATTTTAAAATACTACTTATTAAAAATAAGTTTTAGCAAATCAAATTGCTACATTAGTGCTGAGACTAAATATGGTTACAAAAAATCCTTCTATCAGTTACTAAAAAATCCCAATGCTAGAATTTAAACCACTATTCGCCAATAAAGACTTACTGTCCCAGGACATTCCTACCAAGAAAACATTCACTTTCCTTCATGTCTCTCCTATTCTCTTTAGTTTACAGTGCATATAACTAGATGCAGGGGAGCAGAGGACCATTTGAACTCTCAGAATCATTTTTGCATATTTTTATTACAGAAATTTTTTAAAGCTGGGAAATGTAGATAGCATATGAGTAAAACCAACGTTATAATAATCCAATCTTCCAGAGATGACTACAGCAAATAACCTGGTTACTTCTTTTCCTATTTACAGATACACCCACCCGGCCCCTAGATCCACACACAATTTTGTACGCAGATACCTACTGACCCATCACATGTCAGGAACATCTTCCCTTTATCATCCCTCAAACTTGTGACTTTAATAACTATATGATATTCTCTCATGTTGACATGCTTCCATAGTCATTGTTGAGCAAAAGTCATAGAAGAACCATTTTCCTGAAAGAACTGGATTCCACAGTCTTTGTGTGGTAGCCAAGTACGCCATTAGTAGAAAACTTAGTGTTTTTAGGTAAGATGCAACTGATGCATGCTGCCCTCTTTTCTGTCCTCTTCGGTGACATATCTTGGACAGTCCCATTCATCTTACAACTATCACCCATGGAATCATCACTATTCTCCACTTTTTAAATTCCCCTTAAGCTTTCAATTGTGAAGAAGGTGTTATAATAAGTAGGGCTGATTTACCTCAGTGCTAACATTTGTGGCAACTTCTCACATACTTCCTGCTAATTATTCCAAATAATTACAGAAGCACAATTAGGAGAAGAACCAGGTGGCTTTCCAAGTGTCATCCCTGGATTAGCAAGACGAGAGATGCCTGAGAATTTGCTAGAATGCCCATTCTTAGATACCGCTGGAGGCCTACTTCATCTTTTGAGGACGAAGCTCAGACGTTCTTGCAAACGTCCATGTTAATCTGAGGCCTGCTCCATTTGGAGAACCATCACGTTATCCTAGAGACAGACTGAGCTGTTGAGAGAGGCCACTGTCACATACACAAGTATCATCCCCTGGACTTCCAAAATTTCTATTAATGGTCACATGATAGATGTTTTATCTCCTTTTATCCTTTTAAAACTTGTATGCTCAGGTAGGAAACAGCCTGAGAGCAAAAAATGTAAACACAAATAAACATGGAAATTGCCAACTGGCTCCCTTGCAAAATTATTATGAAGAAGGTTCAGTGTATAGTGGTGCTGTTTCTAGGCAGATTTTTGATAAGGCTGACCATTTTATAGAAGTTACTTTTATTTCTTTTTGATTGTTATCCAGTTTCAAAAACATTGCTCTTAAGGAGGGTTCATATACTAATCAACTCTTCCTGACAAACATTCAGTACATTCAATGGTGTGTGTGTGTGTGTGTGTGTGTGTGTGTGTGTGTGTGTGTGTGTCTGTGTGTGTGTGTTGATTTTAGGGATAATACTCCTGCTTTGAAGAAACATTGTTTATGTGATGCTGGTGTGACATTACAGGATTTGAATGAACAGAAATATGTGTCTTTTTAAAAAGCAGAATATGGAACTAGAAATACTTTCTGAGAGCCATAAGCTCTTTTTTTTTCCTTAGAAAAATCCAATTGTTTTGGCAAATGGTATACCAGAATCTTAGGATTCAACTTCTCCCTTCCATTCAATGTTGGGTAGTTAAAGAACCAGAAGAAATCTGACACTACAATTTTTTCTATTTATCCCTTAACATTTATAAGATCTTATGTCTTTTCTGCTTTTTTCTGAGTCTTTACTTCAAAGTCTTTCCCTAAGCAATAATCCTGTCCCTCCAGTATGGAAGCCCTAGTCCCAAACTCTCAAAATTACACAATCTTAAAGGAAGTTTTGGAAGGACTAGGCAAATGATCTCACTTGTCAAATAGCCAAATGAAAAATAAGTAAACAAAAGCATCTGTCCACACCATACAGTGACCAAGAGCCAGGCATCACCGACTTTAGGAAACACTGTCAATCTCATGTCCCTGGCTTCCAGTCCTATTAACATCATCCTAGTGATTGAACGCCCTTCCCACTAGAAGATTCCTATATAGAGATAAACAAATTCATCCTTGATCAAGTTCAACTTCACTTCTTCACATCCAATCCTCAAGAGAGGATAGTATAATGCTGATTGTATTCTCAAAAAAAAAATCCATGTACCTAAAGACCTTTTTATCAAAAAACCTGAGCTAAGAGAAGATCTCAAGAAACTATTTTATCCACCCTTATAACTGGGTATTTCTGTATAAAAAGCAAAACAGCCCAGAACCTCTGTATTACAGAAGATTTACAAGAAAAGAACAGAAATACCTTGGCAATTTAAGACCTATGAGTGCTTTAACCAATGAAAGCTGGTAAAATGAAATCATCCTACACATCTAAATTACACCATGTAGCATCATGACTAGCTTGACCTACTAGGATGGTATCAATTGCACAGACAAACACCATCTGCTAGAAAGCTACCAGATCTACTTCTGTTTTTGATGAGCTAGATTTGAAATACCCACAGCTTTTTAAGACTTTTGAAGGTATAAACATTACCTCTTTTACTCCACTTCTTGTTTATTGGCAGTGGGATGCCGAGAGTCACAGTATTAGATGTAAAGATAAGAAAATGAAGGGAAAACCAGGAAGATAAACATCATAGCTATGATTTATGGAACAAAGGACTGCTCTTGGCATGAATGTTTACATCAAAGGGAAACACATTACATTATTTTCACTCAGTTCACTTATTTTTAAATACTTCAAGTTAAATACTTAGTGTTTGTGGCCTGTGAGAATTTGAGATTATAGTACACTAGTAAGTACATGACATTTTGATGACATGAGTTGGTAGACAAAATGGGAGGGAAGAGAGAAATATATTGTCAGATCAATGTCAATAACAACTGAAATGCATCAGTCTTTCTTAGAAGGTTACAAAATGTCAAGAACAAAGCCATGAAATCCAAACCACAAAAGTTACTATCATCTCTGCGCTTCCAGATAATGGTAAGGAAAAAAAAAAAAAAAGCTCAAGCCTCACAGTTCTATATTAGTTATGGAAAAACATCAACCACCATTTAAGTCTCTTGCTGTGCTCCGGAGACAACAGTTTTCAGAGCAGAAATTTATCCATCTTTGTTGAGGGTCAGTATATTTGGCATTACCGTATAACAAAATCTCACAAATAAAACATTTGCAAGGATCAAAGAAGGGATTGCCACGCTCCAAATGTTTATCAATCCTCTTTTAGCTCAGTGCTTTTTCATTCCATTACAAAAATCTGTACAATCATTTGTAGCAAAAGATGCTTACATTCTTATTTCCATTGTGTAATAATAATTTTGAGCACAGTATTTAGTCTACCTAAATCCTTTCCAATTCCACGTGAGTGCATATAGAGCTTCTTCCAGCAAAAATAATTATGGAGCCAAGGTAAAGAAATAAAGATGTGGGTAGTTACTCTTGTATTCTTTGATTTGTTAAAATTCAGTCTGTATCACAACTGAAGAAAAGAAAACAAGCAAAAAACAAAAAACTGACATGATTTATATCATAGTATTTTTCATAAAATAATAAATGTCAATCAGATTGGCTTAATCAGTCACCATTATAAACTATTTCATCTAATTCACCCTCAAAAACCTAAAAACAGAGATTTTGTATTCTTGAATGCTTATCTAGTCATGGCCATGGGTTATTACAAATATCTCACCCCAACCCTTGAGAATGAAACCAGGTTGCCCGAAACTACTGATTTTAAGCCAACAGTGATTTGTCGCCTAAGTACATGTAGCAACATATAAAGACATTTTTGATTGCCACAACCTGGGGCATGCTACTGGTGTCTAGCAGACGCAGCCCAGGGGTGATGCTGATTGTCCCGTGTTGCACAGATCAGCTCCCATGACAACAAATAGTCTGAGCCAAGATGTCAGTAGTTCAGGTTGAGCATCCTTGCACTAAATATGAAGAACACCACATGTGGAACAGTTTCGATGTGCTATGCAAATACCTACATTCTCCTGCAGCTATTCCAAAGCGAGTAATTTGTTCCAGCAAGATGGTTTTGCCCAGTGAAGGAGGAAGATGATTGCCTTCTCTAATGTGTATCATCAAGACAGCAGGATTTATTTTATTTAAAGTATGGTGTGCGTTCTGTCTTTGGATCTTTGCGATTTCTGAACTAGTACTCACAATACGGAAGTGAAAATTTTATCACATTTTTGCTATAATTTATTTAAAGATTATTATATACAGCACACAACGGATGTCTTTTTTTTTTTACATCTGTTGGCTTTGTTTGCTTACAGTTCTTATGTTTGCAGTGTGCAGACTCAAACCCAAGCCTGTGTGCGTGCTAGGCTTTCCACTCTGAGCTACAACCACAGCCTTACATTTATTGATTTTTGAAGAAAAAAAAGAAGTTTCAGAACTGATTTCTGCTATCTTTCTTTTTAGAGAACTGTGATCACTTTATTTGCTCTCTTTTTCTAACATATATAGAGTGCCTGTTGCCATAGCAATCACTGATTTAGCACAACATGGCTTTTTTTTCTCCTTTAAAAAAACTAGTTTCCATTCCTGCCAAGAAGGAACATATTAATCTACTCATTATGCTAGCTTAGGGAAGTTGAAGGCCATATAAATTATCATTTATGCTAAAACTCCCAGAAAGTCAACTTCTAGTTCTTTTGTGCCAAAATCCCTACCCCAGAGTTACAGTTTGGATCTGGAATGCTGCCCAAAAGCCTCATGAATTTGGATGCTGTGGAGAAGCTATGGAACCATGTGCTATTAAGAGATGGGGTCTGATTGGTAGGGATGGCTCACAGACATGTGGCGGATTAGGCTCATGTAGTAGATAGCAGGCATATGGCCCACTGCTGGGCATGTGACATAGAAGGGGCAGATCACTGTGAATTAACCTGTAAGGGGCAGAATACTGAAGCTTGTCCTGGAAGGGGCACATTATTGGAACAGGATCTGGAGGGGTATATGCTAGCTCGGCCTTTCTTCCCTCACTTGGCTTCCTGTCCACCATGTCGTGAACGGCTTTCCTGCTAAACCTCTAGCATGTGCTTCCCATTGCCAGCCACATATGAATAAACTAAAACCTCCTGAAACTGTGAGCTAGAATAAATCTTTCCTTCCTTTATTTGTGATGTCAGGTATTCTATCCCAGAAATGAGAAAGTAACTGAGACACTCAATCTTAGAGAGGAAATGGAACACTGCCATCAAAAATTTGGGAGTTATGGAGGTAAGATATTCCTTCTCTTACCACAAAGTCCCTCAGCACAATGGGAAGCCTCAAACTCCCATATCTGCTGAAACAAATGAATTTTCCTACTGGATATAGATTTTAAAAATCATTAATGTCCAGAAAACAGAGACTAGATAACAGCCTCTAATACAAAACTCCCTTAATCTACTTCTCTCTGAGAGTAAAATCTACCACCAACAGAAAACAAAAAGCTCTTGAGATGTCTAATAGGAGAAATAGGGAAATCCTTTTGAAGAAATCAAAGTCAACAGTTTCAGTTCTCCATAGGGCAGCAAGTGCTATTCAGGGTCACTGACTTGACTAAATTTTTTCCTAACACTACATAAATTAGATCAAATCCGATCTACTCTTGCTACTCAAATCACAACCTGTCTATAAACATACCTATGCAGAACTGGATGTTTATAACTGATGCTTAAGCTGGAAAGTCCAGATTCTTCTCAATGTCTCAAGTCAAATCTGCTGGCTTCCCTGCCTGTGGCGTCTAGCCCCTTATGGGAAACACAGCCTCTTTGAGAAAAAGCATCTCAACTAGAAAAAAGATGGCAGAGTTGGGTTGAGTACCCCAATGTCACATATTGACAGCTCTAAAAGAAAGAGGGAATTGGAAGGAAAGAAACAAAAGTGAAACAGTAAGAGTTCCAATTTTAAGTAGAGTTTGCTGATAATCAGAGTGTTAGGAATTAAAAATTAAGACCTGGGAAAGGAAGATTAAGAACATGCCTTTAAAACTGCTCCTTATCCAAACACTTTACAGAATTACGTCCCACTTTACATAGAAACTACAGTGCAAGAATGATCTGCTCTCTAGGTAAAGAGAAGCAGGAAGATCATTTTACTCTACTAGGCACATGGAATAAGTACAAACTGCATTTTAAAAGCACCCTTGTGGCTACCCAACAATACTGTTCCATAAATTCAGCATATTTCCTATTGTTTTCTATCAGGAACAAAGATGTGGCTATGCATTTCCTTTAAATTTCATAGAAATGGGTAAGGGGTTACAGGAAAGAAAGTAATGCTTCCTGAAACCTTGAGTGTTTTGCTGGAAACACCCTCAAAGGAATTCATCTCTGTTGGAATAACAAAAACACTTCACAAAATATTTTAAATCAATGGGTCTCTAAGGGAAAACATGAAAAGCATGCATCTGCCAGTACACAATGGCTTCATTTGGGCCTACCGGGATATCACTATCCTTCCTTCAAAGCAAAGAAAGTTGTTCCTTAATGAACTAGCAACTGAGGAGCATTCCCTTCCCCATTAAAAGCCAGCTACTGAAATACTCAAGCATGAATCTCTCAGGTTAAGTGAACTGTAAAGCAAGTGTATCCCACACTGAAATTCTGTTGCTAGTGACAATACTACCATTCCACACTAGGGGTCCGATGTAAATTTAAGACCATTAAAAGATGATGGCGATAGAAATTTAAAAATGACAGGTTGCAAAACAAGACAGCATAATGACCGTAACGATTTTTCAATGATCTGCCTCGCCTGAAAAGCATTGTTGACAGGGAAAAAGTTGTGAGGAGAAACATAGTTATCTCGTCAAAATGTTTGTGGAACCTAACTTTTTCATTCAAAAGAAAAAAAAAGGACTATTGGTGTAAAAAAAAATTATCTCTTGTGAGCAATATCCTACGAACAGCCATAATTTTAAATAACTAAATAAAATACAGGAAATGAAATAAACCTGAGAGAGATAAACAGTCGGTTGCTGTGTGTCCATGACAACTACTCCAGTGATGGGGATGTGGCTTTCTGGGTCAGCCTTCCAGCTCATTTATAGGGACTTGCTGCTCAGAATAGTGTTGGAGAAAGCGTTTTCTTGGTCTGCATGAGCTTTAATAGACTCTAGGCCAGAAGATTAAGGCTCAAATCTTCCATTTCTATGGCAGTGAGAAAATAATGCCTGACTATTGCTTCTTTACCTGAAAAATGGTGATCAGAATATTTCAGTACTCTCTGGAAGGACTGAGTCAGTGCATTTTATTCAAGAGAAGAAAAGTAAAGTGTTATTTCATGGATTAAGAAAATACATAGAGTGCTTAAAGTAAATCCTGGCACCCAGTGGATATTCAAGAATGTGTTTCACTCTATTTTTTTTCTTTCTTTCTGAACTATCACTCCACTGTTCGGTCCTCGTGGAATACACACAGCATAAGACAAAGATCTCCAGGATGGTTTAACCTAAACTCTTCTGGTCAGTTTTTCTCAGTTGATATAAAAAAAGTGCAAAAGACACTAAAGCTCTGGATCAGTCCCAACAAGAATAAATGGGCTTGTCTTGTTCTACTGTCAAAGTCCACTTCGACCAAGTTTTCCACTGTTCACCATGATGACTGGGAAGAGAAGTGGCTGCAGATGGCTCACTGGTGGGAAATGAATGCAGGACACGCTGCCAACAGATTGTGACACACACCTGGAGGTTTTGACACTATCTTTGTGATATAAACGATTCATTTGTGAGCCTGACCATTCCAACCCTGGCTGAACTGCATGTCTACTCACTGCAGCTTCATATACAAGACGATGTTCAGCCCCCTTCCTGAGAAAGGTGGAAAAAAGAGAAGGCATTCTCACCAGCTCGACTCCTTTGTGAATCCATAGAGATCAGGGGTCAAAAGGAAATACTCTTCTCTCCTCTGGAAATTGCCAGCATTTGTACACATTTCTATGATCGACTCCAGGACCCACCGTGCTTTCAAAATGGGAGAATGGCCTGTGGGGCACTATACGGACACATTAAACAGCTGAGCCAACGGATGCTTCCATTGCCAGGGAAAACACACAAGAGGCAGACCCTCTGTTCACTGGACCCTGGTGCCAGCTTTGGCAAAACAGCATTTGTTGTTCCCCTGCCATCAGTGAAAGAGGATGATGAAGCATCCTGTGCCCTTCTGCTCATTTTCAATGCAAACCTGATTCAGGCTGAAGAGAAACACGCCACACCTACTGCATCTCCACGCTTCTTCCTGGTGGACATATGCCTCTTCAGTCCCCCTGACTGACTTCTCCTCTCACTCGGCTGCCTTTTCAGAGCACTATCAGCGGAGGGGCCATTTGTCCCACGGTACAAACAAACCTATCATATCTGCATCCTTTCCCTACCATATGTCATCGTGCCTGCTTGCTCCCAGCTATTGATGGAGTCTTGTTTTCTTTACTACATGTGGTTAAATATCATAAATGAAATATCAGCTTGTTATAAAAATAGTGAACATAACGAAGAAATAATATTCATGACCAAGCTAAGTATAACAACTGTTCTCAGAACTTCTATATGATTTTTGACTTGAGTATTCTCTCCTGATTTTACAAAAACTCACAGTATTGTAGCGTTGTAACAATCTCCTGTGTTCAAGAAATAAAAATTTACAAGCACCATTTTGTCCATAACGACTCAACTGGAATGTTTTTTCACATGGTCATACAGAAGCTCCTGTGATTTCCATAACTATCTTCAAGATGACATTTAGCCTGTTTTGAATATTCTGTTTATAGAGACTATGCTAAGCTGATATTTGTAGCAGATGTTCAAAGTCTACTACCCTATCTCTATTGACTGCTGACCTGCCTTTCCAAGTCTATGGAAGAAGCAACAGATTCTGATGTTTACAAAGCCCAGTACTGCGGCTTATCAAGGAAAAGGCCCAGCCAGGCACAGTAGGGTCTGCTATCATCCCAGCACTTTGGGAGGCTGAGGCAGAAGCATCCCAAGTTGAACCCAACCCGGAAAGCTTAGCAACTTAGCGAGACCCCTACCCAAAATAAGTAATAAAAAGGGGACTGGAAATGTAACTCAGAATGAAGGCATAAAGGCCCTGGGTTCTAGGCCCTGGGTTCTATCTCTAGTACCCCTCCAAAAAAAAAAAAAAAAACCTCACATACATTGCTGACATACTCATATGCTTCAAAAGAAAGCATTACTGATCATTGAAAGGCTGTAATATATATTTTTGCAAAAGACTTTAAAAATCAATTGAAAATCAATAAGTGAATGTAAAGTTGCATGTGCACCCATTCCTCAAGATTATCATAAATATGTAGTAATAAAAATAACTCTTGGGGAAAAAGAATGAAGAGCTGAGCCCAGTGGAGCAGATTGGTAATCCCAGCACTCAGGGATGTTTAAGAGGCATGAGGATCACTAGGTCAAACTCAGTCTGAGCAACTTGGCAGGATCCTGCTACCTCAAAAAATAAAAAGAAAGAAAGAAAAGAAAGAAAAAGAAAATCAATAAAAGGAGGGCTGAGGCTGTAGGTACAAAGGCCCTAGGTTCTAACCTCAGTGCTGATAGAAAGAAAGAGAGAGAGAGAGAGAAAGAGAGAAAGGAAGGAAGGAAGGAAGGAAAAATATAGCAAATTAAAGAATGAGAAGGAACCAAAATCCAGGGACCCAGGGAGGGAATATTGCCAGAGAGTCATTGGTCGGGATTGGTTGTGATTTTGAAAGTCTAATTCTATTCGCTAAGGTTTCCGTGGCCAGGAAAAGAAAAGAACAGGTAAGGAAACTGAGATATCTCTAGGCAACACTGAAACTACAGAAGTCCTGAAAGACCTTCCATACTCTTCCCACCAAGAAACTAGAAAGGAAGTGGTAGCTAACAGGAGGCGTGGGGGAAATAAATATGAGAAGCTCTGACATTGCCTTGAGAGGTCATCTCTCACTTCTGCCTTTTCACCTACTGGATCATCAAAACAGCCTGGGAAACAACTAGCAGGGGCACAGGCCAAGTTCGCTACGCCACTGGGACCTGGGCCACTGTAGCATCATTCCACAGACCCTTTGGAGGAGGGGCCAACTGAGGAATTTTATGCAGGTCCAGAATGGTCCAATCTCTAGGGATCTGAATCAAAAAAAAAAAAAATACTAAATTTCAATCTGACACTTCACAGACCAAAAGAGAAAAAAAAAGAAAATCCAAATGTCCCCTGGAAACTTTAAGTGAGGTTTTGAAAATGCTGTACTGTGGGAAACACAAAAATTAGATCAAAAGCTCCCCCCTTCTTTAGCCAAAGACATTCAGAATAAAATCACAGATAGAATCAAAATCACATTTAGAATAAAAATCTAAGTTTGCTGCTGCAACTGACACAGCAACATTTACTGTATTTCTAAATTCCTTAGCCAATTAACAACCTAGTTCATCGTGAGTCACTACATTGAAATTCCATTTAACAAACAGGTATCTTACATCAAAGGTGAGCAGTTTGCCAAAGGCCGGAAGCAGATCTTAGAACTGAAAGGTGAGGGTGGGTAACTGAGGGGAAGAGTTATTCAAGAAAGAGCAAGAAAAAAAAAGTGACGCCGGACCATCTGAGAATTCAAAAAAGGTAGGAGAAGATGCACCAGGCCCTGGAGGCAGCAAATCCATTTCAAATCGAACTATGCCTCCCCTAGATTTTTCTTTTGCAAGCTTTTGTTTTCCCTGGGCCTGAGGATATGTCCTGGGTAAAACTTCCACAGATCAGATGGAAATGAACGGAGAGAAGGAGATGCAGGCAGAGAGGAAGGAAGGGAGAGGATGTCCCTGCTGGCCAACCCAGCATGACTAGTCAGGGTGAGAATGAAGCCAGAGGAACAGAGATCCACAAGAGAGACAGGTCAGGGGGATAGCTCACCTCAGAAAACTGAGAGAAGGTGGTGATGATGTCAGAAATGGGCAGCTGGCTTCTCAGGAGTTTCTGCCAGCTGGCAGAGAGGGCAGGGCCCACAGTGCCAATTCTTTCTGTAATTAGGGAAGGCAGGAAATGGATAGTGGCAACAGCCATGTTTGAAGGACATGGGAGACAAGAGAAAAAGGCAGCCACACAGTCTTGATGATTCCTTGGTGAAGAACACACATGTATTTCACATGTGATTTACATGGCATTTTAGTTTAAGAACACAGACACCAACACTGAAACCTCAGAATGGGCCTGAAAGCTGGGCATGATCACTTGTTTTCTTGTTGAAGAAACTGTCTTATGGGATCCCCGACTACAAGTTTTTCTTAACGGAGCTCGTGTTGTTTCTACCACATCTAAGCAGCTTCTCTGGAGCATTTCTGCCTTTCCCACTATTACCTTCCAAACACTGACTCTGGGAACCTTGCACTATGGGGACATTAGATTAGTACCATTCTTCAAACATGATATAAATTTTCCCATCTCTCTACCTTTATTCATGCAATTTCTGCCACCAGGCCTCCTTTACCCAACCTCAAGTCAACATTACCCTAACAGCGACACCCCTCCTGGGAATATATCCAAAAGAGGCCAAAACAACACACAGCAGAGATATATGTATACCCACGTTCATAGCAGCACAACTAACAATAGCTAAAATGTGGAAGTCACCAAAATACCCATCAACAGACCAGTGGATACACAAACTGTGGTACTTATACACAATGGAATACTATGCATCAATAAAGTCCAACAGCGTGCAGGCCTTTGCGGGCAAATGGAAGAAGCTTGAGAACATCATGCTCAGTGAAGTGAGTCAGAAGCAGAAGGAGAAGCATCGAATGGTCTCTCTGATATGAGAGACCCAGATCACAACTATTATGGAACTTAAAGTGAAAAACAAAGTGAAATAGGGGGGTCAGGTGGGGAGAAGGGAGAGAGGGGAGAGTGGAGGAAGGGAAAGAAAGAGTGGGAAAGCCCTTGTGACCTTGGGAGGATACGTATGTGCGCAAAATGCTCAACTCCATTGTAAACCTTAAATTTTGCATGTACACATATCAATAAAATGGGAAGAAAACATTACCCTAACAACATTACCCACAGCTTTCAAAGTCAGAATCTCTATATTGTTTTTCTTTTATGACAGCCTTGTGTTATTTTATTGATGCTCTGTGTCATATTTATATTTTTTCTCTCATACTAAATTTTATTTTTATTCTTAATGTCAAGTAAAATACCTTTGGAGAATATTGAAATGAATTCTGAAAGAATGGACTGGTCAGAAACAAAATCATCATGAGTTATTATGCCTTTGTCGCAAAAAAAGTGAAAAAAAATCTTTGTAGCCAAGAAAAAATTCTGAACAAGTTTAGTGTAAGATTTCACTAACTGAAATCTGTGTTTAGAGAAAATGATATGTATCTACTACTCTATATCGATCTAACATTTTGTATGTGTGGTAGTGAAGGTGTTTCTCCCCTTAAAATAGCAAAAAATTTGAATCTTCTCATCTTTGTTGAGTTTATAAATCATGTGTTTAAAGGCAGAAGTCAGTACTGTTAAAAATTGTATAATTGGATATTAAAAGATACGTGTGAATATTGCACTAAATATCTCCATTTCTAACTTGAAGGATATGATTCTAGGCTTTTATTAAGACAGAAGCACTGGACAGATTCTCAAATTTTCTTTGATTTTTGTCGTAATCTACATTAGCATCCGTGTTTCTTTAGGTTTATGACTGCCTTCTTGTCAATATTAATGAAAAAGTCACAGCACATCATGCCACAGGGATTCCACTTACTTTTTTCTACCACAGGAAAGTGAAATAAGACAAATGGCTTCCCAGTGTCCTGGAGCCATCATGCTCTGCTCCCGTTAATCATCACTCGCCCCTGTGACTGTGCTTAGCAAATTGCCTCTCTCTGATAAAAGCTTTTGCTATTAGCTCCTGACACAACTGTGCCACTCAGTTTTCATCTGTGACTTACTCTCCACAACTGAGCCACGGCTAACCAAATTAAAGCCATGAATTTTCCCCTTAATTAGGCATTTGTGTCTTCCACAAATGACACTCCAATGTATAATACATAAGTTCAATGCACACTACACATCAATACCACCACACGAAATCATGTTGGTACTTAAATTTAGCGTTGAATTGGAGTCTAAAGTTAATCCTCAGTGAATAGGGGACATTAAAAGTGAGGTAAGCACAAAACATCAAGCAATTTGGTGTTATTCAGAGGAGCACACCAACTCCCTTTATTCAAAAGCAAACGTGTTGGAAAACAACAAGTCTCCCATTATATCCAGGCACTAAGAGAACAGTAGACTCTTAACGACTCCAGGAACTGCACTTGCCAAGCAGTGTAGACCCAGAAACATTTATTGCCATCTCCCCTCTTGAGAACCCCAGCACACACTCTCCCATTCTTCCGGGCAACATCTCTGGCAACTAACTGCAGTGCTTTATACTGAGAAAGACAGTACTGGTCCTGGTAGGACAGCCTAGGTCTTCACTGTCATTTTTCCTACAGCAGCAAATTCAGTAGAGTTCTTTTAATTCTGAAACTGTGAAGTCACTGACCATCTGACTCCTTAGATAGCACATATAGTTTCCTCAGCGATCTGGAAACCTCTCTGCGATGATCCCCTCACTATTCCCTCTGCTCACACACAGTCAGCTTGCAATTCCACGTTAGCTTCAGATGAGTAAGAGAACGATTATTGTGCAAGAGTTAAAAAGCACAGGACCTATTCACAGAAAGCATCTGGTATCCAAAACAAATGTGTAACTAATAGCAATGAATGGTAATAGCCTTGTCTCTGAAGGCAAGCACACAAAAATAGAGATATCAAGTCAAATAAAACTTCTGACAGGGCCATGCAGGCCCGAAAGTAAAGAAGCAGAAAGCTTCTGTCACCTCTCGATACTAAGTGCCACTGTTTCACTTGACCACTTTAAGACAGTGTTTCGTAAATCCAGGTTTTCATGCATTAATAGATCCATGGATATGTCATCCAAAATACTAACTTCAGACCACCAAGGTAAAATACATTCACGCATTTTAACATTATTTCCTTCTAAGTTTCCCATTTGTCAGTCATTTGTGGAAGAAAGGATTGTCTGTACATAGATAGAGACATGGCAAGAAACCTTTTTTCCTCTGGTCACGTGTTCCTATTATAGCCAGACTTTGATGTGTTTCTATTCTAATTCGTAAACACTAAGATCATCTCTACATTTCCCCCATAAGGCACTGGTTTTGCTGATACCCTCAGTAGTTATTATGAAAAATGATAGTAGATATTATGGCAAACAATTACTCTGTAACAGATATGGTGATTTGAAAAGAGCATATCACATTAAAATACACGACTGCATGAACCGCACGACAATTTGGAAAATTCAGTATCCCAAGGTTTTATGAATGTCCAGGAAACCAATCCAAGAAATACTTAACTAAATTAATGAATGGTTATTTTCCCTATGACCTTACACAGACGTTAAAGGACTTTAAGGGCCATCGGTCTGATTTAGAATGACAGTTTTTTGCATTTTCAAGATCTGAAAGTAGAAGGAAGCATCTCAGCAGTTCCAAGCTGGCACAAGTCGCTTCCTAGCTTGAAATGCATAATTAACCAGGAAGCTAGTTGTTGAAGGGCTAAGCTGACTTCCCAGAAAAGGCCCCACTGCAATTCAAATGCACGGTGGAAAGTAGGGTGTCACAGTGATTTTTTTGTTTCATAGACAAGCTACATCTAAATAATTGACAAAGATCTGTTCTCACCTCCCTGCCCCCCCATTTTTTCACGAAGTCAATGAAAGCTTTGGAGTAATAGCAATTATGTATTCGTCAAATACTTGTATTCAGAAGTGGATTTATAATCCCATGAAAATTCTGCAATTTACTAAATCATTAACCATGTCTATGCTACTCTTTTTCCCAGCCCCCACAGGACAGGTCTTATTTCAACAGAGAATTAGAGTCAATGAGGAAATTAAATAGTCCTTATAAGGCAGATGGGGAAAAACGCTATGAAAGCCTGCTTCCAATTCCCGTAACGCATAGACCAATAATTGGACAGAACACGAAATTTCAGAGCACAGATGAATGTCATTCTTGTGACTGAGTAGAGAAGATGCTAAACCGGGATTAGTAGCTTAGAGATAAGAGGAGCTGTTATATTTACACTTGCTAAAAGCAATTTCTGCAAAAAAATCAAACATGCGAAACATTATGGATCAAAGCCAAAGATTGTCTTAAATATAGATTTCTTAAGAAAACCTCATGTTGCTATGACTTTAAATGGTAGTTTTTAAGAAGTTGTCTTTGAAAGACATCCATGACTTATGATCTAACAGCCGACTCTCTTTCTAGCACCTTCTACAAATCAGAATTCTTGATTCCCCATTCCCAACTTATCTTCCAACTACCAAGAAAATGAAGGTTTTTCTACTTTTTATATACACTTTCATACATGATGATGAACCCTGTTTTCTTTTGAGTATGTTTCTTGTATTAGAAATGTCAGAACAGGAAGCATTAGGTCATTTTTCAATTGTCTGAATCTTTAGTAATTTTAATACAAATCAGTGTTTGTCCTTGAACTAACAAGTGTTATCGTTCTTCCTTGCCTTCTATGTCCTCCCTCCCTTTTCCTTCCTTTCTTTTCCTTCCCTCTCCTCTTCTCTCTTCTCCCCTCTTTTTCTTTCTTCTCCCTTCCCTTTTTCCCCTTCTTTTCTCTTCCCTTCTCTGGTCAACATAGGAAACATTCCAGTTGTAAATTAACCTGATTGTACTAATAGGCATTAACACCAAATCCATTTTAAACTTTGATAAATTTTCCTTGAAAAGAGCATGAGTCTGAACATGCTTCTAAGTCTTCAAAGACCATTACAACCTTTACTACATCCTTCTTTTTGCAATATGTTCCATTATAGTATAGAAATATACATATATATAAAATCTCTTTTTACTACAATGATTTTTAAATGTTTCCCACTCATAGAAAAAAGGTAGCTAATAATTGGGTTCACCTATTGTCTCTTACCTTTACAAAGTCTGCACAAAAACACACAAACCCATTTTTAAATTCTGCATTTTCTCAAAAACTTATACACACAAGCCACAGATCATGTCAAATGAGATCTGCCTTTAGAGCCTTTTCTATTTGACAGGCGACGTATAAGAATATTAGAAGATGTCACTGTTCTTGGAGCTGTGTGCTTTCCTGGAATTTCTAACTTTGTGATTGCAGTTATTTTTCCAAAAAGCTAGAATATCCCATAGGCAATTTTAATAGAGCACTGGATACAGAAATTACAGACAGGAAATTTTGAAACTTCCAAATGAGTTGCCGAGCTATGAATGTCTCTAGCTTTTCACTCGTGACAGGTAGGGTAGGGAAGGATGAGGACTCTTGGTCTGTGGTGACGGCCGGGCACAACTGGAATGCAAGCAAGCCAAGGGAGTGGAATGTCTTCCGAGAATGGTAGATAAAATCTGTCTGGCAGAAGTGTGGGAAAACCAAGGCCTTCTGCCCTCTGAAGCTCCGTGTGTGGTGCTGAGGCCTTGGCCACAAAGTCAGCTGGTGTGGTTGTGCACATCCTCTTGGGTTTACAACCTGACCATTGTTAACTTATCCTCTGCTAGTCTCGAGCTAAAGTGTTTCGTGAATCAATTCTCTTAAGCTCAGAAATAGCAGCTAAAGAAATAACTTCCCTTTCTTCCACACCCTCACTGGAGTGTGGTGAAACCTCAATGTTGTTTCTATTTGCATTTCTCTGATGGCTGATAATGAAGAACATTTTTTCATATGCTTGTTGGCCATTTGTACTTCTTCTCTGAAGTTTCTTTTCATTTCAATGGGATCATTTATTTTAGGAGGTTTTATGTTTTCAGTTTTAGATATTAATCCTTTGTCTGAAGTGTTACTGGTGAATATCATTTCCCATTCCGTGAGTTGTTCTTCACCTTGTTGGTTGTTTCTTTTGCTGTGCAAAAGCTTTTTAATTTAATGTAGTCCCATTTGTTGATTCTTGTTGAGATTTCTTGTGCAGCTGGTGATCTGTTCAAAAAAATCCTTTCCTGTCCCTATGTCTTCCAGGGTTTTACCCATCTTGTCTTCCAGTAAGTTCAGTGTTTCTATTTTGATGTCTAGTTCTTTGATCCATTTTGATCTGATTTTAGTGTGTGGAAACAGATATGGGTTTAGCTTCACTCTCCTGCATGTGAAGAAACTCTACTCCACTGCTGTTAGGAATCCGATCTAGGACAACCCTGATGGAAAACAGTCTGGAGGTTCCTTAGAAAGCCAAGAATGGAAATTCCATTTGATCCAGCTACTGCCCTACTGGGCATGTTCCCAAAAGTAATAAAGTCAACATACCAAAAAGATACATGCATATCCATGTTTATAGCAGCGCAATTCATAATAGCCAAATCCTGGAAACAATCTACTTGTCCACCCATACAGAAATGGCTAAAGAAGATGTGGTACTTATACATAATGGAATACTATGCAGCCATAAAGAAAGACAGATATGAAGCATTTGAACGTAAATGAGCCTACCTAGAGTCAATAATGCTCAGTGAAATGGACTGAACACAAAAGACTGACTACATATGGGTGTCCCTCTTATGAAATACACAAAATAAAAAGCCCCAACATGAATGACGGGGTAGAGAGAGAGAGGCAGTGATCAGACAGACACATAAGAGGTGATCAAAAAAGTAAGGTTTAATTTTTTTTTTTAAATTTCAGTAGAAGACATATTACCATAAAATCCCCTCAAAATACTCCTCACTTTGAACATGCTTATCGCATTGTTCTTGACTGGTTCCGAAGTATGGGGAATGCTGATGAAAAGTGGCCTCCTGCAGAAAGGGTGGCTTGGAAAATCAAGATGGTGCACCTTCATCTACCTTCGTCACCAGATCTTCCATTGGGTAACTTCTGGCTCTTCCCCAACGTAAAACTTCCATGTAAAATAAACACTTGAAAAGATTTCCAAACATCAAGGAGTGACAACAGAACCAAACAACCCTCAGGAAAGGGGATTCTGGAAAGAACATTCTGGAAAGAGCTGCTTTAGATAGTTTTAAAAAACTAGGGCTAAGTATGTTCAAAACTAGGTGAAGTACTTTGAAGAGGATTAAAGGCAATGTGTCCTTTAGTGTAATTGTTTTTTAGACTTAAATATTCATTGCATTTTGTGAACTCATCACAGATAGTTCAGTCATGGGAACGGCCATGTTTTCTCTAGTTTCCTTCTCGGTCTTTTTCCTCCCAACTATCCAAATCCCACCATACTTTGGGACATCAAAGACTATTAAATATATTAGTTTTGCGAAGAGGGTGACTGTAGATCAGACCCAGGCTTCTCAAAGCTCTTGATTTTATACTGTTCTCCATAAAATATGCAAGCGTTCACATACTATCAGCCTCAGTTTATAAGCGGGTATCTTCTCTGTTGTGGCACTCCCTTAAGGAGTCACATGACGAGAGCCCAACTGGGAGGCACTAACTAAAGAGATTGTCTTCTGCCTGATTTTCTACATATCTTTCCTGGAACAAGGAATTTTGGCCCTTAGGACATTTCTTTTACAGAAGAAACACCACAAAATATAGTCCAGTTGCCTGAGTCTGAGCAAAACTGTCAGAAGAGACTTGTGAAAAATATGGAGTCACAAGTAGGTGGCTCAATTGGAAGCACTGGGACCATATGACATAGCTTCTAATTAAAAATCCATTCCATTCCACACCGAACAATGCCAAACTCTCACATAAGTCATAAAACACTATGAAAGTCCAATATTTTGGAGGATCAACAATGTAAATATCTAAAACCCATGTGCTTGATCGAGGTTGAGAAATTCCAATTATTTATCCCTTGGATTTGACAAATTTTGCTAGGTTGAAAGATTCAGAACTGGAATAAATTCTATCTGCAGGATCAAATCAAAAGATACCAATGTAGGAAATTTTATCCTTATATCTACAAAAACACAGATTTTCTTTGATGACTTAGTTGCAATTACATAGAAATTAAAAGCTATTATGGTCATACAATATGTTTGAAATCAAGGTTGATGATTACATTTAGACATGTCTTTTGATACTACTGTGAATATATCAATTCCAAAACGTCCTGTGAAATTATGTTTCCCCTCCTCCCTCCTCCAAGGCTGCTCATATTTTTGGGACCGTGAGCCAAAAACGCAAGGTACTTTCCTGAAATGGTCACATTGGTATGCCTTCTGGTCCTCAGTTCAAAAAAAAAATCTATTAGTTAAATAAACCACCATCTATAAATTCCCCACCATATTCTGTCAGGGGATAGATTCTGATTTTTCTACTGGGGGAACAAATCTGAAAATTCAGGCTTCAGAAATAACTGTGAGTCAAAACAGAACAGCTATTAAACAAATTAAAAACCTTTTTCACTTAATTTCTTAATGAATCACAGGGAAAGGAACAGATACATCCCTCCTTCTCTAAAGCTTTGGGCTAAGAAATTAAGAGGTGATTCATTAGATAACTATAGTACGCCACTCAGGACAGTGACATAATCAAAACGATCAGATGTCAGACCACCACATTATCCTGACTTCTGAAAATCTCAGCAAAGCCTTCCGATTTGGACTGTTACTGGAACAAATATTTCCAATTTAACATTCGGTGCAAGGGATCACCCTAAAAGTAATTTTACTCGGTTTGCATTAAAAAGCTTCGTACATAATGACCATTTTAAGAAGACTATATACTCTAGTTATAAGTTGGTGTATATGAGTATTATAGAAAAGAAGAAAACTTCACAAATTCCTATTTGCAAATACTGAGCTGAGGATATAGCCCACAAGTAGATCTCTAAGTTAGCATGCATGAGGTTCTGGGCTCAAATCAAGATATTCATTTGCAAATACCGCAATGGAAAAACAAAATTATGAGATTTTTCTAAATGCGAATATACATTTATCACCATAATTTTAAGTGTTTCTTTGCTGCTGAGTCTTTTCACCTGCGAACTCAGCACAGCACTTTGAGAACTATTTTCATTACTCTTCAAGGAAGGAAACTGAGTCTTAAGAACGCAAAATTAAATTAAGCTATGCTCATAAACTTAGCAAATGAAATTCAAAATGAGTTTTCTGTACCCCTGTAATTGTCCTTTCTGTATAACTGCAATCCATAGAAGAGTTTAACAAGTGATACTGAAAATTATTTTTTTAGATTGGTTCTGATTTTTGAGACCAGACTAAAGTTGCTAAACACTAGGACTTTTGAATAAAATGAATGATGCAAAAAAAAAAATTCTATCGATTTTTAAAAATTGGTACTACCCATGGCTTTGAAGATAACTTCAGAAGAATGTCTTAAGAAGACCTTGAGATGAAAATAGTTATTACTGGAATTCAAGTAGCTTCAAATGTAGCAAATTTTAAAGTAAAATCATTTCCAACACAGTATGTTTCATACAGTGGCAAACAAATGCCCACAGGAAGTTGTTGCGTGTGGGAAGCTGGGGATCAAACTCAAGGCTTCATCTGTACTAGACAGAGACTAGGAGGAAACTGCTGGGGAATGAGAGAAGAAAAAAATTAAAGAACGTAACTTCACTTATTAACAGTTGTAAGTTTTCCTAATAATAATTCTCATTAGAAAATAACAAGATATGGATTCTTTTATAGTAGCCTTGTGAAAGATACTAAGAGTATTAGCATATCCCTCTTTTTAACATTAGTTGTATGTTAGCATCTGTTTTTAAAAAGAAGAGAAAATTAAAAAGGACATCCAAACAAAAACTAATGACAGAGGCCTCATTAAATTATTTTCATTTAATCCAACATTGTTCAGATAGTAAGATTTTATTTTCAAGAAGTTAATTTACATAAGTACTTTTAACACAGACATGCCGAGCAACATATAACCACAACAAAAATTATATATACTAATATGCGAAAGAGAATCACGTCAGGTTTGTGAGAGGATAATTTTCTTTTTATCTTTTAAAAATAGCTTATATTAGGTATACTATTTTTATACAGGTTCCTAAGATATTTCATAATTAATATGTTAACAATGGTCACAACGGATTGTGATTACCCCAGGTGTCAGGCCTGGATCTGACCCACTGAAGTATTACAGATACACTCCTGATCCTGTTTTAAGATGAGGAAACTTTGGCACAGAAACAAAACAACTAACCCACTATCACCTTCCAAGTAAATATTTGAGCTAGAATTTGAACCAAACACTGATTCCAGAACCCCTGATTGTCACAGCCCTGATTCAGTGTTTACTTGTACACAGGCACCTCAGTGATATTAACCTCACGGGGCACGATCTGTACAACCGTGCCCCTTAAGTGGTGAGGCAGTTTGGGATCCCAATGGCGTGCCAAGTGTACTTAATCTATTTTATATATAAGCAGTTTCATAACTGGGTAACTGCTTCACGCTGAGAACTTAAAGGCTATCTGACATAGATTCTACATGTGTTTTGTAGTCAAACATTTACAACTGGGTACAATGGTTCAGGCACTGGCTGACAGTCAGGCTGCAGAGAGTTAGGTAACTACTGAACACATTGCCATAAACTTACCACTATCTTGGAGGAGACAAGTACTTTCAATAGAAGCTGATTCTGGACCTCAGGAGCAGCGAGATTCAACTGCTTCCTTGCTAACCTTGTAGCCTCATCACCTGTGTGCATCCAAGACACAACGGATAGCCTCACTGGTTTCAGAAACTTCTCCTCAATCCCCTGACCAAAACCGTGTCCACAAAACCACAGCCGCCAAGGCCACAAAGGTGTCAGTCTGTCACGCTGGTAAGAATTCTGACTATTATAATAGAATCAACTAGAAAACTGTAATTTTATTATGGGTGAAAACCAGTGAAGAATATTTTGTTATTATTGCTCAAGTACGTATCCTCTGAAATGCTAGGTACTAATCTTGGTGTGGTTTTATTTTTCTCTTTTGTTTTATGACTGCTGATTTTTTTTTAAATCATCTATTTTAAGAATATCACGAGAAGATCTCTTCTGGTGAAAAAGTCAAGAAGAATCAAAGATACTAACATCAGGCTGCCTTATATCCTGTAAGTGTTCTCGTCCTTCCAAATTTTTTGTGAGTTTTATTCTAAATGCAATGAAATAATTCACGTGTGGTAGCTTGTTTGAGACCTTAGTAGAATCAAGTCACTGTACAGGTATATATAATATATATAAGGAGAGAGAGAAAGGGAGAGAGGGAGATCACTATTTCAAAAATGGTTTTGTTCATAAAGCAGAGATTTTTATTTACTACTCCCTGAGTAAACAACAGGAACACAGTAGGTGTGCACAAAAGAAGATATGTTACATCCTCATGAACTGTGAAATGAGCCATGCAGACATCTGATGTGTTTTACCAAGTATGGCATGTAATAACAGATTGACTCACTGCCAAACAGCTGCTAAGAAAATTCATTTCTTGAGTGCCATATTTTACATTAATTGAAAATTTGTTAGTGTGGTTGGGAAAAAAAAGACCCAAAAGACCCAATATTTAACTGGCACCTGACTCACAAAAACAATGGAGTGAAAGAAAATTAATGATTTCTCTGATGCTGAGATATTGCTCACGTCTTTCAAGTACTTAAAAAAATGAAACACAAATCTAAGTGAATACAGCACTATGAATGAATGAAATTGTGTTCTTTGTTGTCTCTCATTTTGGGGGGTTAATTCTGTTGGAAAACAGTACCCTAAACACCTGCATCCTCATAACATGTGCAAAAGTGTGTGTTTTAATGTGACAGAGCACCTGATCTATGCCTAACATATTACCACTACACAGTGGGGCATGTTCAATCTGCTCAGTGACACTAAACTTGTGGTCACTTAAAAGGATAGCATATTATTTTATTTAGGAATATTTCCAGATCAAATAGGTTCTAAGTCCATAGTGGCATCATTGGCTCTACCTCCTGCTAAATTCCATACCATTTTTTTGTCTCAAATAAATAGCCCGTGATTATTCATCAGTGAATTAATTAAAAATGTTTAATGTTCCATCTACACTTTAAATTTAAAAGAGGACTTGCAGCCTCCTGAAAGTTTACACATGTTCATGTACTCTTGAAATAGTTTTTTTCTCCTTTAAAAATCAATAAATGAGGTCAATTTGTCCTACCTTTACAATAAATCAATACTACTTATTACGAGAAATATAGAGCTATGTTGATTTCAACTGAGTTGGCTTATGCCTAAAGATCAATATTATTTTTTCTCGTCCTACGCAGACATACTGAGAAAAAAATCCCAGTGCTTCAATAAGGAAGACAATGATGTATGCTCATCACAAGTCAATTGGCTATAAAAAGAACTGACATTAAATATTCCATTGGACCCAGTGGTACCTCTTCTGGGTATATTTCCAAAAGAGTTAAAAGCAACATATATCAGAGATACACATACATCTGTGTCTATAGCAGCACAACTCACAATAGTTAAATTGAGGAAAATATTGAAACATCCATCAAAAGACCAATAGATAGAAAATAATGTGATATATGCACACAGTGGAGTGTTACTCTTCCATTAGGACAGGTAAGTTTGAGACTATCATGCTTGTGAAGTGAGTCAAACTCAGCAGGTTAAATGTCTCATGGTTTCTCTAATAGGAGAAACCCAGAATATAAGCATTTTATAGAAACAAATGGGTGAGATTTGGGGAGTCAGTGGGGATGAGGGAGGGGGCTGGTGGGTCAAGAAGGGGGAGAGGAATGCATTGTAATGTTGATGTGATATATATGTTCACAAAATTCTCAAGCTCAATGTAACCAATGTGTAGTGGGTGTGTGTGTGTGTGTGTGTGTGTGTGTGTGTGTGTGTGTGTGTGTATTGATAAAAATGGAGCACAAAACAAAGCCGGTGACAATATGGGAAAGATACAAACAGAACCTTATCGTCTGGAAGCCAAAGAGCATAGTCTCAGTGGCTCAGATACTTACAATAAAAGAAAATTAAAGAATTTAAGGACAGGGCCCTGAGGAGCATTCACGGAGCGCATGGAAAGGGCTGATGAGGGAAGCCCTAGAAACACAGTAGCACAGAATTGCTCTAAGCATTTCTCTGAGCTTTGACAACCAAGGGGGAAAAAATAAACTGAGACGAGGTCAAAGGGTCTCAGGAGGATGCAACGCTGCTGAAGAATTGCTTTGTGGAGCATAGAAGACCTTCAGAGTTTCTCTTGATTAAAAAAAAAATAAAAGTAACCTAATTGGTGACACTTTTTTTGAGTGTTGTAGAGATTTAAAAAAAAAACTCACAAGCTCATAGATCAGCTTCAACAGCAAGTCTATGGTTACCCTGAAGACAGAGAAGTAGAAATCAATTGTTTAATCTATTTGGGGAAAAAAAGAAAGAAAGAAGAAAACACTGCCTAAGTGTTAAACCATAGGAGTTGTGGTTTAAGCCTAAGGGAGTCTCTCATTCATTCCCCCAAAGTCTAAAGAATATCCAATGCGTGTCTCTATTCCAGCAGACATGTTTACTAGCTGAGTTGAGGTAAGATGACTTTTGATCAGCTTCTGCTCGAAGGAGGAGAAAGAGAAGATGTTAGGGGACAGGAAGGCAAACAGAGGTATCAAAGACAAAGTCCTTCATGTTCGATGACAAGTGCCCTCTTATTGTAAATGTCCTCAAGAAAAAGATCTATGCCTTTCCCTTTCCCTATAGTGCATAGAATTGTTGACATTAAGATGTCTATGCCACATTTCCTAATGATTGTGCCTGCATAATTACTAAACGTGCCCCCTTCCACTTGCAAAGGTGATCCAATTTGGACAGCAAGTTATATGGTTATCCTAAGTACATCGAGACAAAAGTGCCACTTCACACTGGGCCCTGAAACACATCTGACACAACTGACTCCCACGGATGGATCCAGAGGACTTGCAAAATTCTACAAGTTCGTTACTTACCAAGATTAAGAAAAATTTCAGTGTCTTTTATTTGGTTTTTAGATTCTGTATTGCCTTTAAATATATTGTCTTTATAAATAACTACATAAACTCAGGCACGAATGATTTAGATGACAAGAGGAAGCATAAACCAAGGTTCCTCGTATCTGACTATACATCATTTTCATGCTTTCTCTTGGGACCACAATCATGAGGTGACAGACAATCCTCATGTCATTTCCTTTATTGTCTCAAGTTTACCACCAGAAAAACCAAAATTCTCAGAAATGACTTGCCCAAAGCTGACTGTGTCGTTACTGTCAAGTTAACCAGACCAGTCATCTAAGAAGGCCAGTGGGTCTGGGGATGTCTGACTCCCAGCCATCTGTTTTGTTCCTCATTCCCTCTTGTCGCCTGGATTAGATTGTCATTTGTTGTATTAAATGAGTCACCTGGCAGGGGTAAATGTCACAAAAATCTAGCTTTTCGTGAAGCATTACATTTTTCCATGAAGCGAAGGAATCAAACTTAAATTTTAATGTATCAACTCTCAGGGCTCAAAGAAAAAAGGTGCCACAAAATAACATTTTTAAATTGTTTGGCTATTAATACTTGGTTACTTTTTGAAAATTATGCATAAAGGAGGAGAATGCTCCTACTCCTGAGTCTTGATGCTTCCTTCAATAGGACAAATTTTAATACCAAAGAAGAGCAGGAACTTTGGGAAAGTCGGCTCATGAGGTGCCATGGGGATTTGGGGACTAAACTCAGAAAGCCAGAATCAAACTTCATTTTTTAATATTCAGTCTCATACAAAGTTTAACAGGCCCTGAAAGCAACTGTTGGGATCAGTTGTGCTGAAAAGCTTAAGGGTAAATTAAAAAACCACACCAAACCAAACACATTTGAGGCAATGTATCTCTTAAAACAAAAAGCAAAGAAACACTTATCTTTAAAGTGCCTTGACTTTCCCTCCTGACAGATTCATCTGCTGTGATATATCTGAAATGAACTAGAATACCCAATTGAATTCAAGAAAACCTTGTTACTAAATTTATAATATCAACCTGAGCGGCGTTTATATAAACTAGATTTAACACACTGAAACTTTTTGCACAAAGATTAAATTTTACTTAATACGAGCAAATATTTTAAATCTCTATCAGCCTAATACCTAGGACAGGTTAGAAATGATCATGTTTATGTAGGATTTTTCTTTTCCAAGAAGGAATGAGGAACACGATGCAAATATCTAGGCTGCTCATAATTTTTTTTTTAAAGGCTACCATTTTCAGACTACTCAGTAAGATTTCCAGGTGCTTTTCACAAAGCCTGAGAACATTTAATGATTTGTAAGTGGGGAAAACATCTTATCCTGGAATTTCTTTAAAAAAAAAAAAAAGCAAAAGAGAAAGTACAGGAATTAACGTTTTTCTGAACTGCAGTTACTGAGCTTTCACAGTGCTTCATATAAATCTCTACCATAGTGACTTTTGTACTACGTTGTCACTAATTTTTTCTCACCAAATTTTAAGCTTTTAAAAGAAAGGAACCACTTTAATCTTCAAGAGGCTAGATTCTATACAAAACACGTTGCCATTAAGAAGTTAACAGATATATTTTTTTTTCTGGATTGACTGACAGAAAAAAAAAAGCCACAGCTGCTTGCTTACAAGGAACAGAGTGAACACAGTTGGTGTGAAGAATAAAGGTACATTTTGATCCTCAAGAGAGAAACATGCATTTTTCAGACATATTGAGGATTCCTGAGTAATTTGCTAATGTCACTGGTTTTTTTTAAAAACAGCATTTGAGAGTTTTACTTTTTAATTTTCATTTTTGGTAGATCTGGTACTATGTTTTGTGCAAGTATCTATGGCAATCTCATTAAGAGACAGCGGTCGATGTCCAATCCTTTGTGTTTGGTGCATTTCACTGAGCATTATCAACTCAGAGTGGCCCCAATTTCTTTCAAAAACTTCATATCTACCTTTCTCCATGGATGCACAGTCTTCCATCATGTACAAATACCGCATTTTCTTTATCCATTCTTCTGTTGATAGGCATGTGAATCATTTCCAAGATCTAGCTATTACGAATTGTGCTGCTACAGACACAGGTATGCATATGTCTTTATGATAAGCTGTTACATCCATACTGGGCGTTTCCCCAAAGGGCCTACAGTCATCACATCAATGGCAGTTTTAAGGTTAAATGGAAAGGAACCACCCAGCTCCACAGCCGTGTTTACTGTAAAATCGAGTAAGACTATGCCCCTGGCATTGCACATGAGGCATTTCATTTTGAATCAGTCATAACACAAGCAGACCTTCCACTATGTCACTGTAGCATATTACTAACTGACTTTTAATTTCCCCGATGCTAACTCTGAATAGCTCTATATCATAAAGACTTTCTCAGGCTGGTTCACATCATCACAGTGTTCAGAGCACAGAGAATCAAAATGCAAATTATTTTTCCTCAACTTAGTCCAGGTGAAAAGTTGTACTAGCACACCTAGAAGAACTTAAGAAAAACTTAAATGACACAGCCCGTGTGTAGTAGTTCAGGGTAAATACCCAGGGAGGCAGCTTTCCTGAGGCTGACTTGCTGGTAGCCTAAGAAAGACACAGGGGGAAAGTCTTAGACTCAGCATTCGTACTGTCTGCTGGGTTATCCAGACCACCATCCAGGCACCAGAACATCCAATTTCCAGTTTGCCTCTGCCATTGGGACAATGCATTTAGTTCTCTGATCTCAAAGCTGCCCATCCGTGGGTGTCAGTGTTACGTCCTTCTTTCTCTCTGCTACCTATTAATAAAAAACCCAACCTGTTGAAACCTTGTTAAGTGCTAATCACCGTGGCACTCCGACTGCTCCAAAAGAGATGTACTAATACCTCAGAGGATCAGTGTGGAGGTGGAATAGAGATGCTGAAGCCTCAAAAATGCTCAGTGTTAGGTAGAAGGCCACTCTGACCTACTCAGGGTCCTGTCCCCTCCTAAATTTTGCTTCCTGATTTCCACATTATACTTTACTTCTTTCTTTGACCAAAATGATGGGGGATTTGAAAGGGGACACTGTGGGCAGAATCTTCTTTCAATTTTGATCTTTTAATAGGTCTAGCTCTCATTTTTATAGGCTAGCAGAAGACAACTACTGCCTTGTGTGCTGTACCTTGAGTCCAAGTGCACATATACGTGTACACACACAAACACACACACACACACACACACACACACACACACACAAAACCATGCACCATTAGCACAGAATCCACCAAACTCAACAGTGTGTGCTTTAAAAATATAGGTTAAAAGTATATAATATATAAAATACATATGAGAAACATCCTATGTCTAATTCCCAGTGAGCCTCTCTTTGTAAAAATGTGGATGTTCAATGGCTCTATAATCACATCTATTTGCCTAAAGATTATACTGCCAAAAAAAACTGTCTAGAAAGTGAGTCAAGGCAATAACCATTACAACTAACATTTACTTACTGTAAAGAGATACTGGCTAATCGGATTTAATACTCTGAAATACATATTTTGACCCTCATTCTAGAGATGAAGAGAGAAAGAAAGAGAGGTTAGATAAGTTAACTGAATATGCATAGTCTGTGAGGCAGAATGAGCGTTTAAACTTAGGCTCGTCTGGCACCAAAGCCTGTGCTTGTAATCACTGTTACCTGAGAAAGGTGTGTCGTGGTGACTGCAGCAACCGTCATAAAATGATTTTGCTAGGGAGAGTGGTAAGCACGTGACTCTCCAGAGTTGTCATTTGTGTCTGAAGTGAACACCTACTCATACTCCAAGTCAGGGAAGCAATGTATTTTAGGTGAACACATCTAGAGTCTGGCTTAGTCAGTCATGCTTTGCCTTTTTAGGGAAAACACACACACACACACACACACTCCTAATAGGAACACGGTAAAGGCAACAGACTCGTGAAACTCAGTAAACTGGAGAAACGATATATAGTACTGCAGGGCCAAAGATCTAGACCCACCCCAAAATATCTCAAGGGCTTCGTAAATAAGAATTTACAGCTGGACATGGTGGTCCATATCTGTAGTCACAGCATCTGTAAGGCTGAAGCAGGAAAGATCATAAATTAAAGCCTCATCTGGGCAAATTATCAAACTTAGAAGATCCAGTCTCAAAACAAAAAATGGCTAGAGACATAGCTCAATGTGAAAGCCCTAACTTCAATATCAAGCATAAAAAATAAGACACACACACACACACACACACACACACACATTAATTATATAAATCATATATATTAAGTAAATTATATAATTTCTTAACAACCAAATAATCAAAAAGAAGAATTTAAAAGCATATATTTTATGAAAACCCTGGAAGCCCTGGACTATGGAGAAAGATGTTAGTCAGGCCTACAATTCCAGCACTCTGGAAGTCTGAGGCAGGAGGATCATGTGTTCAAGGCAAGCCTGGGCAATCTAGCAACTTAGCGAGACCCTGTCTCAAAGTAAAAAATTAAAAATAGAGAGAGGATATAGCTCAGTGTGAAAGACTTTCATTACTCAAACAAATAACTAACTTCTGCAGGATATTTTAACTTTTGATACTGCCAGGTACGTATCTGAACTTAATCTTCTTTATATTATTATCTTACTTTATATTTGTCTTTAATTACATATATATTGCATGTTTATACTTTTTACACTATTATTACACTATGCCAGTATTCTTCCATTCTATTATCCCTTACGTATGTCAGCTAAATCACTCCCTCAAACATGCCAGCTTAGAGCACCTCCGACTCACACAGAGGTGAGTTCTATACCAACAGTAACTCAAACAGACCTTTACTTCCAATCCACTCCCCATCTTCTGACTTTCCTTAGTATTTTTTTTTTTTTTTTGGCCTCCTTCAATATCATGTTAGGATCTTCTGAAATGCTGAGCCACTCAGGCTTGAGACACTGAAGGCATCAGGCCACAGCTTAACCTCTCTCTCTCTCTCTCTCTCTCTCTCTCTCTCTCTCTCTCTCCCCCTTTCTCTCTCCCTCTCTTTGAGATGGATTCTTGCTCTATAACTCTGGCTGGTCCTGAACTCACTATGTAGTCCAGGCTGGCCTCAAGCTCACAACAATCCTCCTGCTCAGTTTCCCACGTGCTGGACTTACAGACCTACACCATCATGGCCAGTTTATGTGCTGCTCAGGAGTTGAACCCACAGCAGTGTACTTTTTAGGCAAGTGCTCTAACCACTGAGCTATGCCCTCAGCCCAAGAGCCTCTTTTTTGACCCTCAGTTAAAAAAAAAAAAAAATGCTACCCAGAGAAAGGACTCAACCATAAGTGATTTAAGCTTCTCTGGTAACGTAGCACTAGATCAGGAAACAAGGCAGAGGACGAAATTTCCCCTACTGCTACTTCATGCACCTCCAAGTTCACTACCGCTGTGAAAAATGAGTCATATTCGAATTGTTCCAACTTTTACCCTGCGGGTCTCCAACAGAGAGGGCAGACAAACCGTGACAGGGCCACATGGGATGTGAACAGAGGGACAGTTCTCTTCCAGGAAGAGCAGGCACACGTGGCTGCAGGGGCCAGAGGTGGCCTGTGGTAACATATGCAGCTTATCACCATTGGTTCTTGGCCAATGAAAACACCAGTGGCAAGAGTCCCACCGAGAGCCACTGAGATGCACACACGTGCCGAGCGTGGCTACACACCCACACTGCTGCGTGACTTGTGCACTTGTCACCTTTAGTACACATGGCAGCAGGACCCAACCTTTTTGGCAGTAGAGACCGGTTTCATGGAGGACAATTTTCCTATGAATAGGTGAGGGTGGCCTCAGGATGACTCGGGCACATCCCGTTTACTGTGCCATTTATTTCTACTATGATGTCATTGTCATGTAGAATGGAACCATTATGCACCTCTTCACAATACCGCACCACAACTAAAGTGTGTCGACCCTTTTGCCTCTGCAAATTTTGCCCTGTGTTTTGCTTCTAATCTAGTGCTACATTATCAGAGAAGCGTAAATTACTTATGGTTGAGTCCCTTCTCTGGATAGACTGTCACCAGATGGAGGTCCATTGTCCCTTAGCACTCAGTGACAGGGACAGGGTTTTTCTATAAGCAAGCAAACCTCTGTGCAATCAAACCTTTCGGCTAATGTTAATCTGCATTTGCAGCTGCACCCCTATGCCAGCATCACCACCTCAGCTCCCCTTCAGGTCATCAGGAATTGGGTTCTCACAAGGATTGTGCCACCTAGATCCTTCACACACCCCGCTTGCAGAAAGATTTGTGTTCCTATGGGAATCTATGTATTGCAAACATACAGTAAAAATACTAATTACAGAAAAAAATAATCTAATACCACCACTGGTCTGATGGGAAGCAGAGTTCAGGCAGTAATGAGAGTGACGAGAAGAGGCTATAAATAAAGATGGAGCTTCAGTGGCTCATTCATCATTCACCTCTTGCTGACTGCCCAGGTTCCTAACAGGGTGTGGACCAAAGCTGGTCCCTGGCCTGGGAGTAAGGGACCACTGCAGACTCAGCCTCTTGACACAACCAGGTGCTACTACAGCAGTTCAGTGAGCAGGATCCCTGTGGATTCCACAAGCTGTTTCAGGATCCTCAAACGCACTCAGGCACGTATGTAGTTTCAAGGGCAAATTTCCTCCCTATTTTTAATAAAGAAGCAGCGTGAGTGAGTCCTCTTTCTCCTTCCTCCCTCTCTTGTCTTCTGTGTGCTGGAGCAAGAATCTGGTTTAATTCCAGGCTTCACTTTCCTTTGTTAGTAGGTGAGATGCACCCAGGGCTGTGCGGGCTTTCTCTTGCCTCGGCTGCCTCCCATCACCCCTCTTCCCTCTTTCTTGTCTTTCTCTAGCCACTTTCTCCTTCTTACTTTCCCAGCTTCCAATTCTGGCCCCACTCAGTCTCTGTGTCTCTTCCTCCACATATACAAATTCCAGACACACAATTTACACACGAAAGTGCACAGCTCATTAACAGAAAAGACTGTCATGCTCAGAGTGCAAGAAAGAAAACTGGACTTCATTGTCCCCTAGAACTAAGTAAAATCGGGATATGACTTCCTTTTAGTTTCTCAAATACGTATGTTTGTATGTGTGAGAGAGAAATTTTATTGGTTAACGAAGAATAGTTGTATGTTTCTATTGAAATGTGTAGTTAATGATATTTTAAAATCTATTTAAGCCCAGCCTGGGAAACCAAGCAACTTAGCCAGACCCTGTCTCCAACACAAAAAATAAAAACAGGATGGGGATGTAAATCCATATAAAATCATCAGTACCACGAAACAAACAAACTACAAATTGTCAATGAGCTTCCTTCTAGCAGACCCATAAATTGCTTGCAAAAGCTAAAAGCATAAAATATAAAACAATCTGGATCTAAAAATGAGGTTTTGCAAATGTACCTGACCACTGGTTTTTATAGGGGTTTGCAGGCTGTCACTGGATCTTCACCTCATTTTGGTGGTTTTATCCTTGTTCCTGTCCCCAGAGAGACTGTAATTCAGAGGCAAGAGTGAATAATGAAACTAAAATCTTCATTTGGACAAAGCTATCAGATGAACCGCCACAGGTCACTTATTCTAGACAGTCTTCTACGCATTCAATCCTCCTGTTCATCACCCTCAGGGTCAGAGAACGTAACTTCTCCAATTTCTTGGCAGTGCTGACACAAACTACAAGTTACCTGCTAATGTGAATTCTCTGCTGCCTTTAATTTACAATGTTTCATAACATACATTTAAAAAAAGATGATTAGGGTTAGGGTTAAGGTTAGGCATTAGGGTTAGGGGTTAGGGTTAGGGTTAGGCATCAGAGTTAGGGTTAAAAAGGAAAAAAATGAGCCAATTAAAAATATGGCTTTTCATATGGAGAAAATTCACCATCATTAATCAACCATATAGAGAAGCTACATGCTACAGGGCTACGTAGGCTGTGAGAAAGCTCATGATTAGGAAGTTTCTCTGCATAATGGAGGAACACAAGGAAATGCACACTCTCAGGGAGGAAGAATACACAATAATAAACAGGTCCAGTCCGTGGAAGAATTATACCATTTTGTATTTGGTTGTCAGTTTCTCAAATTTACCACCATGGCTCTCCTAGGTAAATGGGTGGGTAAGTGTGGTGCAATACCCTTGACACATGCTCAAGAATCCCAGAAAATACATAAGACTACTTCCATGTCTCATCTTCTGAGATGCAAAGGAATTCACTACAGTCAGGGTCAAGCACCTCATCCCACACATGCCTTTCCTTGGGGTCTAAAGGTTCTAAGAAGACACTCTAGGCCTTACAGTCAGGCAGAGCTGTTGTTGAATTCTAGATTGACCTTGGATTAGCTATTTGACTCAGAGAAATTTACATGGTCTTTGGGTTCAATATTTTCTGTAACGTAAGTGCGGTAGCAACTTCACGGATATAGATGTGCATATTAAATCAAAAGAGTGTGAAGCCTTGCTCTTGATAAATTGTAGTACCACCATCATCACAGTTGCTGCCAATGCCACCACCAAAAATCAACATCATCACCACCACATACACCAAAACCCACCACCCTAACAACCATTACCACCATTGTCTCCTTCACATCCACCACCACCAATATCCCCATCACCACGTCTACCACTGGTACTACCCCAGCCAAGCCAAAATCACCATCACCACCTCTACTGTGACCACAACCAACAGCTCTTCCCTTCCCTCATCACACGTCTACCACTACCATGCTCATGCCGTGGGTGAGAAAACTGACATTATGCTTAAGAAGCTTACCAAAAGTGACAAAATTAGGAAAGGTCAGAGACAGAGCTTCAACTGGGATAGACGAGCAAAGATGCCAAGTTCTTTATATATTCAGGAAACATAACTTTGAAAAATAAAGCGGTCTTGGTTTCAAGGACCATTTGGATTCAGGGTACCCAAAACTCCAGATCACTCATGCTTAAAAACTAAAAACAAAACAAGAAACCTCTATCTGGAAGCTACCCAGGGCCATTTCATCATTATTTGAATTACCAGGTATATTGAAATTCCTCTGTCTTTCCCATTATCAGGAAAAGCAGCCTGAACGTAGAAGGATCCAAGTTCTGCTTTTGGCTCTGTTTTTGACCTTTGCCTTCCTATCTTCAACTGTCATAAAACAGCCCCATGTCCACTGCCACATCTGACCCCGTGGAGACGCTACAAGAAGGAAAGAAAATGTCATCCAGGGCCCAGAGTCCTCAGGAGAAAGGCAGGAAGTGAAAGGCATTGTTTATTTAGCCTGGCTCTGTAGTAAGACAGCTGCATAGGCCTGTGAAAAGAAAAGGGCCCTGGCAGGCTCAACCTTTGGCAAAGCAACGGGCATTAAGTAGGCAGCGCGTTGAGCCAGGAGAGGAAGTGAAGGACCTTTCCCTTAATTTCGTCCATTTTCTTGGCTGCTGTTTGTCCCTCTTCCCAGGTCCTTCTGGATTTCCATACTCCAAGGTAGAAATCGCAAGGCACTGTGGGAAGCCAGTAGATAAAGTCCTGTCAGCATCTCCCACTGAGCCCCCTCATCTGGCTTTCCCAAATCAACTACAAAGACTCTCTAGCACCACCGACCTACATCACAACTGGTGAACCTTTCTTTCACCTTTGCTGCCATCAGACTCAGATTACTTCTATTCTACTGGTACAAGGAAACTTAAGAGTTGCATAACATCTATTACCTCTCTTACCTTGAGGAGCAACTGTCCAATAATCAGACCTCAGTACAGTAGCCGTGACAAGGCAGGATGGGGCTATTTTCTATGAAAATTGTGCACAGTTCTCATGATATTACAATATTGCCCACAGGCCACTTCCCACACTTCAATTAATAAGGACAGAGCAGCAAAATGACAACAAAGAGCCCTGTCACAGGTGTTATATACCCTGGAGGTTGCTCCATTCATGAGAATTAAGGACACAATTAAGGGCTTAAGTACATAATTAGGGCTTCAATCTCCTTCCCTTGGTTACTGGTGTCCTCAGGTAGGAAAAGCAAAGAACATCTCCTCCTACATCACCATTTAGCTTAACACCTGCTCAGATTCTACAGGAGAGGGGCAGTTACACTGGTACCTCCGAGAAAAATAGGGTGCAAGTGGGTATCAATATGGGTTGAAGGTCTGCTTATGTGACCATCAGATTAAATAAAACCAAAGCCATTCCTGAGGACCAGGAACCCAGTCCCAAAGAACAAATGAAAATACTGGTAACATTTTACCAGAAATCTTATCACTTTTTTAGAAGCTGTAGGAGGCAGCGTGGTAGAGAGGGGCGTAAGATTTCAAGTCAAACAGACAAGGTTTCAAGTACCATATCCATAATTTCTTGGCACTCTGGAAAGATTAATACCTCTAAGATTCGTTTGTTTTCCTCTAAGTCATGTGCTTCGTTGGGTTGTTACAGTATTAGACACATTTTAAAAAGCATCTCTGAAAGTTCTTGGGAGACAGTATATTGTCTCATCGCTATGGTCTTCTACATTTCACGTCTTCATTTTTCACCAGAAGAAGTGTTCAGTAAACAAAGATCCTCTGGGGGACGCATTCAGATTGCGAGAAAGACCCATAAAAGAATGTGAATTTTCACTGATTCTTTTGTTTGGGTGATGATCTGCTGTATTTATTGAAATTGCCCCTGCTCTTGGGTTGATCAAGATGACTCAATCTCCACTCATACCTTCTGTCCTCCAAAAATGAATGCAAATGTGGAATCCAAAATGAAGGTTTCCTTTATAGATTGCATGACGTCTTTATATAAGACTGTACTTATCCGAATATGTGTTATTCATTAGCTCTCTTTTTAGAACATAAAAAAGATAACTGTTTTCTATTTCCTTTAAAACAATTAGCCTGTGGTAAAGTCACACATCAGTAGTTTATTGAGTAAGGGCTGACTTACAAATTGCCCTTGAACTCTGAACTAGAGAAGGAATTATCTTCTCATGTGACGACCTTGAAGGATGACTCAGAAAGGAGCACATCATGTCAACGCTTTGGTGTGTCTAAGTTACGAAACGTCCTCATTTGCTAAGATGGCATTTCTTTGCATAACTGTATTATAAACTCGAGTTCTAATCAGCACTGGGAAAATGAGCTTACAACAGCAGATAGGGCAATCTAGTTGGCCTGGTAAAGACCTTTTTCTGTACAGAATCAACTTAGGGCTGTAGCAAGACTAAATTATAATGCATACATGTTTTTGGCTCTACTTTGTCTAACTTTTATAATAGCTAAGCACTCAGGAAACACATGCATCTACAAAAATGTCTTCTGGCTATAACTTAGGTTTGCAGATGATGCTACACGTGGTTTGGCTCTAAAAAGAGATAAATATTCCGGTCTGAAAAGATAATCCACTAAAGCAAAAAATCATTAAAATGCTAAAATTATTCCTCCCAAATTTCTTACGTTGACATATTACCTAGGAAAATTTTATGTCAGGATGAAATGCCATGTACCTATTATTTTAGCTAGTCTAAAAGTCAAAGGTAAAACACTTCTACTACAAAGTAAATCCTGAATTGGTTGTATTCAACGCAGTATGTAATTTCAAGCTTCATATCTCATAGTATTTTCTATAGGATTTTTTGACATTTCTAAATTGCCAACTTCCTACAATTGTTCCTCTGTTCTGAGCACTTCAAGCTTTATTTGTATTTTTGTTTGTGTGTATTTACATCTGGTGGTCCTAGTGTACCACATCATTCTTTTTAACAAAAGAACTCATACATAAAACTAAAATACTACTTTTCCAGTCTTTCGTCAAAAAAGTATATTATTACTGAGTGTCAAAGAGCTTTGAGATTTGTTGAGATGTCTTGCATATTATGTTTTTGAGAGTTAATGAGGTTCAAACACTCCTTAAAATGCAGCAATTGTTAAACTTAATGCTTAGTATCTTATGCTGTAGCTCGGAAGCTCTAGCAAAGTAATTTTCTAAACTATATGGAATACATAAATGTAAAAAAAGTTAAGAAAGTGAAGAATATAAATTGGGAAATTAAGATACTAGTAGCCCAGGGATGACATGTGAATTGTCTTCCAAAATGATAATTTTATTGAACTACAATTGAGTCGTTAAATTTTATTTGTATATACATTAATTAATTAACCTTACTATTTCCAGAACAGTTCAATTAATATTAAGATTTGGGAAGACAAAACAATATTTTATAATAATTGCTACCACACTAATCTAATACCACTAAATTATTAATAGCACTTCCAATTTGTGGATATCACCTACCAAACCATGAGCAAATTAATGCTCTTGATTTACTTTCTTATTAATTGTTACCATTAGACAGAATTCCCTGCTGAAAAGTTAAGATTAATTGACATAGATTTAGAATTTGTCATTGAATGGTCTTACACAAAAGCATAAGCGATTAATTATAATTACTTAACAGTCTTTTGACACTGTAACTATAAAACATTTTCCTGAGAATATGTTTTATTAGAGATCAGAAGCACCCCTTATCAGTTATCAGTATTTTTTACATCAAATACACTTTTTTTGAGACAAGGTCTTGCTCTGTAGCCCAGGCTGGTTCTGAACTCTCAGCAATCTCCCTGCTTCAGCCTCCCAAGTGCTGAAATAACAGTAGGCACCACCACACCAGGCTCCATGTGGTGCTAGGGAATCAAACCCAGGGCCTCGCACTTGCAAGGCAAGTGCTTTAACCACTGTGCCATTCCTCCAAGCCCTTAAATACACATTTTGATCTTAGAGAAAAGGTAAAAGTGAAATAATTTAGCTAATTTATGCAAGAATATGAATAAAGAGGTACAAACATTCTTATATGATAAATTTAACTTATTTATACACTAAGAATAATATGAAGCGATTAGGAATTCTTAACCTTGAATACAAGTTAAAATATTGATACATTTCTGGTAAAAATTACTAAATGTTTAAGACAACTTATGTCTTTCAGTTTTGTTCTACACTTAGGAAGATGGTAGTGCCATATAATTGGAAACATGATTATCAGCAGCAGAATCAGTCCACACTAACAACTTTTTATTAGAAAAATTAAGTGATGTTGAAAAGAAACAAGTGAAAAATGTTAAGAACCTCTCTCATTCTTAAGACAAAGAATCAATGACACTATCCTGCCATTTGAATCTCCTTCCCAGATCTGATTGAACTCTATTTCCACGATGGTTAATGGGATGGATTTTTAAATCCAGTCCTTCCCACCAATCTCTTTATGGTGTCTTGGAAAGAATTATAAATTTTGGTTCATGCACAGCATTAAATAAACAGAAAGATTTTTCAAATTACTTAATAAAGTTCAGTTGTGTCAACTACGAAAGCATCTATACACTATGGGCTATGATTAGCTTACATTATGAAGATAAGCTTCATAAATAGAGGAGGTAAAAATTCATTCTTAAAGTAGGTTGGATTGTGTTTACACAGCCAATCTCACTGCATGATGCAAAGTCTTTTCCTGGGATGTGACTGAGTGGAGTTGGCACTGGAGACAACCACACAATAGAAAAAAAAATCATGCATTAATCAAAAGAAGAGTAATATTTTCTAAACTGCAAAGAAGCCAGCACAACTCCATGTCTTTGATAATATACTTTTTTTTCTAGAAACACTGTGTTTGAGCCCTTGGTGCTTACTAAGTCTCCATCACATAAAGGAAATTAGGTAATCAACAGACCGGTTTGTCATCTGCAAAGCTTGCCAGTAATAAGGCTCTACACACTCAAGATTGAAAGTGTTTAAAATGAAAATTCTGGAAAGGAGGAAAAAAATGTAGGGCTGTAATGTCATTTCATTTACAAATTGAAGACATGTTCATACCTAAATTGCAAATTTTATCTTAGTGAATAGAATAAAATAAGAATCTTAAAGAACTACAAATTGGTTCTATTAATTAACCTTAAAAACATATACAAAGATGGTGTTGGTTCTTGCCAAGCTTCACAAACTCTACCAATTCTTACAAATTGTCCAAAGAAGTCTATATTTTAAAGATAAAACTTGGCAGTATTCCTTCTTCAACATGTATACAAACAATGTAATGGCTTAGGGTGAATGTAGTTTGACAGAATAATTATTTCATCAAATAACTATTGATCTTTTATGTTAATCTCTTGGTCTTCTTCGTTATAACCAAAACAGTTATTTATTTATGGTTTGGTAAAAACTATTAGACAGCAGAGTGGGTAGGGAAAGCCTGATTTTGAACAAACACAGAGTTGTTGATATTAAAAGAAAGCAAAGTATACCAGTCAGGAGAAAATATCTTAAGTCAAACAAATCAGCAAAATAACTAACAACTGCTTATATTTAAGGGTGACTCCTTAAGTGCAATGCATTCAAGGTCATCATACTTTCACACAGCTTTATAAGCGCTGTCTGTTTCAAGGAGATCCCATAATTACAATGACTAGAAAATGCAATGGAAAAGTATTTCTAGTTCAAAAAACATAAATGCTCTCTCTGTTAATTTGGGCAAGATAGCACTCAAAGCAAGACCTCTGGGAAAAAATGCCTCTCTGAGGACACAAGATATCAATTTTCTATCACATCCTATCTTTCAATAAAATAAGTGTCTCAACGAAGCAAGTCTCAGTAAACACAACATTAACCACTTAAAAAACACCATAAAATCGATCTGAATCCAAACACTATCCTCATCTCCCCATACACACACATAAAAAGTGGATATTGTAATCTCTGCTTTTCCAATTTTTCACTGATATTGGGCTGAGTCAGTTTTCATCAAAGGTGTGTCAGGATTCTGGAAGGTTCTTTCAAGAAAACCTATTCCGTCCCCGCAAGTGTTGTCAAAGTCCTCGATCCCTCAACCCCCATTTTTTGGGTATCTTTCTCCTACACTTTCTCTCGGAGAAATACCACATTTAGAAAGCCTGTTCTTGCCATTAGAATATACTACATGCCACCAACACAAGCATGTTACCATTTTTAGAACTTAACTTGCATTTAATATATTTAATTTTCTTTCCTGAAATTCATGTTTCCAGTGCTTCAACCAACACACTCATTCATCATAATGTCTTTACTGGACTGCTGATATTGCTGTTTTCTGTCTTCCTTCCTTTCTCCTTCCCCTTTCCCCTTTTTTTTTTCTTTCTTCTTTCCTTTCTGTTTGGACACTGCTCTTTGGCTCAAATTCCCTGGCTTCCTTTGCTGAGTTGAGTGCAAATCCTTCTGCATGCATAAGGAAGGAACAGCTGTTACAGAATCTTATTTTTCTCCCCATCTCTGTATCAGAAGGAGAAAAAGGGCTCTACAGGCTTGTAAAATAAAACCAGATTGGCATTAATGATGAGATGAATAGCCTTTCTCATGTTGACGTACCACCAAAGAAACAAGGTTAACCATCTAGTTACAATTATGCATTAGCCCATAAGCAGAAACATTATCTTGCGCTGTCACAAAAACACAAGGTCAGATAAAAGCCACCCAAATATTTTCCATCAGTCCTGGTAGCCAGGAAATTTTTTCACAAGTGTTTCCTTTTTGGGCTTTCCCAATTTGTCCTCAGCAATGAAGGAAGTTTTCTGATGCACTAAACAAACCTTCTCCATGTATTATACTGTAATGACCCAAAACAGAATTCAAAATTTCCAATCCACCTTAAACGATCTCCTAAATCGTGTCTCAAGATCCATTTTACCACAGTCTACAACACGCTTAAAATGCATAAAAGGACAAAAGGGAAAACTAAAAATCTCCATTATCAAATTAATAACTCTTTTGTAGTGTATACGATTGATAGGTGCCACCCAAGCAAGGACTGGTGTTTTGAAAGTGGTTTAACATAAGGAACTATTTTGTTTCTCGTATGCCATTTAGTCTAAAAACCGATACACACATCTTACCTTCACAAACACACTCAACCACACACAGAGAGACATATACACACACATACATTAAAAACTTACACAATCTCATCGTTCTGGAATTCGAGCTCCCCGCAGGTGTCCTCAAAGTCCTCGCCTCCACCTCGGGCAGTCCCTTCGATGGTCTTATAGGGGACAATCACATTTCCTCGAGCTCCAGATGTTCTCAATACTTTCACCTCCATGATGCCAATGCTTTCGCTCACGTGGGTCACGGGCTCCTCGAAAGTGAAGATGCCTGCGTGGTCGTCATCAAAAATGGTGACAGTGGCAGTGCAGGGCGACCCGAGGCAAGCGAGGGTAGAAACATGGTTGGCTTCCAGGATGCCCTCCTCGGAAGCCTCGGAGGAGACTTTGACGTTGCTGAGATGCACGAGGAAGTTTTCGTCTTCCTCAAAGATATCGTCGTCAATGATGCCAACTCGGATTTCCTTCTGGGTCTCGCCGGGCTTGAAGACGACAGTTCCTTCCGTGAATTCATAATCAGACCCGGCGTTGGCCGTGCCGTCCTCGGTTCTGAAGTCGACAAACACCGTGTTGGTCAGATCACCGCCTCTGCGAATGATGGTCAGGGCCACGGTCCCACAGTTCTCAAGACACTGGTATGTCCCTTGCTCAAAGAAGATTTTACTGACAGGGTCGTTTTCAGCTATCTCTGTGTTGACTTCATGCATGCTCACAGCCTTCCTGGCTTGGTCAGCTGCATGCCTCTTTAAAATGTTGCCAGCTCCAGTCATGAGGCGTGTAGCCTGAATGCGGTAGAAAGCTCGGCTTTTCTGCTGCTGGCTCAGGACCTGGTAGTTAGCTAATTCTATTAGCTGCTCGATTTCCTTCTCCGGGTGTTTCTGCTTAAGCTCCTTTAGAATCCTCGCCATTTCTCGCCTTGCCTCCTCGTCGTCCTGGTCTCTCTCATCGACCTCCAAAACCAGAGCCCCATCTAAAAAATTGTCGACGTGTGAATTGACCACTTTTCCATCCATTTCGATTTCTGTTTTGGAGGACGGCCTGTCCCCTTCGTGTTCAATAATCATCCCCCTCTGCTTGCCAGCCCGGTAGCGCTTGTAGACGTACTTGTAAAACAGAAGCCTCCTGTCGGCTACCCAAGCGAACACAACGCAGATGGGGAAGAAGAAGAAAGTAAGCAACCCTTCCCAGACCTCCACAACCCCGGGAGAAATGACAGACAAGATGATATAAAGCCAGGTGTAGGCAAAGATGCTCCAGGCAGCCGTCACGAAGAACACACGCAGGTGCTTAATCCTCCTTGTCTCTCCGTCCGGAACCACGTACACACACAGGGCAATGATGATGAACATGTTAAAGGCTGCGCTTCCCACGATGGTGCTCGGACCGAGGTCCCCCGCAGTGAAGTTATGGCCACACACTTCAATGACTGAAAGCAGAATCTCGGGAGCAGAGGACCCCAGGGCCATCAAGGTCAGGTTGGACACAGTCTCATTCCAGATCCTCACGGTTGTCTTGGTGGTCTCTCCGTTGGGTTTCTTGATGGTGATTTCTTTTTCTTGAGATGTGATGACTTCTATAGAGGACATGAACCGGTCGGCAATGATAGAAACGCCCAGAAACATGTAGACCATGGCCACAAAATATACAGTTGCTCTAGCAATTTTGTCCCCAAAGGAAGGGTCCTGGGGCTCCCAAATGGGCAAAATCACTCCTTTCTTACAGTAATAGGAGCCTGTGCATTCACTGGTTTCATTTCTTTCTCCATCCATTTCTGTCTCAGCGGTTATACGATCCACTTGGGAAACGAGCAGAGCCATCATAGCTAACAGAGGAAATCCCATCGAAAATGTGGGCGAGAGACTTAATCGCAGCATGTTGTACAATGAGACTTCCACTGGTCCCAACCTGCTGGTGGAAATAAGAGAGGGGGAGGGGTAGAAAAAATCATAACATTAGAGCCCAATCCAAAGCACGACTAACGGCTAATTTTCATTACTTGTACCAAAAATTCATGTGTTTGACCCTCACAAAAACCTCTGGTGAATCACCATTCAAACAGTCCATCAGTGATCAAGCAATTGTAAATTGTAAAATTTACAATTCATCCTCCCTGTTTGTGGATTTTCAACACGTATCCCATTCACTGAGCAAGACACACAAATGAATTTCCTGGAAACAAGAAACCCAAATAAAGGCTGGCTTTATAAAATACACATTTCTGCATGCTAATCGCCAGCAAGACAGAAAAGCAAAACTTCTGAAGCATTAAATAGTTTCTTCCTTGTTGCTAAAGCAGATTTTCTTGTAAATTTTAGTTAGTACATTATCTTCAGGGGACTGTCTCATTGACAGAATCACCTTATTAGGATTCATGTTTTGAAATTCAAACTCCGAGAAAACCCTACCACCACCAATTTAATTATCTTCAGTTCTGGAGTACACCTTGCACTGTAGTTCATGAATTCACTTCCTACTATTCCAAATGTATTTGAAAATACAGAGAAATCTTCAAGCAAGCCTGTAATCCAGGCTCAATGGTATTTGTTCTCTAAGAAGAAAAATATTCCAATGTAATGCAATACTTCCACTTATTAAGTACAGTTTTTAAAAGCATATTTCGACATGAGCACATTTCCTCCCAATTGTCAGCCAAGCCCAGGTCTCCTGATACATTAGCAGCTGGGTATCTGGTTCCTCAAGTATCGCCCTTCACCACTGTATACACAGCCTGCTGTAGACTGTGTAGGCCATCTGCAACAGATAACCAGGCCTGGGCTTACTGTGTGTAGGAGCCTAGCAAACTGTGAAATCAGTATTACCAGACAGAAAATGTTCCTTCTCACTGTACATGTCATACTTTCCATGGTCATTCTAAAGCATGTATTAGCTCTAGAGTAGGCTCAACAGACAAAAAAAGGCAGAAGCTAAGATTCCATCTGAATGAGTTCAAGTGGCCTAACAATGGTGACCACAAAGTGTGTGTGTGTGTGTGTGTGTGTGTGTGTGTGTGTGTGTGTGTTGAAGGGCTATAGACAGAGACGTAGCACCAAAACAGCTCAAAGAATAGTAAGCAAAATAGTAGATCTCAGCCCTAAATCCAGCCACTACCTCATGCAAAAACTCAGCTCAGAACTCCCATCTCCTCTGCTTCCCCAGGCTTGGAGCAGGGCCCTGAGGGTGGGCATGCAAATGAGGGGAAAGTCTGTAAGGCTTACCCAGAAGGTGTTAAAGAGGGACCCGTTAGGACACTCACTCACAGGGGTACAAAGGGGGCCCTAAATCACACTATAGCATCACAGCTTAAAAAAAAAAAAACCTGGGTTAGAGGCACTCAGAATTCCAGTCTGGCTGAAAATCACCCCCCCCCCCCCCCCCCGCCTGCCTGTGTTTTAGTTGCTGCTGATGGCTTCCTGAAAACTACAAGGGACCCAGGAGAAAGCCCCTGTCCAGCCCATGTTGACAGACCCTCAGAGATCCCACCTACAACAGCCAAAAGCACTTTGCAGCTCATCTCTAAGAAGAGATAAGGCTTTTTGACATTCTTCCAATAATAAAGACCAAGACAGGGCGAGGCATCCAATCTAAATAAAAGGCTGACAAATAGCAGAAGCATGTCTTCAAAGTATGTGAAAGTTCATGATCAAAACGTCTGCTTATTTTGTCATTTCTGGGGTTGGGTGATTATCTGCTTAAAACAAGGTAACATTCAACCAGCCTACAGGAAGAGAAGACCACTCCCTCATGCAAACACTCAGGCCTCAAAAATTTATGTGCACTTGACAAGAATCTTAAAATGACGTGCTATGGTCTCTTCTGGTCCTGAGAATTCACCATCAAATTGAACAAACTCTTCTCACTGATCTGACATTCTATGAGGGAGAAAGCAAAAAAATATAGATGTAAATGGTGCTATAGTAGTGGTAGGAAAGAATCAATTCCAGGAGAACTGGGAGGAGAGAGAGAGAGAGAGAGAGAGAGAGAGAGAGAGAGAGAGAGAGAGAGAGAGAGAGAGATTTTATACTGGATGCTTAAAGAAGGCCTCTCTGACAAGGTTATATTTGATCAAAGTCCCTAAAGATAGCCAAAGATCAAGCCTTGTGGATATGTGCAGGAGGGGAATTTTAAGCAAGTGCAAAGGTCTCGTTGAAAACATGCTCATGCTTGGCATGGCACAGAACCAGAGAGCAATCGATATGGCAAGAGGGAAATGCAGGTGGCAGGGACAGAGGCAGGAGGGGGACAGAGCGGGAGCACTGAGAACACAGAGAGGCACTGGCTTTGAGGAGGAGGAAGAGAGGAAATCCAGGGGATTCTGAAGGAGCCTGCTATCTGATTTCCCTTGTGGAAGGGCCTCTGCGGATCCACTGGAGGACAGACTGCAGGAGGAAGGGTGGAATCATGGAGACCAGCTCTTGCCTACGATAATAAGATCTGTTTTCAAAGCAATCCCCATGCCTGGTAAGTGTGTGAAATAATGCAACAGACAGCTAAAATTGGATAAGGAGAATGGTTACAGTGAAATTTTTGGGAGATTTGCAACTAAAATGTCTTGGGGACTTGTATAGATCAGAAAGATTAAGTCTATTTAATAAATAACAGTATTGAATGGAGATAGTAAACACCAAAGGAAAAGTCAGACCTGCATCTGTCTCCAAGATTGATGTAATTAACCACACGCTTTCAATTACTGCCAAACATCATGCTAGTTTTCAAATTTCAGCCAAAATGACTTTCATAAAGAGCATATCTGATACTTTACTCCCCCTAAAAGTCATCCTTTTCACCTATTTCCAAGTGCCCTGTGGTCAAAGCTCTAACTTCTCAATAGTCTGTTGAAGACCTCCTATTATCTGACTTCTGAGCTCCAGAATGTGGAATTCTTTCCATACGTCCTCCTCATGCCTGAGCCTTTGCAGATAGCTTTTTCTTTGCTCAAATCTATTTTGCTTGTTCAGTCTTAAATCAAGTTTCAAAACAGCACAACAGTAAATCATAGTCAATTTCCTGAGAGACTCACATTAGACTCCATTCTTAGCATGTTATAAACACCTCATTAAATTCTTTGCATGTACCAATTACATTTAATATTAACAAGACACAGTATTTCTTTACTACACAATCTCTACTGTGTCATTTCCATCACAGCTTTTGTAAACAGCACCCGCTGGAATTGTGTGGCACAGAGTATCCTAAAAATAATCTAAAGTCTATTCTAAAAAGTGAGGTAACTGAGGCTTAGGCAGGTTAAGGACTTTTTCAAAAAGCCATAAATATAGTGAACTCATGCATTAAGATTCAGATCCCAGTCTCTTCCCAAGATTGATATAATTAACGGTTCCATTATATTCTCCCTGAGAGTCTGTGAAGTAATCTTTGACAACAACTGGACTTTGGCTTGAACCAGGCCATTTGAAAAGACTCTTGGCATCTATGCAAGGCTAGGAAGGCCTAGCGAGCAAGTCACTTGGTAGGTTTCCAACAGCCTGGCTTTTATCTTATGGATTACAGACTGGAGTATCAATGACCAGTGTAGCATGAGGGCTGCCATGTTCCTGGAGACAGCTGCCCTCTGCACCCTGGCCTTTAGCAATTGCCTGGCAACCTCGTAATGTGTGCTTTGTCAGGGCAATCTCTTAGGTCGGCCAAGAAAGAGCCCTGGTTTCTATTTCTGCCCTCGCCCTATCTCACAATATGTCTTTAGTCCAAAGGACACCATGTGTATAAAGGGGTGGGGGCAGGTGGATCAATAAAAAAAAATCTGTTATTCTCAGAGACAAAGGGGAGGAGCTTCTGAGCTTACCTAAAAATATCACAGTTTTGTTCAAAAAGTGACAGCATTACAATTTGTGAAATCAAACACTGATGTAACTTATTGGCAATGAAGCAACCGGAAAGAACTCCTTGGAGTTTAGTCTCTTTATTAAATTAATACTAAATCCAAACACCCGTGTGGATGTAGGCTAAGTGCTTATTTCCTCTTTTGTCTCCTTCTTTTCCCCTCAGGGTCTTTCTGTCATCAAGAGATTCAAAAAATGTATACTGAATTCTTCTCCAATAGCCCCTTGAACATAAATTTCCAGGAAAATTAATAATTAGGAACACAAGAACAGAGGCTAAGGATGTGTTAATTTGTTGCCTGCTTCTTGTTTCTTGGATGCTAGGACAAGGAACAGGCTGATTTTTATGATGGATTCAGATCAACTCTCATGGCAGTGGCTAGGGGACACTGCTATATCATCCAACTGGGTTTTCAGCACAGTCAGGATCAAGGTAACCTGAGTTATCTGTTGCTTGCTATTATCACTTAGAAACGACATCACTTAGAAATTACAGGAGTGAATGGCACTGATATAGGATGGTGAGGCTATCCCAGCTGCCAAGAAACCAACGACTTGTGCAGAAGAGAAAGGGCAGGCTACAAAGAATAGAAACTTGTACCTGCAAGACAGATCCTTATCAGTCTGCCTTTGCAAAGGGCGAGGAAGGGCCTTATCAGGGTAGGGAGGCAGCCCACTGCCTATTCCTTGCAGGAACAGTATTGACTATGAAGGAGCACCTGACATGCAGGCAGCAAATACGGGGGCTCCCATCAGCCAGGATATCCGATGGTCTAATCTCAATCTGTTAATTGGCAGTTGGGGTTCTTCCAAGGAACTGCTTCATTAGGACCTGGAGTTCCCTTCTCTTGAACTCTTCCTGACTTTGAAAGCTTCACAGCTAAGCAATTAATCTATTTCAAAGACAACACTAAAACAACTATAAATCTTTATCCAATCCTGAGGCAAGCACACACAAATGCTTCTAGACAAAGATAAAGACGCAAGATAAGACTTTTCATCTGCCCATCCTAGCTAGGGTACAAATTCCAGCCCTGGCTTCTGACCACAGTCAGGCTTCATGTAGAGACAAGGTATCCAACTGTGACTCTCTGCTGTCCTTCCTTAAAACATCCCCCCCCCTCAAAGAGATGGTTTCCTTCCTGCTAAATGATAAATTGGGACAGCACCCATAGGGGTGAGAGAGAGGAGTGGGAGAGATCACGTGATAGGATCAAGCCTTTGTTCCTGCACTTACAAAAGTGAAGTCAGGGTTCTATCGCACACCAGAATATACCCACTTAAACAGTTCATCAAATGAAGCAGTTGGGTTAAAAGGGCAGGTAGTGTGGACAATCAAAATAAAATGGGTTTAGGATTTAGGATAATGAAGAAATTGGAGCAAAGGTATGTGACGTATCTGCTAGTCCTTTTCCTTGATTTTTTTTCCACACAGCACTTTCTGCTCTTATAGATAATCTAATATGTAACGATTCTAAGCTATTGTCTTTCTCTAATAGATGTGAAGTTCATAAAAGTAGACACTACACACACACACACACACACACACACACACACACACACACACAGGTCTTCTCAGTTCCTAGAGGAGTGTCTGGCATACAAAAGTTGCAGCACACATAGTTATCGAATGAATAAAGCAATGATCAGAAGGGTATGTGCTGGTTCATCAAATCCCTGGTGCTGAATCAGAATCTGAGAATTGATTCACAGTACGTCCACTTGCAAATAGTCTTTGTATAAAACGGGTATGCTCTAAGAAAGCCGAGCTCAGCATCAGATTAAAAGACCAATAATATTGGTGTTTGCCGATGGAGGGGAAATGTGTAATTCAAGGTCATGGCAAAGGATCACAGGCTGAAAAAGAGACCCGAGAGAGGCTCAGGGGCCGGATGCCTTCCCTAGCACTAGGGAAGGGTCCTCTCACCTTCAGCCCGGCTCCAAATTGCATTTGCTCTGTTCAGAGAGTCACAGCACTACGGGCCTCCTCAAGGAAGCAGATCTTCCCCTGCTTTGAGCGTCATTAAAAGACATTGAGTTAAACACCTAAACTCACCTCCATGGAAATGGCTCTATACAAAAGAAAAGAGTGCCAAAAATTTAAATTTAAGTACATTAAACCTGCATGCTGACATGGAAATGTAAGTAGGAGAAAGAAAAGTAAGAAAGAGAAAGCCTTTCAGTAGGAAACGTGTGAAGAAAGATTCAGAGAGCAGACACTTTGATAATCTTGGGCTTCACAGGAAGTCAGCCAGTGTCCTCAGGGTCACAGAGCAGGGTTTAAGAGTCCCACTCAGGACACTGATGTCAATGATGAAGGAAATCAGCAGAGCCTGGTGGTACAGACCTGCCATCCCAGCACGCTGGGAGGCTGAGGTAAGAGGGTTCCAAGTTCAAGCTTAGCCTAGGCAACTTAGTGACAGTGAGACCCTGTGTCAGAAAAAAGGGGGATTCTTGGAAGGTAGCTCGGTGTGAAGGTCCTGGGCTTGAGTCCTAGTAACACACACACACACACACACACACACACACACACACACACACACACACCCTGGTGAATGAAACTACCGGCTGGATCCCTTTTTCCCAGGTGCTATATGAAATGTTTTGGGTTCATTCTCCATGACCTCTCCAACAATACCTCAGGGAAGTGTGCATTATTGTTCTTATTTTACACATTAGAAAAATAAATAGCTCATAGGAGCCATGTGGCTAAGGTCAAACAGCCTGAAACCACAGAGCCAGGATGTGAGCCCGGGCACTTCATATGACATCATAACACACTTGTTTGCTTGCTTCCACTACACAGGTTAAGAATACTGGTGTTGGGGACAGAGCTCCCTAGTTAAGGACTTAACATAGAATAAGCTCCCAGCAGCCTCTCCTTACTAGATGAATGGGATCCATTATCTTACAAGGGCCTGCCTGTTTCTCACTCTTATCCACTCCCCAAGTGAGAGTTTTGTAAGCGCTCACTTTTGTCATGTAACAAGGAAAACATGAACCACTTGGGGGACCATCATCTGAAGCCTAAAATCATTCCAAGCTCATGTCACAACCAAAGGTTTTTTTTTTCCTCCATTTTCTCAAAAGAGAAGAAAAAACCAAAGATATCCTTGCAGGATTAAAGCAAAATTAAAATATAAGAAGGGCGTGGATGATAGGCAGAAACCAGGTAGAATAACATAGAAAATTTTTCAGTAATACTTAGTACTTCACTACTACCAAACCAGTATATATTTGTTCAAGGATCTCCAAGTCACTCACAACTGTCCTTAGAGTCTAGAATTCTTTTAAAAAACTTGAAACTGACCAGTAATCAAAAACAATACAAAATAATGTGTCCGTTCATGGTTTCATTTACCAAGCTTTTCTCAGACACGATACGTGCCACGCGCTGTGGTGTGAAATTGAGTACAATATGTTCGCAGAGCGGCCCACAGGCTAGCTGGGCACTACAATACAGACACCCCAGGAGTGATTCCCGTTTTGTGAACTAAAACTCATCCATTGCTAGAGAATCATCGGTGAAGAAAAACTTTCCTGACATCCAAGCCATGACACTAAACACTCTAGTGGACAACGCAGTTCCCACGCTGGTTTACCATGATCAGAGTTCTAGAAACCTTAGTCCACTCTGTCTATGGTCCTACAAAAAAAAAGAGACCTCAAGTATAATGATCTCCTGAAGACAGGGAATCTTCCAGGGGCTTCCTGATGACCAGTGATACCTATTTGAAATAATAATTTGTTCCCCACCACCCCCGAAGAGAAAGAGTGCCCATTCTCTATGCCTGACCTTACACACTGAAAAAGAATGAGGTCATACGTATGCCTTTATATCTAGGTCACCCAAAAAGATGGCTTATTTAAAAATATCTTGCATGTTAAGCCTGCTGACATTTAACCTTAAGAAATCTATATGTATGGTGTGTGTGTGTGTGTGTGTGTGTGTGTGTGTGTGTGTGTGTGTGTGTATTTCAAATTCTGGAAGAAGGAGTAGACTTTTCTTTCCATCTTATATTCGTTAGGTATCTATTGAATGGCCTCCTTGGATAAAGCTCGATAAAGGAACACTGTGGGGACTACCAAGACACATAGTCCCCACCCTTACAGCATTCACCCTCTCACCCTGAAAGCTGCCATTGGCAGCCATTAATATTATGAAGACTGACGAAAAATACCTGAATGAAGGGATCAGAAGGATGACAATATCTAGAGAGGGTGAGAAGACATTCTGGAAGGAAGAAAAAGTGCAAATAAATGCAGACAGCCACAGTTCGCCACCTTCAACTCACATAAGACCACTCAAGAAACTCACCGATACCAGGGCCCTCTTATAAATTAGATCTAAATAAGAACCCCCAAAATTCAATTTTAACAAATACCTACATAATTTTGAGGCTGCGGCTTTGCTCCGTCCCTTGAGAAGAACTGGCATAGTGGATAGAAGGGCAAAAAAGAAAAACAAAACACTGAATAGGGGTAGAACAAGCTCAAAAGTGCAGGGAAACTCCATAAATACATGTTTTGGAGAACAGAGTAGTTGAATATGTATTAGAAGAGCACTGGTGCCTGAAAACCAGAAGATAGAGTTTTTCTAATACCGATAAGCGGTCATGTAAAATAATATACCAGATGGACTCTCCACCTCACAGACTGGTACTCTGGACAAGATTGAAATGCCTAGCCCTTTTGCAAGCATGTGACTGGGAGGCAGAGGACTGGCCCATAGGGAAGATTAGACCCTAAAAGGAGGTCACACGGGTCCCAAAGAGGAGATTACAGCACCAGAGCAATTTAAGGAGAATCTTCTTTACCA